>JAJJWX010002698.1:332500-932500 GCA_023529315.1 Papaver bracteatum
TGAGTCGAGACAATACAACAAATCGGTTCACACTTTGTGTGATCGTCTATGGATACGAAATCGAGACAATACAACAACAAGGTGTGTTTACTTGATACAAAGGTTCGGACTTAACCAAACTCAATAGGATTCACGTATCAAGTAAATATGAATTAACGTTTGTGCAATTTACTTTAATTATAATAATATAATTATAATGCGGAAATATAAAGTAAATGACACAACAATATTTTGTTAACGAGGAAACCGCAAATGCAGAAAAACCCCGGGACCTAGTCCAAAATTGAATACTCTCAGAATTAAGCCGCTATACAAAATAAGACAACTTTGTATAGTTGAGAACAAGCAACTAAACCTATAGTTCACCTAGTTCCGTCTGTATTCCCACGCCTCCAACCTGTAAACAAGTCATGTACTTGGACCAATTCATTTGGTTCGTATTCCAAACAGGAAAGGAACAACAAATCTGTTTGGTATCAACTCTCTTCAACCAAGTGATATGAGTTGCGCAAAGGTTCCATTGTTTATCTTAACATAAACTCCTTTGCCAGGTTCCAAGATCTATCTTACGTTTAATCACCCAAAGGTAATCACTAAGATTAAGCCAACAACACTCTTCAACCAAGTGATATGTGTTGATACCGATCTTCCTCAATTAATCAATCCAATCTACCACAAGGATAAACCGATTATTAATTGGATCCTCTTTTTCCCAAACAAGTATTGTGCACACCAAAGATTATAAAAACACCAAGTAAGAAATCTTCAATATTTTCTTTGTCTTTAAATCTTCCTAGATCTTTAATAAACACCTGCACACAATCACTTAAATCTCTTGTGATCAATCACACACAGAACGGAGTCTGTTAACAATACATTATCACAAAATCGTCTTTAGATCTAACAACAGTCTAAAGATCCCTGTCGAAACCTTGAACTAGTTTGAGTGAATCTTATATCAAAAGAGAAGATTCTCAAGCATAAATAAACTAGGTGCAATCAAGATTCAACCACCGTTAGTCAATCAAATCAATACAAAAACTAAAGATAAACCGCAATATTTAGTTTCCCACCAACGGGTCGCGCTAGAGCTTCTCAATCCCAAAGAAGACTTTAAATTGAGCGGTCGTAAGAGATTTCACCTAATTAGATTACTCTCCTCTCCGATCGGCGGCTTCACCAGTAACAAAGACAAAAGAGTAAGTCTAGGTTATGCAGGATTAGTTTGCTAGAAATTCAAACTCAAAGTATTTATAGACACGGAAGTTTAGACACCAAGGAATTTCTAAAACCGAAAATATTCTCAAGATATTTTCCATATTTACCCAAATTTGGTTTTCATAATTCTTGTGAATGCACTATCTAAAAATGTGATCGAGATCTCATTGGAAAATATTTAATTAGAAAATGCACATTACTAATTCTTATTTTCCATATATAATTAAAAAACCTTAATTAAAAAGATTATTAACTTATTTAATTCGATCTTGGGATTTACTTCCTTCTTAGCCTTTAAGGAATATCTTTGAACAAAATTGAATAAGCATTACTGCACCGTGTTCAAAGAGTGTCGACATCTTACTCTTACAAGTCTTTACCATGCTTGCTCACTTGAAACTGATTAACCACACTTCCAAACAAGTTTAGAATTGGTTCATCTGACTTTCAAGAACTATGTGATTGATCAAGTTCTACTCAATCACAACTCATGGGTTTACGGTTCTACCAAAATAAGTTTTGGTTCTACCTCCATGTGAGTATTGTGCATAGTTACACTAGCTTACCAAAGATACGGCTGACTAGGTACTAGGATCGGTTCCCCACATATATTTGGTATCTAACTTGTATGCACGGCACATGTCCATAGGATCGGTTCCACCTTCCCAAAAACTTGTTGCACATGTTCATAGGATTGGTTCCCCTTTCTTCCATAAACCTTGATGCATGCACCTCATACAAGGATCGGTTCCCCTTGTGATGCACTGCACCTCTTACTAGGATCGGTTCCCCTCTTCCCAGTAGTAAGTTCAGAGATACACAACCCGATCATACCCCAGGTGATTACTTAAGATCGGTTTCACTAATAAAAGTCATACCAATACATAAGTCAGGCCTCATGTGAATAGTTCTACCAAGAACACGAACAAGTCGTGAGCGGTTATACTAATTCACACATATTGGTCATTCATAATATATGCAATAAAGAACAGCCCCAATAACGCCTGGCGATTTCCTTTTCGGTTCACAACACATATCATGAACTTACTTCCTTAGAACACATGTAAACATTGTTCCCTATGATGAAATCCTCGCCTCATACCCATACATAATCACAATAGCATTCATATGATTATGTCGATGTCTTATATACAAAGTTTAATGGTTAATCAAAATACTTCATATTGTATTCCTTAATACTATGTCTATCTAGAGTGTTCATGCTTCGCAGTTTTATGTTTTCAATATGCAAGACTTGAAAGATACGTTAGGGAATGAAACAGTTCAAGTTAAATATCACTAACCTCAATTGGAAGGATTATGTTGTCGTTGTAGATCCGTTCATCTTCACTTCTCCAAGTCTTCGCAATACTTGTAATGTCTCATCCTAATACTTTCAAGCTAACATATACGAAGTTGACTCTAGTACATTTAAATCAAGCGACTCTTAAATGAGTTTTGCTTCACTAATACTTGACATACCAACGCTTGGTGGGTTCGACCGAGCAATGCTCTAACATAATTTCTAGATGTCTTCTTATATAGTTTTCAAATCAGGTTTGCAATCCAAGTTACCTTGGTAACAAAGCATTCAATATTCACCGTTAGATGAAAAACCTGATTTATCCAAGCTAATATTTTTCCACCGTTAGATCAAAATTAGATTGTCACATATACAAATGAAATGTATTTCACTTAGGTTTGAGTAACCGTACCGAAATGTGTACATTAGTTGGTTCACAAATGGTTGACCAATGGTTAGCCATATTAGTACTTTCATATCAACCGTATTCATCTTCTCATAACTAGTTCAAATGACTCATAAGAACTAGTTCAAGAGTTGTTCAGTTGCAAGGAAATCTTATGTACTACACAAGACACAATTGAAGCAAAATCGGTTTGATTCACTTGAATCAATTCATGAACAATATAGCCACGGTTTGCAAAGATTGCATTCCTTATTGTTTTATTGTTTAAGTTCATGAACAACAGAAATAACCATCTTGGGTACGCGTACCTTAGCTACCAGAATTGGGTTTGAAAACCCAGCAGAAATTCTCGGATGAAAACTTCCGTGAGTACGCATACGGGTACGCGTACCTAAGGTGATTGGTTTGTAAATTCGTAAACTCCAAATTCAGCATAAACTCACGTACATGAACTTCTGCTAGTACATGTACGGGTACGCGTACCCAACCTATCTCATTCAGCAATACCGAATGCACACATATGCACGTACTTGTTTTCTGGTATATGAACTTATACACTAATGTGCGAACACACTATATATGCTTATATTCATAGGTGGTTACGTAATCTCATCTCAACATTTCAATCATTGAAACATTCTTCTATAATGTTAATAGTCGTTAGACATAAAGAATTGACTACCGTCATCAAAGCCATTTTCAAGATTGAGACGTCATCATGACTTTCATCATGGATAAAGATGAAAGGTGGTTAAAGCGAAAGCTTACCAACACATATTTCGAGAAAAAGATAAGCGAGTAAACTCGGCTCGAAATAGCAAATGTGTATGTATAAAAACTATCATACTTATATGACTGTAGTTGCAAGAAATCCTACACTACACCCTTGATAAGAATTTACTGTAATGAAGATATATTTGAAGATTGAAAACAACACTTTATTATTTGATTCTTAGAAATGTTTACAAGAAATGGGAGAAATCAAGAATACAACCGCTCTCTTGAATTTTCTCTCTCCTCAAGACTTTCTCAATACTCAAAAATAAATTATCCCCTTTCTGAATCTACTGGGTCTCTTTATATAGAATAGTTACATAGTGGATGACAGCTAAGTTGTCCTTTAATTTCATATCTAACCCGCGATATTATCACAGTAGTTATAATGTCCATTCTCGCAAGTGTTGTAACCATCGCAGGATAATCACGCTCTTCCCGTGTTTCTTCATTCGCTAGTTATTACGTCATTCTTCAAATCATTCTTTGACACTCGCGAAATGTTGTTGAAGAACTCGCGATGATGTTCGCAGAAGTGTTGTTAATCTCATAAGAATAATATCATGGCGATATTTTGGTCCTACATCTTGCCTCTTCTCATGTCTTTTCTGCGAAGAAGGAAAGACTATGAGAATCAAAATGTTGCCGCTACCTAGTTTTTTATCTCTTTTCTCCGACAAAGCCCTCTAAATTAGGTATGACCGCTTATACGTGTCGAATGCTCCTCTTTTAACCGGCTAATCCTTTATTACCCGGTTACCCCTCTTCTGTCTATAAAAGAGATAACTTGTTTAAGAAATATTCTTTTTCTTTTACTTCTTCGTCTTCTTCATCCCTTCTCTTCTCTGTAAACTTTCCCGTCTGCAATTTTTCTTGTTTCACATGTTCACCTGCTACTGTTCTAATGGAGTCTCAAAGGTATAAATATTCTCTTCTGACATTATTTAATTCAATTTTGCTTGTTTAAACTATGTTTATCTAATTTATTTGATCTCTTATATTTGATTTTTCATAATTCCCATACTGTGTCTTCTTTTCAGTGAAACTACTTCTAACGTGCAACCTATATCTCAAAACCCTAATCTTCTCAAAAATTCGCAATAGAAACTGGCTGAAAATAAGAGGAATCATGTGAATCATAAGGTAGTAACAAACACTTGTCTTCTTAATAACAATATTGTTGCCTCTGTTTCTTATCTAGTTTATTATCCGCAGGATGATGAGAATGTCGTTGAACCTCGCAAGCGATCTCGCAAGATTAAACCTATTAAATATGGAATTACTATTCCCTCATTATCTTCTTCAAAATCCACTCCCATAGCATCGCAAATTATGCCCCAACCTTTTGCTTGCGAAGGTTTCACTCCCAATACTCCTGCCTCAATTAACCCTCTCATAAGTGAAACTCCCCATATTATTTTGAATGAAATTCCTCCTTCTTCTACTGTAGCCACTTCTCAAGTTGATTCATTTTCACTTCCAAATGTTACCTTTCCAGATACTCCCCCTCCTGATGACACAAATAATTCAAACCTTCAACTCGCCGTTGTTACCACTTCGCCACCTATATCTCTCCCTCATGTAAGAGAAGCTTCAATTGATGTAGACATTGCTTTTAAAGTCTTGTCTGACATTCTTGATGAAACTAGAAAATCCTCCATTAATCATGTCAAGCGTGGCATCTGCGAAGTTTTAAGAAAATATTTTGGTCCTGAACAAACGGCTGCGAAGACATCTCTGGAAAACGAGATTGAAATTTTAAAAGAGAGTCTTCGGGTTAAGACTTCAGAATGCAATACTCTTCAGCACAAGCTTCGCAACTCTTTACTGAATTGCGAGAATCTTCGCAATAAGAATGAGGAACTAAAAGGAATAATTTCCCTTCTTTTATCTCTTGGTTTTTCTCTTTTAGTAAATTCTCATTTTTTCTGTGTTTAATTCTCTTTTAAACCCTTGGTTCATATATTTAGTTGTAAATCGAACACGATCCTTGGAGGGATTCCGATTTGAGTCTATTGCTGAAGAAGCTCGTGCTGAGAAAGATTCTTGGAAGGACCAATATAATAGATTAGATAACCTTCACTCATATTCTATCGACCAAATAGATAATCTTACCAATGAGAATAACCAACTAATACAAAATCAAAGTCTGTTAAATAGCGAAGTTACTCGTCTTTCTTATTTGTTAACCCAAGCTAATTTGGCGATAGAAACTTTATCAGATGAAAATGAGACCTTATCTCAAAAAAAGTGCAGCTTCTCAAATAAGATAGCGATCTCCTCGCAACATTTAAGTATTCTTCAGAAAGTGTGTAACAATCAAGAACAATCTATGTCTTCATTGAAAGAATAACTCAAAGAAGTAACTGAATCATCAATAGATGAGAAGGATAAACTCATCCAGGGTAGGATAGCTCTAAGTGTAAAGGCTAATAAATTCAAAGAACGTTTCTCCCGATTAAAAGAATCTCATTCCTTATTGGAGAAAGATAATGCTTATCTCCTTTATAAAGAAGAAAGTATAAAATCTCGCCTGAAGGGTATAGTTGGAGATAAATTTGATGATGCCATGAACCAGTGGGAGAGTTGTTTCTTATCACTAATTCAAAACTTATCTTCGCAAAGAGAAGGTAGTCATTTTGACTGCCTTAATTGTTAACTTCTCTGTTCAAATTTCTCTGCTATATTTTTGCAAGATCTTTGTCTGAATGTTTTTCTGGCTTATCTATTTTTCTCGCATAATCTGAGAAAATACAACCATTTCTGACTTGACTGATAAACTGGCTTCAGTCCGCAAAGAAAATGGTGAACTTCTAGCCAATTATGTCCAATCTCGCGATCGTGCAGAAAGAAGATATGAATATCTTGAATACTACAAGAACATGGAAATTAGGAATCCCGGTAGAGGCTTCCTTCGCAAAGTTCATCTTAGTGCTGAAGTTCTCGTGAATGATATCTTAATATCCAACGCTCTCTCCCCTATATCAGTCAATCCTCTGGAAGTAGATGATGATGAAATTCCTCTTCCCATGGCTAGTGATATGGAGTATATAAGTGATGAAGAAGATGTTTCTCAGGAAAATTCAGTGGATAAAGAAAAATATCCTCTTACTAAAGTAACTGTTGGAGATGGAACAACCGTTAATGAGTCATTAAATGAAGAAGAAATTCAAGTTGATCATGAGAAGAATGTTGGCGAGGTTAATAAATATGGCAAAGATAATGCTTGAATTTTATTTTTACTTTCTTTTAGTTCTCTTTCTTGCGAACAATGTAACCTCTTTCAATTTTAAAACTCATTTTGGAGCTCTATTAAATTTATGTTCTTCTCAATACTCTGCGAGAAAGATAATGATATTTTATTTATTAATTCCCATACTTGCCCCTCATTATCTTTCTTGGAACGAAAAAATATCTCCTGCATCTTAGAAAAATGAAATAATTAGTGGGTAGGATGACTCTTGTGGTCTTATTTTGCCTTCCTAATTAAAGGTCTTATTTCGCCATGTTTCTTTCTGCGATAAAATTGCAGGACGTCCTTACATTCTCATGTAGAGACCCATTGATCTTGCCTTAGCTCTTGTATTTTATCAATTCTCTGCGACTACATGACAGGTCTAAGTTCCCTTGCGAGAACAAAGCCCCATAACATAGCCGTCTTGCGATGAAATCGCAGGACGTCTTTACACTTTCATGTAAAAACCCATTGATCTCATCTTAAATTTTTCTTATGGTTTATTGCCTCTGTATTTGTCACGCGACAATATGACAGGCCTAAATGTTCTTGCGAACGCAAAGCCCCGTGACATTGCCGTCTTAAGACACTTATCAGCTCCCTAATGGAGGGTACCGCCCTTACCCCCCCCCCCCCCTGGTTGCCCCTTCAAGGAGGGAACATCGGCCATACAATACTAGCTCCTCCCATCCAGTCTTAACAATAACTAGTTGTTTTCGCAGCCTCTTATTCTTTATGCCTATATGGCTTATAGTTACGAGACTGCACCCTAAGTGGGATTTTCTTGAGGACGAGTGCATCATAGCCAAGACTTACCAAGAATGGCCAGGGTAGGTTCGTCCATCCCGAGCACCCTTGGCTCAACCATACCTCGGCGCCTTGGTCATACTCTGCACCCCTTCGAAGAGACCCTCGGTCATCCAACCAGGGTATAACCTTATATAGTTAGAAATCCAAATTATCTCTCCTAGATAGGTATCTCAAAGAGATGGACCCCAGTCGCCGTGTCTCAGGTTCCAGCAGCGGTATAACCTTATCCCTGAGCCACGCAAAGAGATACCCCCTAATATGACATACTTTAGGTATTACATTTTCCTCTTGCAAAATTGTATTCGCGAACTAGGGTGTACGCCATAAAGGTTCATCCCGATCTTTGTTTCTTTTGCGTATATCGCAATCTTTCAATCTTTAAGTAATCTTGAACAACCTTGCGAATAAACTCGCAACCGTAAAAATTTGTTTTGCCCATTTCTTCTTTGTTTCATTAAAAATTTGTTACTGATAATATCTTTTTAAAAATAATTTGTTCCATGGTCTACCCAGTCTTTGACCAACATCTCTGCCTTCTGGGTCCACTAACATGTATGCCCCTGTTCCAACTATCTTTTTAATGATATACGGTCCATCCCATTTTCTCGCCAACTTTCCACCACGTTCTCGTTGGTACTCTGGTGTTTCTCGCAGAACTAAATCGCCTGGTTGAAACTCAAGTTTTTTGACTCGCTTATTATATTCGCGAGTCAACCTTCGCTGATAATTTTCCATATGTTGTAATATTTTTTCTCTCTTTTCTTCTAATTCATCAAGTTCTCTTATAATCATGCTAGCATTAAGATTCTTCTCCCAAACCTCTCTTTTTGTTGTAGGAATAACAACTTTTGTTGGTAGTACTGCTTCAACACCATATGTTAAACAAAAAGGTGACATCCCAATTGCCTCTCTCCTGGTTATGTTGTAAGCCCAGACTGCATTATGTACCTGTTCACACCATGCTCTATGGTACCTTCTAATTTCTTTTTTAAGATGTCTGCGATTGTCTTATTAGTTGCTTCAGCCTGACCATTAGCTTGTGGGTATAATGGAGTAGATTTTCCACATCTTATCTTAAATGCATTGAGTAGCAACTCTATGTTTTGTCCTTCAAATTATTTTCCATTATCAGAAACCAACTGTGCTGGAATTCCAAATCTGCAGCTGATATTTTCAAAGATGAATGTAAATATATCTTTATCACGAATGTGATGTACTGCTTTTACTTCTGCCCACTTTGTGAAGTAATCTGTCACGACAATTAAGTATCTCTTCTACCCTGAACCTGGCACAAAGGGTCCCACAATATCTAGGCCCCATTTTCCAAAAGGCCGCACACTTTTTGAAGATGATAATGGTGCCCCCGGTGCATGTATCCTCTTTCCATATCGCTGGCAATCTTCGCAACGCTTTGATAATTTTTTTGCATCTTCATGCATATACGTCCAATAATAGCCTTGCATTTTTGTTCTATAAGCCAAAGATCTTCCTTCGCTATGATTACCAGCATCTCCTCTATGCAACATTTTTAACACTTTTTTCCTTCTTCCCATGTCAAACATCTAAGTAATGGCCCATTAAAAGATTTTCGATACAATACTCCATCCATTAATTCATAATTTGTTGCACGGATCTTTAATTTGTGCGCCTCCAATATATTTCTTGGTGTTTCACCCGTCGCCAAGTATGCGTGAAGTTCTGCTCTCCAATATGCGATAATTTCGCTGGCTGGTTCTTCTGTGTCATTTTCTATTATCATTACATCCGCCTTTTCTTCTTCTTCTTTATTAATTGAAGGTGATACAAGCGTTTGAATTCTTATGCATCTCGTAGCTGGGTTTGTCATCATACTTGATATAAACGCAAAAGCATCTGCGAGTCGGTTATGTTTTCTTGATATATGTCTCCATTTTATTTTTGGAATTCTTCAGAGATGGTTCATTTGTTGTGTATTCTCCTTTTATCTGGAATAACCAATTGCGAGTCAATAGTAATCCTTGCGTTCTCCAACTTCATCTCTACGGCGAACTTTAGAGCATGCACCACAGCTTCATATTCTGTCTCATTATTAGTGGATGTGAATTCTAAACGAAATGAAAAAGCTATTTTTTCTCCTTATGGCGAGATAAAGACCACTCCAATTCCATTTCCTTTCCCATTTGATGATCCATCCACCAATATTTCCCACATGTTGGGTTCCTTTAATAGATCTTTTGGATCTCCATGTTCTTCTTCTATGTCCATCATTTCTTCCACAGCTTCATCATCTTCTAGAGGAAATTCTGCTAAAAAATCTGCTACGACTTGTGATTTTGGCGAGGATATGACTTCATATTTGATTTCAAAGTGCCCTACTTGTGCATTCCGTCTCTCAACTCTGCCTGATCTTTTTGAGTTCTTCATTACTGATTCAATGTGCACCTTTGTTAATACTTTTACTTTGTGTGCCTGAAAATATATGCGAAGTTTGAAGGTTGCATAAACCAAGGCCAGAATTAGCTTCTCAATTTTTGAATAATTTCTCTCTGCAGAATTAAACGTTTTGCTGATGTAATAAATTGGTTTTTCTACCCATGCATCTATTCGCAGTAACACTGCGCTTAATGTGTGGGATGTTGTCGCAAGATAAATCAATAATTCTTCTCCCGGCTCCGCTTTCTGTAAAATAGATATGTTCATTAGATATTCTTTAACTCCTTGAAAAGCCTTCCCACATTCATCTGTCCATTTGAATTTTGTACCCTTCCTGAGTATATTGAAGAAATGCTTGCATTTATCTGAAGATCGCGAGATAAATCTTCCTAACGAGGCTAAGAGCCCATTCAACTTCTGTACATCTTTCACTGTTTCCGGTGTTGGCATATCGCGAATTGCCTGTACCTTCTCTGGATCAACTTGAATTCCTTCTTTTGATACAATATAACCTAAAAATTTCCCTGACGTTACTCCAAAAATGCATTTATCAGGATTCACCTTGATGTTAAAGAGTCGCATTTGATCAAAAATCTCCTTCAAATCTTGCACATGGTTCTTAGATTCTTTACTCTTTATTAGCATGTCATCTACATACACCTTTAATGTTTTGTGTATCCACTTTGTGAACACCTTCTCCACCATTCTTTGATACGTTGCATTTTTGTGTAATAATATAATCCTCTCGGAGCAAAAAATGTTGTGTGCTCTTGATCTTCTTCAGCGAGAGGAATCTGGTTATAACCTTTATACCCATATAATGAAGATATTCTATCATTTGAGGAATATCTGGTAATGGAAAACTACCTTTAGGGCAAGCTTTGTTTAAGTCAGTAAAGTCTATACAAATTCTGATCCCCTTATTTTTCTTTGGAACCACTACCATATTTGCAATCCATTCCGGGTATTTTACTTGCCTTATAATTCCAGCATCAAGCATTTTCTGTAACTCCTCTTCTATGTTTGAGTGATAAGTTGTTGAAATTTTCCTTATCCTTTGCTTGAATGGTCTCACATCTTTGTTAATCTCTAACTTATGACATGCAACTGATGGATCTATTCCAGGCATCTCATCCATACTCCACGCGAAAATATCCTTATACTCTCGCAAGAGATTTATGGTTTGTTCTTCTTCATCTGCACCCATTTAAGTTCCAATTTTCAGCATTTTAGGTTCTTCTTCACTTCCAACATTTACTTCCTTTGTTGGTTCTGTTGCGGTGTAGCTAGCCTCAGGTTCTCCCATTGGTGTTGGTGTTTCAATGACTCTCGCGGGCTCATCATCTTCTTGCGATATCTCGCTGGGTATTCCTTTTCCTTCTCCTGCTCTTATCATGTAAACTTTAAATTCTTCTTCCTTCTTTGCCTCTTTTGCCAATTTTCTGCGAGCTTTTCGCAGTTTTGGACGCTCTTCATAATTTCTCACTTCAATTCGATAACACAGCTTCGCAAGATCAGTATCTCTTCTTATTTCTCCAATTCCACTAGGCATAGGAAATTTGATGCATTGATGTAATGTTGATGCTACATCCTTGATTGCATGTATCCATGGTCTCCCCAATATCATGTTATATGGTGCCTCCACATCTACCACACATAATGTTACTTTTGTTTCAATCTATCCTAGCGGAATTCGTACCATTATTTTGCCTTTAGGTTTTGTTATAGATCTTCCAAAACCATGAATGTGATAATTTGAACAAGACATCTATTCATCCTTATATCCCATTTTCTTAAATGTATGATAGAATATAATATCTACAGAACTTCCTGCGTCCACCAAAGTTCTATTCACGACCCATTCTTCTACAGATCTTGTTGATTTTTCCTTCTTCACTCGCATAGTAGATATCGTGATTACCAATGGAGATGTATGATCCAAATTTTCTTTTGGTATTTCTGCTGCTGTGAATGTGATTTCCTGCTTTTCCCAATCCTTCAGAGGTGATATTTTCTCCACCGTCATAATTCTTTTTTCCTTCAAAATATCTCTTATAAATCTTTCCTCTAATATTTTAATGGAATTGGTTGATCATTGTTTTTGTTATCGTATTGCACTCCAACTTCCTGTAATCCTCCTTTGCTTCAATTATTTTTTCTTCAACTGCTTCACCAATTTGTTCAATCATCTTCTTAACTCGAATATTGATCTTTAATCTTGCTTTTTCCTATAATTTTCAACTTTCAATCCCTGTTTCGGGCGCCAAAATGTAGTTGCAGGAAATCCTACACTACACCCTTGATAAGAATTTACTGTAATTAAGACATATTTGAAGATTGAAATAAAACTTTATTATTTGATTCTTAGAAATGTTTACAAGAAATGGGAGAAATCAAGAATACAACCGCTCTCTTGAATTTTCTCTCTCCTCGAGACTTTCTCAATACTCAAAAATACATCATCCCCTTTCTGAATCTACTGAGTCTCTTTATATAGAATAGTTACATAGTGGATGACAGCTAAGTTGTCCTTTAATTTCGGATCTAACCCGCGATATTATCGCAGTAGTTATAATGTCCATTCTCGCAAGTGTTGTAACCATCGCAGGATAATCACGCTCTTCCCGTGTTTCTTCATTCGTCATCTATTACGTCATTCTTCAAATCATTTTGTGACACTCGCGAAATGTTGTTGAAGAACTCACGATGATGTTCGCAGAAGTGTTGTTAACCTCGTAAGAATAATATCATGGCGATATTCTGGTCCTACAACGACTGTTGTCTCAAGAGTAGGATATAGATAGACTTTTGAGTGCTAGATAAGTTCAAGTCTCCACATACCTTTTTGGTCGGATAAAGTTCCATTGGTTCCTTGAGTAGTTCTTCGTCTTCATAAAATAATCGCCATGGAGTCTGGATCTCAACTATACTTAACTATCCTAGACCGTGACTTAGTCATAAGTAAACTAGAAATCAATACGTATAGTTTTGATCACTAATATTGACAAATATGCTTGAGATAGCAACGCATGCGAGTTCGACCGATCAATGCTCTAACAGATTCGAAAACCATATGTATTTGTAGTGAGAACTACACATTAATTCTCCCCCTTCTTGTCAGTAAAATTGGCAAAGGTACGAAAATTAGTGGGTCTTAATGAAATTTCCATAGAAATACTTCATGACCAAAAGAAAAACACATATCAACTTTTTTAGATGCAATCATATAGCCGAAACTAAATGCATAATCAAGGAGTTTATGAATATACAAGATAACCCCTATAATATTCCACAGCCACACTCCCCACAAAGATTTGGCAATTAAGCACACGTTCAATTAAGAACTCTCCCCCATAAAATGGCATTCCCAAAAGAACAACACAAGCGACCTTACTTTCACGAGAAAATAAGGATTTCTTTGGACATTAACAAATCACATAAGAATATGAATTTGTATCCAAAAATCTCAATTAAATTATCCACAAGAGAACCCATGATTAATTTAATCGTAAATGCTCACATAAGAGAACTTACGGAGCCGCACGGTATTTACATAAAAATATGGATCATGGAAGATCAATATTGCGGAATAAACAAAGATTCATTATGTTTTCCATCCCTATTTGCACAATGACACATAATAGACTTTAATCTTTGTAAACAAAAGTTCATCCTATCTTCCATTAATATTTGCATACTGACATATGAAAGACTTAACTTTTGACCAGGTGTGGGACAATCAACGTTCACAGACGCAAATACACATATCCTAACAAGTTGCAATATATAAAACCATAAAGATTAATACTGCAAAATCATCTTCCAAATAAACTTTATAATTTAAATAAATAAATCTAAAAACATTGTAAGATGAAAATCGTTAGAAATAGCTTTGTGTACTCACAATAATGGATATTCCAAACCGTATTTATCCTTCTTAAAAATATAAGAATAAATTCTCATGAGAAGTTTCCTAGACAAACAGAAATCGACAAGATAGGAAACAAAGAAAGACTCCTAAACCACCAAAACCAAACAAGAACATACGTCAAATAGCCTTTTCGGAATCCTCATGAGCCTTGAGATCTTTGAGCTTGTGATTGACAGCATCTACTGCTTCTTCAGAGAAGACCTCCTCATTGACAAGTTATTTAACATGTGTCTTCATGAGAACAAGGTCAGAATTAACCCTTTTCAACTCAATTCTTAACACATCAAGACTCTTCATAGTATCAACGAGTTGCAGCTTTGCTTCCTCAAAGTATTTATGAAAATCATGAACCACTTCATCAGAAACCATATCCTAATTCTCAATATCCTGATGTGAATAGGCATAGTAACATGAGGCATTAGGACAATCATCTTCTACTAGGGTGCTTTTGTTCCTCCATTTAGACTCGAAACCAATACTTTTATCAAAAAAAAATCTTACAAAATCACTAGAACGAGAAGATGAAGACATTCTTGACAAAACACAGAATAACCCAGAGTATGCGTATGTGACTCAATAGGTTTGGTATTTAAATGGTTTCTTAGGGGAGGTAAATTTTAGGGTTTCCAAAATTAATTTGTGTCAGTAACACCGGTACCCGTACGAACACAACTTGACCCAACACAAAAACACTAACACAAGGTCGTACTTTTACGACACGACAGAATTTTTTTCTACGTGAACTTTCACAGATTTGTGACTCAAAAACTTTTATATCTCATCAGAGAAACAATTTAGAGAACAAGAGTAGCAATTTGACAAAACAAAATTTAAAGAAGAAATTGAATATCAAAACTGTCGTCAAAACAAAATACAAATACTTATGCAAACATTCTTGTAAAGATAATATGGCTAGGAACGATAAGAAAATAGCCACAGAATCAGGAAACACTTTTCCATCAAGTATACCTGACCATATCTCACCCAACCAGGATTTTTGTGAGTGGGAATTCAACCTTGTGATTAATTAGCACAAGTATAAGCCTTGAGCTCATCAAATGAACGTTGTTTTCGGTTAAACCTCTTTCTCTTGATCATTAGAGGAAAATCGTTATGATGCGAAAAGTTATCATAAAATTTACTATCATCAAAGTATGACGCATAGTATGTATTCTTACTTGAAGAGTTTTGTGTAGAGGGGATTGACAGCCTGTTAATAATCTCTTTATATCCTTTGATTATCATTTTTAGATTGTCTTCCATCTCTCCATTTTTTCCTTCTTTAGTACCTTTTTCACATCATGAACAACATTATCTCCCTTTTTGATAGAAGAAGACCCATGAGTTCTTCTTGAACGAATTGGTTTTGGAAGACTGTTTTGTATTTGAACATTTGAGGAACACATCGAACTGACTTTCCTGGTAGGATACACATGGTGAGTACTGAAACCAATTGGTCTAGACATACAAATATCAGTTATACCTTTGAGAATTAAATCTAAGGTGTGTTGAAGACGAACAATAGAATTGTCATTCAACCTCGATTTTCTCTTTTGTTGAACATGTCCTTTTGAATCACAAAAGAGATACCTTTCTGATCACCTGAGTGATTAGAAAAAACAGTATTAACACCATCGATGAGAGGTTTCTTCCTTCCATGTAATGTGGAACTTCCTAGATTAGATGAGGTTATAAGCACATCTTTTCCAATACGAAGGGATTCTGATTTTACTTCTAGAACTGGAACTCTTTCAGTTGTGACATAAGTAGATGGTATAGTGGACTTTTTGGAGCATCCTTGAATAAAGAGTTTACTCAAGAGATGTTCAATTTCCAAAGCATCCTTTTTGAGATTCGCCTCGAGTAAGATACGTGATGACCGAACTTCAGTGAAATCCTTGCAAGGAGCTTTATCTTTATAGTCACAATGTGTCGCTATATAGAGAAGAACATTGACATTGTTTTTCAATCGATTGATTCTAATTCTAACAAGATTTAGAATCAGTTTACTCTCTTTAGATGCTTCCCTTTTATCAATGGAGTCAGACTCATTTGAAGGGTAATCGGGGTAACACATGTCATTGTCAGTCTATTTCATTAGAATACTTGGTTCGTCTATATTTGAGATTGACAAATCTTTTCTTTAATATACATTATAGAAACAGAACTTTTATTTCTGGTGACACGTTTATCAGAGATATCACTTCCATTCATATAGTTAGATCGCTACAAACACAGACTTATGGGGTCTTAAACGTGTTTCCATGCACTGATACCAATTGAAAAGCGTGGGTCTAACAACCTCACCCAATATTTCGCTTAGCAATCTGTATGGACTAACTCCAATATACTTTCAAAAAAATAAACTAGACAGTCAGACTCAATCTTAATAAAAAGTATATCAAAGAGTTCGTATCTCTGTTTCACAATGTAATCAACAAATCAAACAGATAAAAATCCATGAGCTTGATTATTATGTGAAACAACTTGAATGGTACCAAAGACCAATGTTCAAGGATCAATCAATTTCAATCAACAACCAAAGGTTGGATTTTCCAATTGATCGATTTAACGCACAGCCTGTGATATTTCAATTATATAACAAAATATAATGCGAAAAAGAAATAACACAAACACCAGAAGTTTTGTTAACGAGGAAATCGAAAATGCAGAAAAACCCTGGGACCTAGTCCAGATTTCAACACCATACTGTATTAAGCCGCTACAGACACTAGCCTGCTGCAAAGCTAACTTCGGTCTGGAATGTAGTTAAACCCCAATCATTCTCACACTGATTCAAAGTACAGTCGTGCTCCTTACGTATTTGATCCCAACATGATACTATGCACTTGATTCCATTAGCTGATATCACTCACAACTAAGAGTTATTACGACCCAAAGTCGAAGACTTGATAAACAAATATGTATCACACCGAAAAGTCTATTGAATAGATAAATCTGTCTCTCACAGATAAACCTACGAGTTTTTGTTTCGTCTTTTGATAAATCAAGGTGAACAGGAACCAATTGATAAACCAGACTTATATTCCCAAAGAACAACCTAGAATTATCAATCACCTCATAATAATCTTAATCGATTAATGAAACAAGATATTATGGAATCAAAAATGATAAGACGAAGGTGTTTGTGACTACTTTTATATCTTGCCAATCGGAGATATAAATATCAAGCCAATCTTACGATTACACTCAATCATGATAGAAACAGCAAGATCAGATCTCGAAACTACAGAGAAAATAGTTGGGTATGGCTTCACAATCCCAATGAAGTGTTTAAGTCGTTAACCTACAGGGTTTCATGAAAAACCTAAGGTTAAAAGAAAATCGACTCTAGCTTATACAACTAGTATCACACAGGAGGTGTAGGGATTAGGTTTCCCAGTTGCTAGAGTTCTCCTTTATATAGTCCGCAAATCAAGGTTTTCAATCTAAGTTACCTTGGTAACAAAGCATTCAATATTCAACGTTAGATGAAAACCTGATTATATTCAAGCTAATATCTTTTAACCATTAGATCGAACTTAGATTTTTATACACAAATAAAATGTAACTTCATTTAGGTTTGAGTAACCATACCTAAACGTGTACACTTAGTCGGTTCAACAATAGTTAACCAATGGTTAGCCATATGAGCACTTTCATATCAACCTTATTCATCTTTACCATATAGTTCAAATGACTCAAATGAACTAGTTAGAGAGTTGTTCAATTGCTTAGATCTTATAGAAGTATGCAAGACACAATCGAAGCAAAATCGGTTTTGATTCACTCGAATCGATTCATGAACATTATAGCCACGGTTTCTAAAGATTGCATTCCTTATTATATAGATGTTTTAGTTCATGAAGAAACCGATTTTAGAAAGTACGCAAACAGGTACGTGTACTTAAGAAACCGGATTGAGTTTGTTTTTCACTTTCAAACTCCAGCAAAAATTCACGGACGTGAACTTTCCGCTAGTATGCGTACGGGTACGCATACTCACCCGGATTTCCAACAACCGCCAGTACGCGTATGGGTACGCATACTTTAGGTTTCTAATTTTGGACTTTTACACAAATGTGAGAACACACTATGTTTATATACAAAGATGGTTACATGTTTTAAACTCTCATTTCAATCATTTAAACTTTCTTAGAGGATGTTAAAATAATCGTTATTCACAAACTATTTTCATCAAAGCAATTTTCAAGTTATTGAAATAATCAACATGACTTTCGTCACGAGTAAAGATGAACTTGCCTAAAGTAAAAGCTTACCAACACATATTTCGAGAAATAGATAAGCGAGATAAACTCGGGTTGAAATAGCAAATGTGTATAATTGAAGTCTATATAGCAATACGACTTTTGTTTCAAAATAGGAGATAAAATAGATAGACTTTTGAGTGATAGATAAGTTCAAGTCTCCATACCTTTTGTTGATGAAGTTCCACAAGTTCCCTTGAGTAGTTCTTCGTCTTCATTCGATGAACTCCGTGGAGTCTAAGGCTCAACTACACTTACTATCCTAATCCGAGACTTAGCTATAAGTATAATAAAAATCAAGACTTGTAGTTTGGGCAACTAAACTTGACAAACAAGCTTGAGATAGCAATGCTTGCGAGTTCGACCGAGCAGTGCTCTAACATAATCATTGCAACTTTCTTTCTCTCTAAGAAGAAGATTGTGTATCAAGTCTGTGGAGATTTCGTCATACATTGTTCCCATGTCAGAAAATCTATCTCTTGTAACCTTGTTTATAACGATTTCTTCATACAAGTGGCAACATCTTTCAGACTTCAGAAAATACTATTTACATGACTTATGGATTTTATCCTGGAATCTTCAGAGTATGAATGTATAATAAACAATTTCAGTTCTGCGAAATTTTTAATGTTAATCCTATAATCTGCATATATCTCAAATATAATTTTGTATTCTTTAAATGTTTGTATTGTGCCTTATTCCCTTTACATACTAACCTGCTTCTTAAGTATGTCACCGATGAAGAAAATGACATATGATATGATTTTAAAATTTTATCATGGAACCTGCAAGGTATTAGATCTCAACTCAAATAGGATCACCTCTGTCATTTGAATAAAACAAATGACTTAGATGTTTTATTTGTATATGAAACAAAGGTTGGTTTTCAAAAAGTTGAAAATGTTTTCAAAAGACTGAAGTTAAAAGATTGGTTCATTATGCCTTCTGTGGGGAAGTCAGGTGGCTTTGCCATAGCTTGGAATTAGGGAGTTTCTGCTAAACTTTTATCTTTTGAC
Source organism: Papaver bracteatum (assembly GCA_023529315.1). Lineage (NCBI taxonomy): Eukaryota > Viridiplantae > Streptophyta > Magnoliopsida > Ranunculales > Papaveraceae > Papaver > Papaver bracteatum. The sequence continues at coordinate 351,874 of JAJJWX010002698.1, forward strand.
CATAATGTTTTTCATTTCCAGATTTTCAAAGACAATTTAAATTCTTTTGTCTCTTTCATATATGGAGCCTTAGATAATGATAATAGGAATAACAGTGGAATTTTATCAACAAAATTAGTGTTTTAGATGCTCCTTGGGCCATCATAGGAGATATGAATTTTATTCTTCACAAGGATGAAAAACAAGGTGGAAATAATCCCTGAACTAGCAGCTTTTCCTATGTCTTTCACTGTATACAGTCTATAGGATTAGTAGATTTGAACTTCACAGGGCTTCCTTTTACATGGACTAATAGAAGACTATGAGATAAGAATATTCAGGAAAGAATTCATAGAGTTTTCGTAAATCATAAATGGTTAGAGCTTTTCCCTAAATCTATTAATAATCACCTAACTAGAGTAGCTTCAGATCATGCCCCAATACTTTTAGAAATGGTCCCCAATAAGATCAAATGTTCTAAGCCATATAGGTACATGAGATGTTGGATGGAACATAAAAGTTACAATAAAGTTATCAATAACTCTATCTCGAAAAGTAAGAAAAAAGCTCATAGTTTACTTAAAACCCTTAAAAGGGTTGAATATGATCTTATAGCTTCGAACAAAACTGATTTTGGTAATATTTTTGAAAACATTTCTACAATCCTATCTAATATTGAAGAGGAAAACAAAAAACCCTTAGACATTGAAAAAAAACATAAATTAGAGCAACTTCAATTTGAACTGAGTTTTTGGTATGAAATAAAAAAAAAAATATACTGGAGCCAACATGTAAAGGACAAGTGGATTAAGAAAAATGATAGTAACACAAAATTCTTCCATCAGCATGCTTCCGATAGGAAAAGATATAATAACATATATGCTCTTAGAGATAACACAAGGCTTTGTATTGAAGGTCAGGAACAGTTAAGTGCCTTAATAACAAATCACTTTAAAAGCATAACTCAAACCAGTAAAAAATATATTGACAATGTTTTTAACGATATTATAAAACATGTTATTAATGAGAATGATAACAGTAAGCTTTGTGATATCCCTGACGAGTTGGAAATAAGGGAAGCATTATTCAATATGAATGCTTGGGGAGCTCCTGGCCCAGATGGATTCCCCCAGGTTTTTACCAGCAACATTGGAACCTTCTAAAGGATGACATAGTATCATGGGTTCAAAAAGTATTTAAATATAAAACTTTTAATCAAAAAATAAATCACACTTTTATTTCTCTAATTCCTAAAATTAAAAAACATAAAAATCCTAGTAAGTTTAGTCTTATTAGTTTAAGTAATGCTTTGTACAAAATAATATCTAAGATCATTGCTAATAGACTAAAATCTTTGTTTGAAAACATAATTTCCCAAAATCAATCGGCTTTTATTCCGAAAGGACATATTATTGATAATATAGTAGTGGCTCATGAAATCCTACACACTATGAAAAACTGTAAAAGAAAAAAATGGTCATATGGCTATAAAGTTATACCTTTCAAAAGCTTTTGATAGGCCAGAATGGAAATTTATCATATTTGTTTTCAAGCAATTAGGATTTTCCCGTGATTTCTGTGATCTTATTTATAGTTGCATTTCTTCGGTTTCTTTTTCTGTGTTAGGGAATGGTTCCCCATGGGAGACCTTCTTCCCTACTAGAGGTATTAGACAGGGTGACCCATTGTCACTCTATATTTTTATTATCTGTATGGAGGCTTTATCAAAAATTCTTCTTCATGCTGAACTGAATGGTAAAGTCACAAGGATTAAAGTTATTAGGAATTGCCCTTCTGTCACTCATCTCTTTTTTGTTGACGATTCTTTTCTTTTCACTTCTGCCAGTATAGTACATGTTAGGAATTTACTTGAAATTTAAGGATATTCAGTGATTCTTCGGGGCAAGTCATTAACTATCAAAAGTCAGGAGTTTACTTAGTAAAAAAGTAGATAATAAATATTACAAATTGTTGGCTAGGATTCTTAAAGTATGAAGAATAACTAAAAATGATACTTATTTAGGCACCCCTATGTTTTTAAATAGATCTAAGTGCTTCAATTACCAAAATCTTCTTGAAAGAGTTTATAGTAGGGTCCAAGGGTGGAAAGCTAAATTTATATCTCAAGCATGTAGAACAACTCTTATTAGCTCAATAACTAGTGCTATGCCTATGTTCCAAACGATGTGTTTTTTACTTCCTAAAAAACCCCTTGATAATCTTAATGCCCTGCAAAGGGATTTCTGGTGGCAAAAAAATAGATGTAATAGAGGTATATATATCAAGGCTTGAGATGCTATGTGTACTAGTAAAGATAATGGGGGTTAGGCATTAAAAACTCTCACACGTTTAATTTAGATCTGTTAACTAGGCTAGCTTGGCGTCTATTAGAAAATTTTGATAAACTGTGGTGCATCATTCTTAAGAACAAATGTTTCCCCAAAGATGAGCCTCTGTTTTATAGGAAGAAAACCAATAAGTCTTGGGTTTGGACCAGCATATGTAAGGGTCTATACATCATAAGAGATAACCATGGTTGGGAGTTAGAAATAGTAAGGATATTCAGATTTGGACTCATAAATGGTTGCCTAATGGTAAATACACTAAACCTAAAGATGTTAACAATATGCATTTGGTTCATCAAGTGTTTGATATTATAGATGATAGTGGTAACTGGAATTTTTCTTTGATTAATAATCTGTTTGTTGCTGGTGATATTGATGAAATCCGAATGTTAGAACCATGCAATAGTTATGAGAAAAAATATACTAGAAAATGGATAGGAACCAGAGATGGTTCTGTCTCAGTGAAATTTTCCTACAATTATTTTTGTAATAGAAATCATGCTAACCTTACAGTTGAATGGAGAGGCATCTAGAAATCGAATGTTATTCCCAGAGTTAAGTCTTTTCTTTGGAAATCCTTGAGTGGTTGTCTTCCAGTTAGGGAAACTCTTGGTAAATATAGCCGATAAATATAGTTTTCCCTCTCTGTAATTGTAATGCTGGAGAAACAGTCAAACATTTATTTATTGAGTGCTTATTCTCTGAAGCTATCTGGAGAGGTTTATCCTTTTCTAATACCTTTTATGTTGTTGCTAAACAAAACTTTATTAGTTGGTGTTTATATTGGTTAAAAGATACTAAAAATAGGGATTTCTTTGCCTACATTCTTTGGTATATTTGAAAATATCGTTGTAGGGTTGTTTTTTATAACATTAAAGCTAACCATAATGATCTGATTGAATTCATTAAGAAAGATATCCAATACTATATTAATCTTAAAATTGTCTCTTCGGTGAAGGTTGTTCGAACTAATAGATGTGATATTTACCATCCTTGCTGCAGTTGTAATAATAATTATTCCTATCAAAATGCTTCTTACATCTTCTTTGATGCAGCTTTTCAGAAAAAATCTGGAAAATTTGCCTTTGGAATCATTAAAATAAGTAACACGGGTCTTATTTCAGACTTCGCTGGTGGTTCAGGATGGTGCTCTAGCCCAAAAGAAGCTGAATCCAGAGCTTGCCGAGAAGCCATCAAATGGTCAAGAGAATGCAAAAATGAAAGATTAGTTTTCCTAAACGACAACAAGAATGTCATCAGTAGCATGAAGGAGAAGAACAATTTTGCTGTCAACTGGAGATCAAAGGCCATTTTGCATCAAGCTCTTTATCAAAATCAATATCAGTATCTTGCTAGTTCTTCCTTCTCTTATGTTAATAGAAATTGTAACAAATATGCGGATAGTTTAGCAAAACTTATAATTAAGCAATTGGAAATTAGAATAGATTCTAGATATTGGGATATGTCTAGAAAAAACGCTTGGCTATATAAGCTAAGTATGCTTTGTAAGCAAGACCATGTAAATTCCTTTCCTTAGTTTTAATGTATTTTCTTTTCATCAAAAAAGAAAGATTAGTATGTTTTGGTTCAAATCACCATTAGACGTTTGTGTTCTCACGTTCCGCTGCGCTCGGATGCCAATTTTCCCAATAAAAATAAACACCCCAAAAACTATAACCGTTAGTGAAAAGTGAGGATGAATTATTTTGAAATGATGGGTCTCACACGAAAAATCATGAAACCTACCAAAACATATCTTATGCAAAGGGCTGATATTTGGGGAGTTTTTTGGCGGTCTGTCTAGAAGAAAAAAAAATTATAATAAAAATAGATGTAAATATCTAAAAATTTCAAAAGCCGAAGAACCACAATTTTGTGGTTCCCCAATGGCGGAGCCCGATTTTGTGGTACCCTAATGGCGGAGAAAATTAGGGAAAATTATTTTCCCTATTTTTTTTTTTTTAAGAAAAAGGGTGCAAAGAAAATTATTTTCCCATGCTAAAAAGGTGCCATATGAGATTGGAAGGCAAACTTAAACATTAAAAAAAATTAGGGAAAATTATTTTTTTTAAGAAAAGGGGTGCGAAGAAAATTATTTTTCCATGTTAAAAGGTGTCATATGAGGAGGGGTGAGCATGGGCCTGTATGGACTGGTTTTTACCTCATCTGCATGCAATCCAATTCACTATGGATTTCAAATTTGGCATCCGCATCCAATCCAACATCCAATGGATGCACGGATGAACGGATTGGGTGCAGATAATCCAATGGGTTTGTGTTAGTTAAAATTTATAATGAGAAAATAAAACCAATATAGATGACTTCTTATGAAACCTACACATTTTATATATGAATATAAATATAGAAGTGTCGTGGACAACACTCCAAGCAAAACACCTTAAAAATTCCAAAACTATTTATATATTTTCTAGAAACTATATAAATGCCCTTAATCTAACGGATATGGATGTCCAACGAATTTTCAAGGTTGCATCCAGGCCCAATCTGTAATCCGTTAGATTACAAAAATCTCATCCGCGTCCAACCCATTAGCGAACGATCCGGACATCCATCCGCAAAAATACAGTTGGTCCCGGTTAAATCCGGGGATTAGCTCACCCCCTACATATGAGATTGGAAGGCCAACTTAAACATCAAAAAGTGAAAGAAAAAAAAAGTCATTATTGGGCTTAGGAGCCAGCTGGGATACGTGTGCAACTGCCAACTGCACACACATACTCTTAACTGGCTCCGCCTTCCATTAAAGAGCACCAAAGCTGAATGAGGAGCATATGACGTCACTTTTTGTCGACGATTTCCATGTTTTGTTTGCGAAACTTTCTTTCATCTAAACGGGGTGCCAAGGAATAGCCACTCTTTATGTTGCTCGCTTTGCTTTCAGACTAGCAGCCTTTAGCACTTCGCGTAAGAGCAATCTCCCCGTGTTTGGGAACATAGCGTGAGGAGCAGCTTTCACTACCTACCACCACGTTTTAGTCCTCTTGTTTAACTCTACAGTGTACAGACTACAGAGCCTTCTGGATATTTTTTCTTCATTTTTTTTTTGATACAGTCTTAGACTTACTTCTAACCATCCACGCTGAAGTGACAAAATCCATCTTTGAGCCCGAAACTACATGGAACAAAATCCATCTTTGTTCCAAAGACGGGTATTGTTCGAGGCAGAAAGACCTAAACATATTCAAGGAAAGGGGTTGCATTGTACATCAACTTCCAAGGTGAACTTCCGACATACTAGCAGTAAATTGTTCAATACATAGATCGTGCTCAAGTATAATGAACTTTGTTATACAATGGAGTTGCAATATTCTATCAAAACCAAAATTTCGAAAAATGAAAATGCATACTCTCATAACTCTCCAGAAAATGGACTTGCAATATTCTGAACATTATCCATCTTCACATAACTCTCCAGAAAAGTGAGTAACTAGGCAGAAATAGAGTTACTGAACTGGAAACTTCTGCAGCATTTAGACATCAAAAGTAAACTTATACTACTCTGAAACATATACCAAAGTATAAGAAGTGAGAAAAGCATACATAACCTGTCTCAAAACACTTCTTTTAAATCTTAAAAGTATGTAATTCTCAGCTCTCAACAAAGTCTTTCATGCTCTTCAACCATTCCTTGTACTCTTTCCCTTCTTTCTTCATCATTTAGACATCAAAAGTAAACTTATACTACTCTGAAACATATACCAAAGTATAAGAAGTGAGAAAAGCATACATAACCTGTCTCAAAACACTTCTTTTAAATCTTAAAAGTACGTAATTCTCAGCTCTCAACAAAGTCTTTCATGCTCTTCAACCATTCCTTGTACTCTTTCCCTTCTTTCTTCATCATGTACTTGTGCAAGTAATTTGCCAAAGAGCCATCAATCCCTCTCACTTCCAGATACTCTCCGAAAGATATTCGTAAATTCTCATCCAAATCCCTGTATATAAATAGAATCACCACAAAGGATTTATGAACGAAGTACACTATTCATAGTTCACCAGTTGTTTAGAGGAAAATTCGGAATTTCTTTTTCATGTATTCTCCTATCCAATTTCTAAAGGCAATGGCATAACACAGCTATTATGGATAGAAAGACAACGAAGCTCACCGCATGAACATCATCATATATTACAGAGAGAAGCATAGTAAGAAAATCCCAACTTAGCAACAAAGAGCATAACTAGTCCCATGACCAATTTGGTAGTTTGGTTGTTATTCAGGTAAAAGGAAAGTTTTAACTATGACAACCAAAACCATACACACTGCACTTCATACTTTTTGTTCGAGTTCCATAGCCTTTTGATTTGACCCTAGAAATTAAATTTCTACTCAGCTTTTACATAAATGAAGTAAAACTGGAGATAAAGAAACTCACAGAAATTCTGGACCCTTGTAAGGGATCTGATTAGGGGAAAACTGAGGCCTCGTCAGTGAAATGCTATAAATGTCTATATCGTCAGGAATGCCAAAGCAACAAAGCTCCAAAGAAGGTCCATCTCCTTTGCTTATAGTCACCTTCATAGGGATACTAAACTCATGATTACCCTTGCCATCATGACCATCCTCATCAACATCATCACTATCCTCATTATCACCGTCTAAGTCGTCTTCTCCGCCTGGCATAGCAACATCGATTTGGATACACTCATTATCTCCAAACATCCGTTTCAAGATGATTGTCTGCTCACCGGGATTGTCAACCACCTCAAACGGGCATTCCTCTGGGTCTAGCAGCAACTCAAGAGTATCATCACCCTAGCAAGTATAAACCAAAACAGAAAATCGGTGACTCGGGTCAGAACTAATAGCCCAATCAGAAAATGATAACCCTAACCCTAATGATGAAGAAGAGTTACAGAACTACTAGCATTACCTGATTACTGTGGCGATCAATTTCAGCCATGGCTTCGACACTTTCCAGTTCTTTTTCGATGACTTGTTTTAGTTTCTCGGTAGCATCGAGATGTATAGAACCGGAAGCAGCAACATAAGAGGAGGAAGAGGCAAAGAAGCGAATTTGGTTTAAGATAGACTTTTCTTTTGATACACTATAATTGGGGTTCAATTCGGATGACACTCTATTTCCCAGTAAAAAAGTAGAGAAAAATTGGTTTTGCTGATTAACTGTTGGTGCAAATCGAGAAGAAGAAGAAGACTGAAGATGGTGTTGGAGAAGTAGAAGAGTAGTCCTTCTACTGCTCCTTCGTACTATTGAATTCATAACTGATTCGATTCTCTAGAAACAAAACCAGAAAATGGATGATGAATCGGAAGAAGAAGGGGGTTTAGGGTTTAAGATGCAGAACAATAGAGCTCAGCTCACCACACTAGAGAGGCAGAAGAACTTGATTGCTACGCCGAATCCGTAATGATAAACCTATGTCAAGGGCAAATCCTATGGCAATTGAACCAATAAAATATGGGAAGGGGATATGCCCCAAAATCCAATGTCATCTTGGGGATATGTCTCAGGATTCCATTTCTCGGGGATATGCCCCAGACGTCCAAGTTTCCGTCTAACTCAGTTAACTTGTCAAATACCGCACACATGTGAGATTACACGTGTGACAAAAAACCAATTTATCTTCCAACAAGTTGAAAAACGACCGTATCGTTCTTGTTATGAAACGCAAAAATGGTGTTCATCCCTATTTTCTTATTTGATCAAAAACTAAGATTTCCAAAATCACTGAATCTCAAGTTAAAGAATTATACGATGGATTAGTCGTATGAACATAAAATTCCACTAAAAAATATTGAAAACCAAAACACATCATAAAAACAAAACATATTCTGTGAGATGATGAAGATTGGAAATAAAATAAACATTATCGATCACCACCATTACTACCATCAGAAACATCAAATTATATTTACAAAACCTAAACCCTAAGTAAAATAACATAAACATATTGATTTCAAAAATAAAACAAACTTTTGTAGTCAATTCAAAATTGAAACAAACCCACTTTATAAAACTGATTGTTGTTCATAACTTACATTTAAATTTGATTTTTAATTAAGATTTGCACAGAAACAAACCCACTTCAGATGCTAATAATAGTCAGCTTCAATCGAAGCACTCTTCAATTTTATTTTTAATTAAGATTTACACTAATAATACCAATCCCATCTCCACCTTTTCGTTTCTCCCATTTATTATCAACCCAAACCCTAGATATAACTCCAATGATGACACCTTAATCGTCACCAGAATCACAAGACCCATCTAGTGTTTTTGATCGAAATAATTCACAAACAGAAACCTTAATTTTGAAACCCCGGAATCCGAATCAAATGATACAAAAAACAATTGACAGAGAAGTGGAGATGGGATAAGCAATTAAGAAGAATGATAAATCAGACAGTGTTCTCGGCGATAGATAGAAGAATGATTTTCGTTTAATCCCAACCATCTCACGATATCTCGAATTCTGATATTTTGACCGGTCAATATGCGATATATTGAATTTTTAACTTATTTGGACGGAAACTTAGACGGCTGGGGCATATCCCCGAGAAATGGAATCATGGGGCATATCCCCAAGATGACATTGGATTTTGGGGCATATCACCAAGTTTCCCATAAAATAATTTGTTTCACCAGGTGGGTTTGCCATTATGGGATGGATTTTGCACTCCGCGAGGCGACATAACTTGCGTTGGGCGACCCTAGTTGAGTTGTGCCACTCAACCTCTGTCGACAGTCGTCAATGACTATATTTCCAACTGTTTTATTTTGAATTTATATAAATCTCATTTTTGACATTTCATCTCATATCTCTCTACTCTATTTGGGGCGACCGTTTCTTCGCTTTTCTGCCGATTTCTTCAAATCATCATGGTTAGATCGTGGTTTGTTATTCTCGATTCAGAAATATCAATCATTCAACAATGTATCACTTTGAATTTAGTGGTAATTGAATTATTGTCCCTATTTTTGATGGGCTGTACAAATATCCTTATCACATAATAATTATGTCCTTCTTTATCTATAAGCCCATCAGGGGCCCATCAACAATTTATGGACTTCCAAATATACCCCTACTATATAATTCAATTAGAAAATCAAATTTCAGTTATAAACGGGAATAAAAGTTGAAAGGAGAGAGCGGGAGCTTCAGAAGAACAGAGACGTCGACGAGCTGAAATCAGTAAAAAAAAAAATTGGTTTGAATCGACGAGAGCTAGGTTAACATATTCAAATTCTTTTTCTTCTTCCTCTTCTTCTTAATCAACATAATCTGATATTTTGTCTCCGTTTTTCAGTCAACAGAAATCACTAGATCTGTTTTCGTGAATCAAATTGGTAATGTTGATGTTTATTTGAAGATTCGGAAAGTTGTTTTTGATTATTGCGTGTTCGTTTCATAGATTTATTTGTCCTTACTTTTGATTTTAGTGTTTTGTTGTTGCAGAGATCGTGATTTATGTTGGAAGATTGATTTCGTGATTATTCTGTTAGATTGATTGGTTTGTATTCATATAGTTTGATCTCGAGATCCTTATTCATCTCTTAAACAGGTACATTTTAATTTTGATTTGTTATTTATAGTTTTTTTCTTCGATCTGCTCATGAACTTTGGTTTTAGGTGGTTTTATGCTTATGATTAAATTATGAAGAAATTTGTTTGTGATGAAATTTAGACACTACTGATTAAGTTTTTGATGAAATGTACATATTACTATGGATCAACCTTGACTGTTGATACAAAAATAAGTTGATGTTTAGTTTATTTTTGGATCAACTGTTGTTGTTGATCCAAATTTCTGAACACAAAATGTTTGTATTTTGTGTTTTTATATTCTTTTGGTAGATTGGAGGTAATCATAATGCATTCGTTTTGTTGATAATGTAGCTTTTATTTTAGGTTTTGTCACATTCTACATTGTATTTTACTTTCACGAGGAGGCGTAGCCCCCGATTTAGGTGCGACGTAATACTATATGTAGCTTTGGGTACTTTATACTGCTTTCTCTTTGGTTTTGCATTGAAATTCATGCTTTAACTACCTCTTATTGGATGAAATGTGATTTTTTACACAGATTTATTGGATCAACTGTCACTGTTTACACAGATTTATTGGATCAACTGTCACTGTTGATCCAAAACTATGATTGTTTACACAGATTTGTTGGATCAACTGTGACTGTTTACACATATTTATTGGATCAACTCTGATTGTTGATCCAAAACTATGATTGTTTACACATATTTATTGGATCAACCGTGACTGTTTACATATATTTATTTGGATCAAGTGTTACTGTTTATCCAAAACTATGATTGTTTACATATATTCTTTGGATCAACTGTGACTGTTTACACATATTTATTGGATCAAGTGTGACTGTTGATCCAAATTTCTGAACACCACTATATTTTATGGTTGTTGCAGTCCAAATATGGTAGTTGCAGAGTTCAAATTTTGCAATCAGACCGTTTCACATCCCGTTTCAGCATCAACTACTGTCAAGGAGATGATAAGTGTGGTGAAACAAAGGTGTCCTTATGTTACTGAAGACCTCATTTTCTTTGGTTACACTATAGAAGGGATTTCAAATGTCATCAATCACGATTTGGATTTGAGGTTTTTCATCCACTACTGCAGCTCACAGGGGATTGAGTTGGTGAAGTTTGAAATCCAGTTAAGGACTTGTGTTGATTCTATTTCTTCATCATCTTCTTCTGCCCCTGCTCCTGCGTCTTCGTCGTCATCAATTTGTATTTCAAGCGATGAGGTAGCTGTTGTGGAAGACGTCATTGATGATGCGTGCTTGATAAAAAAGGTCACGAAGAAGTCCGACGCTTGGGTCAACGTTTTAACTGGAGTAGGGAAGTTGTTTGAAGGTGGTATTGCTGAAGTTAAGGAATGTGTTACAAAGTATGAAATGTGTAGTGGTCACAAATACACAGTAGTTAAGAGTGACTTTGTACGATACACTGTGGAGTGCCGGTTCAAAGAGTCGGAAAATTATTGCTGGAGGTTTCACGCATCTCTCCTCGCCAATCCAAATGGTGTATTTCAATGGAAGAAATATATCGCAGAGAATTCATGTAGTTTAGTTTCTTCGGATCCATCAAAAGTTAGGATGAGAAAATCGTTTATGAAGAATATATTGGCAGATGATTTACGAGCATCGAAGAAGAAGAAGATTGTTGCTGATGTTATAGATTTATTTCGAATGGAATATGGAGTTGACCTCACATATAGTCAGACATATCACGGTTTACAATTCACCAAGATATTTCTTTGGGGTGATGACATCAAGTCCTATTCAGACTTAGTTTGGTATTAAGATGCAATTGAACAGTACAATCCTGGAAGTGTTGTCAATTTTGAGTATGATAGTGTGACGCGTCAGTTCAAAAGATTTTTTGTTGCTTTTGAAGCTTCCATAACTAGTTTCAACAATTACTTCCGTCCGATGCTATTTATCGATTGTACCTTTCTCACTGGGAAGTTCAAAGGTGGTCTTATGGTTGCTTACGACAAAACTGGTAACCAACGTATGACTTTTAACCTTTTACTATTTTTCGTTTTGTATCCATGTATGTTTAAACTTTTTATTGTTGATCCATTATTATGCGTTAATTTTGTTGATAAATATAGATTTTATTGAATTTAACTTTCACGAGGGGGCGTAGCCCCCAAGTGAGGTGCAACGTAATACTATATGTAGCTTAGGGTAGTTTAGATTGCTTTCTTTTTGGTTTACATTGAAATTCATGCTTTAACTACCTCTTATTGGTGATATGTTACACAGATTTATTGGATCAACTGTCACTGTTGATACAAAACTATGATTTTATTGGATCAACTTTGATTGTTGATCCAAAAACTATTTTTTTTTTTTGAATCAACTTCTACTGTTGCTCCATGTGAAATGGATCAACTTCCATTGTTTATCCAATTAAAATGGATCAACTTGTATTGTTGATCCATCAATATGCACCAACTTCTACTATTGATCCAACTGAAATGGATCAACTTTGTTTGTTTTACACTAGTTACTGGTCACTTATTTTTGTTTTTTCGTTTTTGTAAAAATCTATCCAGTTGCATTTGGAAATGTTCCTTGTGAAAATTGTGAAAGTTGGGAATGGTTCTTAACCAATTTGAAGGGTATTATTCGTGAAGATCGTCCACTGACCATCATATCAGATCGTGGAATCGGACTTTTTAAGAATGTGCCTAAAGTCTTCCCAGATGCTTTTCATTCCTACTGTTTGTACCATATGAAAGGAAATATTCATGTTCCAAAGGGCAGGAGTAGACAAACTGCAATCAAGTTATTCGAAGAATGCTACACTGCATTAACGAAGGAAAAATTTTATGCTGCTGCGAAGAGTATGAGTAATCTAAAGTTTGACTCAATGGTTGCTTGGATGATGAAGATTCCACTCGAGAATTGGGCTTCTCATGCATTTATAGGAGAAAGGTGGGGTGAGAACACATCAAATATTGCTGAGAGTTTTAACAATGTTATTAAGCATGATAATCCACTTCCAGCAATTGAACTTCTCGATGCTATTCGTGCTAAGGTAATGGAGCAGAATTACAAGAGGTTATTGGAGTCTAACAAGTTTACTACAAGGCTTACTCCTCGTATGCAAGCAAGATTAGCAAGAGGATAAACGACTGCCATTCATACAAGTTTCGGAGATCAAGTGAGAAAGTATTTGAGATCATTTCTCCAACACGAAAGCATAATGTCGACTTGGATTCTAGGACCTGCAGCTGAAAATTGTGGAAAAAACATAGCTTTCCTTGCACTCATGCAATGAAATCCATGTTGCAGATTGGAAATGATGAACCATACAAATACGTTAGCGCTTACTATACTTCTGACTACTGTAGGAGGTTGTACTCTCGACCCATATATCATATTCCAGACTCTGAGAAGCCTCCTGGAATTAATAAAAAGGGGTATGTTTTTCCTCCCAATGGTGGTCGAGAACAAGCTGGAAGGCCTAAAGGTGTTAGGTACAGGGGTAGTCGTGAAAAGGTGCGCAAGAAGAGGAAGTGTGGACAGTGTGGGATGCTCACCTTTCACAACCGTCGAACATTTTGCAGAGCTCCTTTGGCAACTCATGCACCAACGTTTCGCAAGGAGTATCATTACAGGATTATCAAGTTCTTGAAGAGGATGTTGTTTTGAAGTTTTTTGGTTTTATTCATATTTTGAACAACTTGTTTTAGGTTTCTTACTAGTTGGTTGTCTTCTTTTTCTTTTTTTTTATGCTTTTCTGGTTTGCAATTGTTATTTTTTTAAATGACATACTATTGTTTTAAATTTTATTGTTTTGTTTCTCAAGTATATGTCAGGTGGCAGGTTCCAGGTTTATTGATTTTACAAGAAACATACTTATATAAATTATAGCAACTTCACTTTTGATCCTTTTTTTGTGGATCAACTTCCATTGTTGATCCAATTAGAATGGATCAACAATGGTTGTTTACACTATAGTGTGGAAACATTGTTCCTTGGTTACAACTTATCCGGATCAACAATGGTTGTTGATCCAACTTATTTGGATCAATAATGACTATTGACACAAAAAACAAACAGAAAATTTGCATGGACCTATCTGTATTTTCTAGTAAACCACTCAAATTATACATACCTGTAACATTCATTCATAATCATACCAACTTATTTGGATCAACATTGGTTGTTTATTAAACTTAACTGGATCAAAAATGGTTGTTGATCAACATTGGTTGTTTACACACAAAACAAACAAACAAATTACATGGTTCTATCTGTATTTACTAGCAAACTCCTCAAGCTATACATACCTATAACATTCATTCATATTCAGACCACAAATACATCCATAATAATTCATTCATAATGGTTCATAATAATTTATCCATAATCAGACCTACAATAAGTTTTACTTACTAAGATAGACACTTTTAAAACTGCAGTTAGATTTTCTTTACAGAGCATTCACAGACTATGACATCAAGCTCACTCTAATGGTTCAACTGAGTCTTTAACAGAGTCATTAGCAGAATCAGGAAGTTGGATTGTATCTTTAACAGTGTCAGCAGCTGAATCAGGATTCTTCCATGCATTCAATTGTGACAAGATTCTTTCTGCAATCTTCACTCTCTTCTTGTTCAACTTCTCATCTAAGTGAGTGATTTTAGATAGGTGTTCACAGTTTCCACGCTTCACCAAATTCTTCATGTACATGCAAGTGTGCAGTGCATAGTCGTATCCGTCTTGTGCTGGTACAGTTTAGTGTGAAAAGCTTATCTGTATTTCACCACCTGTCTCTGGATCTATGTGGCCCATTTCATTCAGCACTTTAGTCAGTGGTACTATCATCACAAGATATTTCCAATTATAAGCCTTATTGCACCTTGCAAAGTTGTGCACTATCCATTTCCCTTTTACCAACGCCAGCACCACCCAATGGTATCCAACACCTTGCTGATTAGTCAAGCACATTGGTATAATGATGTTTGTGTCCTCAATATTACCAGTGTAACTTTTCCTTAGCTTTTCTGGGATCCCACATCTCTACCTTCTCTATTGTTTGCGATGCTAATGCGATTGACAATATTGGATGTATCAATATATTTTTCAAATATATTAGTTTACCATATTATGAATTATCTTAACTAGAGAACTTTATATCATAACAAGTAAATTTCACTTGGATCAACAATGGTTGTTTACCCCATTCACTTGGATAAACTCCCATTGTTGATCCACAAAGAAACCAAGATTTTCTACTACTTACATAATCCAAGTTGACTTGCTTAACTAGAGAACTATATATCTTAACAAGTAAATTTCACTTGGATCAACAGTGGCTATTTACCCCATTCACTTGGATAAACTCCCATTGTTGATCCACAAAGAAACCAAGATTTTCTGCTACTTACATAATCATTTGTTGAGAGAATAATGTGGTTCATGTATTGAGGTTTATGCGGCGATTCCATCTTTGATTTCAGCATGGTGGTGTAGTAATCAATAATCTTACCGTGAATGTTTTGATTATTCATCAGATGTTGTATATGCTTTCCATTGATGATTACTTCCAGATCAGTATTGCAGAAATAAAAACTAAAAGCTTTGTCGCTGCATTTTCAACAACAACAAAAAAAAAAGTAATTAAAAAGAACTATCATATAACCCAAAAGAAAAAACTATTGCAGAAATAAAAACTAAAAGCTTTGTCGCTGCATTTTCAACAAAAAAAAAATGTAATTAAAAAGAACTATCATATAACCCAAAATAAAAAACTATGTGATCTGAGGTGTATTACATACCATTCATTTTCATTCTCAAATAACGGCTGGATGATATTTTTTTCATCGTCACTGCATTTTTTCCATAATTTCAGTCTTTGTGGCCTTGTCAGGTTTTTCGGTTTGGGTGGTGTGACGTCAATGACAAGCTCATCGAGGTCAATTACTTCACTTCGCTTCTCCACCTTCTTCTTTTTCCCTTTTCCACCTTTCCCTTGTCCCCTTGTTCTCTTAGGAGGTGTTTGACTTCTAAGTTTATACATCTTTATCTTTGGCCTTTCTCTTTTCTTCACCCGTTTTACAAGAGAACCGACTTTTTGTTCTTCTGCTTCTGATGCTTTTGCTACTTCTGTTTGATCCTCTGATTCTGTTTCCTCTTCAATTTTCTCTTCAACTACATCCACATTATAAATACAGTTCAACCCTCGGAGTATTTTAGATTGTGATTGATTTCCAGAATAATCCTCTTATGTTTCGTTTGTTTCTTGTGTTATGCTATGTACCTCCTCCATTATTGCACCGAAACTTGGTGGTGTGGTACATGTATGCACATACCCAGATTCATCTGTTTTATTGCTGAAAGTGGAGGAGTGTCAAGCACAACCATATCCATTTGTATGACATCATTCTTCTTCTCAACGGACGCACTCTTCTCTTCCATTGGTATGTCATCTTTTTATTCTACTATTCCAGCAGATATTGCAATGTTTTCAACCAGCGAATCGAGCTCTGCATTTTTTTCGTCCACAGTATTGTGCTCTAAGTTATCAGCTTGCCTTAGTTTTCTTCCTGCATGAAAGCCTTCCTGCCAATTCTCCAAAGTTTTGTCACTTTTCGGTTTTTCCTCCGACAACTTCATTCCAGTTTCAAAACCCTTACGCCAACTATTCTCTTGAGTGTCCAAGGTATCTTGAGTTCCCAAAGTACTCTGAGTTCCATCTTCAGTTCCCAAGGAATCGTTCATTTCTTGAGTGTTTTCGTTGTTCACAGCCATTGGATCTTCGACTTCCATGGTTTCTCTAGTTTCATTCACATTTGTTAGTTGATCATTCGCCGCAGAGTTCATTTCATGCTGATTTCCTTGACCAGATGATTCTCCTTGTTGTTGCTTCTGTGTGAACAAATCTTCAAATTCCAAACCTTCAAATTCTTTCCCTGTATACGTTGGTTTATTCTTATTCAGTGATTCCTGAAAAATTCTTTCCTCTCCCTGCCATTTCTCTATGTTCTTGTCAATATCAGCAAATCGCTCTTGTTCTCCATCTCGCAATTCTATTTTGTCATTGTTCCTCTCATACAGCTCTCTCAAGAATAACGTGCTCTGGAAAAACTTTTTAACTTCAGCCTTGTCCATATAATGAATCTCATGCTTGTCACAATCAAGAAAAATGTTTTCTTCCTCTAGCTCTTTTATCCTTGCCCTATCTTGTTCCACTTCTCATGCAGGTGCCGATAGGTCAATTAAATAGTTCTCCTCATCATACACTGGATCAACAAAGTCTTGATGAAACTGCGAAAGCATGATCAACACAAATCAAAATAGTGTAGACAGTAAAACTGGATCAACCTTGGTTGTTGATCCCATTCACATGGATTAACTTCTATTGTTTATCCACAAAGAACTGACAGTAAAATTGGATCAACATTGGCTGTTGATCCCATTCACATGGATCAACTTCCACTGTTGATCTACAAAAAACTTGGTATTGGAGGAGCTCAAATAGTGTAGACACTAAAGTTGGATCAACATTGGCCGTTGATCCACAAAAAACTTAGAATTGGAGGAGCTCAAAATAGTGTAGACACTAAAACTGGACCAACATTGGCTGTTGATCCCATTCACATGGATCAACTTCCACTGTTGATCCACAAAGAACTGACACTAAAACTAGATCAACATTGGTTGTTGACCCCATTCACTAAAAAAATGGTACATTTGTAATAGTAAAGATAAATACAGTAAAAACAATTATCGTCTTGTCGAACCAATTCATATCAATTGCCTTCTTATTCAATTTTTTGCCAAAGTCACTTGCAAGCTACTTGCACAATGCATTCTGGTTCCATCGTAGGAATCTTGGAGTTGAATTTTGGTATCCCTCCCTTTTGGTTATGTACTCATCGGTATGTTCGCAGAACCAACACTGCATAATATAAACAACAATGTTAATTTTATCCAATAGTATGCATTTCACTCTCTACAACAATAAACATTTTAATTTTACAAAATTAACATTTTTTCTTACCACTAGGAGAGTTGTGCAGCCACCGATAGCTAATTGTTTATTCTTCTTATTTGCCAGGTTCGAAATCAAACATTCCACAACATGATCCGGCCATGACACTTTGTCCATCAGTAAGATATGAGGCAACCATTTCGTTGTGAAGGCTGTCATACCAGCATTTGGGAATAAAAAAACCGTGCATAACCAAATACCGAAAAGTCTTACAAAATGCTCCGGATCAGACTCATCTTCTGCTGCATCTTTCAGTTTGTATACAACCTCAGCCTTCAATATTGGTTTTGTAGAATCTTTTGGTTTTTCTGGTCTGAACTTTTTATTCAAGAATTCGTTGTAGTCAAGCACTTTCTTTGGTTGCAGTTGCTGCTTCAATTCTTCACTCTCTATCAGTCTTCTCATCTTGAATATCAAAGTGAAATCTCTTGCTTCCAGAGAGCACTCTTCGTTTTCTCCAAATTTGAACTTTCTGGTTTTTTTATCAAATGCACTCATCAACAACTTCATTGCAAGATTAATCTTGTTCATCCATTTACCATTCATACTCGTGTATGTTACATAAAATGGCCTGAATAATTCCCAATATGGAGATTCCTTCAATGCTTTTGCAAGTTTCGGTTTCTTCTTGTTATTTGCATATTCTACTTCAAACTTTTTGCATAGAAAATTTTCCATTTCAGCCAATGGTTGTAGACCTCCTTTGATTCTCTGTTCGTTTGCTCTCGACTTGCCTGCATACATGAAACTCAAATCATTTTCATTTTCATTTTCATTTTCATTTTCATTTTCATTTTCATTTTTGACAATAATATTTTGTTTTCTCGCATTCTACATATAATATATTTTCACGAGGGGGCGTAGCCCCCTTGTGAGGTGCGATGTATAAATATGTGTAATCACAGTTCAGAATGCTTTAAGTACCTCTTATTGGATCAAATGTGATATTGGATCAACTATGGTTGTTTACACATATTTATTGGATCAACTGTGATTGTTGATCCAAAACTATGATTACTTACAAATATTTACTGGATCAACTGTGACCGTTGATCCAAAACTATGATTGCTTATACATAATATTTCATTAAAGAGTCAATGTTTTTACCTTTGAGCTCTGGCTCTGGGTTTCCCTCTTTTGATACTTCTTCTTTTTCAGCTTCATCTTCATATGGTTATTCTTGCTCCTCTTCATCAGACTCTGATTCCAATTCTTCTGATTCTTCCTCAACTACCTTCTTGTTTTTCTCCTTTTGTTGTGGTTTTGCTTTCTCCCTTGACTTGACTGCATACGTGAAGCTCAATTATTTTCATTTTGTTTTCAATATTTCAAACAATATAGTTAGATATACCAGCACAAATATTACAATCTATGTTTTTACCTTTGACGACTTTCTTCGGTTTTCCCTTTTCTGCTTCTTTTTCATATATTAGAATTTGTTTCTCTTCTTTCGATTCTCGATCATCTTCATCTAATTCTTCTTGCCCTTCTTCTTCGGATTCGGATTCTGATTGTTCTGGTTCTTCCTCAACTTTCTTATTTTGTTTCAGCTTTCGTTGTTGTTCTTCTTTGAGTTTGATTTCTTTCGCCTTTGACCTGCCTGCATACATGATACTCAGTCATTTTCATTTTGTTTTAAGCAACGTAGTAAGAATACCATCACAAATATCACAATGTATGTTTTTACCTTTGAGGACTTTCTTTGGTTTGCTCTTTTGTGTTTGTTTTTCCTCTTCTTCCGACTTTTTGTCATCTGATTCTCCTTGCGCTTCTTCTTCGGATTTTGATTCAGATTTTTCCTCAGCTATCTTCTTGAGTTTCAACTTTAACTTTTGATGTGCTTCTTTATTTGTACTCATGTTCTTCCTCTTTCTTGGTGTCTCTTTCTTGTTCTTTGCATTTCCTTTGATGACTTTAATTGGTTTTCCCTTTTCAGATTCTTTTTTCTCTTCTTCCAACTCTTCGTCATCATCATCTGATTCTCCTTGTCCTTCTTCTTCGGAAACTGATTCCTATTTTTCTGGTTCTTCCTGAACTATCTTCTTATGTTTCGCCTTTTTTTGTGTTTCTTCATTTGCACTCTTGTTCTTCCTCTTTCTTGTTGCCTCTTCTCCAATTATCTTATTGTTCTTCGCATTTCGTTTTGGTTCTGTAGCTTTCTCAATCTCTTGCGTGCCATTTTCATCTTGCTTCTTCTTTATCCTTGGTGATCTCCCATGCATTATGTCTTCTCAACCTGAGTTCAACACTTATTATAGTTAGCATTCATTTTTTCATAGTAGAAAGCAACATAACTAGCAAATATTTCATTTCTATGGATAAACTTCTATTGTTTATCCTATTTTTATTTGGATCAATTGTTGTTGTTTATCCCCTAAATTGGATAAACTTCTACTGTTGATCCATTTTGTTTGTATCAACTATTGCTTTTCATACAAAAATTCTTTAAAAACACATATTCACCCATCAACAATACAACAAATATGCATACAATGGATAAAATTCTATTATTTATCCAATTTTTATTTTGGATCAACTGCTATTGTTTATCCCCTAAATTGGATCAACTGCTACTGTTTATCCAATTTTTATTTGGATCAAATACAGTTGTTTGTACAAAAATATCTAAAACTCCTTCAGAAACACATTTTCACCCATCAATATTTATTAAGGGTATTCTTTTATGTACCCCTAGAAAATACTAACGGTACCCCCGATGGTTAGTTAAGTTAGTTAGAATTTGGTTAGTACAAAAATTCTTAAATTATTCGAAATTTTTAATACGCATACCCCCTCTAAGTTTGTCGCATAATCGTATATAAGCCGTACAAAAAAAGTAAAGAAAAGATGAAATCGAATAGTTAATACTTATAATCGCCTCAAAATGATAGCGAGAGGTTTAAATTATATGTTCAACCTTTCTGGTTTGGAAATGGTTTTACAAAGATCAGATTTAGATGGTTTTTTCTTAAAAGAACCCTAAAAAAAATAAACTTAAAGACCCTTTATCTGTCTTTCTCTAACAATCTCTCTTCCATAATTAGTATAAAAAATGGATAGTAATGAGTTAATTTGGGAAACAATATGTTCTAAAGGTAACACCACTAATTGAAGATTTACAAGCAATCTTCAGTTGTGGTTTTGTCTTTCATGAAGTCTGATTCGGTACCCGTCTACAACAAGAGTTAATATTGTAATGATAACTGGTAAGAAAACAACATGTGCAGTATGTAAATAGAAATGTTGTCAAGAAGAAGATCCTAGTGAATACATTAAAAGGTATTAAATTTGTTTTTTAAGAAGAAGAAGATGGTCCCTAGGGCGTCGGATATCGAAATAAAAAAGTTAGGAGCTATGGTTTTCACACTTAACGGCAAGAGAAGGAATTGAAAGAGTGGTGTCTCAAAATATGATCAGAGCAAGTTCTCAAGTTTGTTGATTTGATTTACGCTGAGATTAAAATTCTGCAAGACGGAATACATACAGGTCTTTATGTTTCAGTTTCTCTCTGGGGTATATGGATTTAACAGATCCGATGGGGTAGGTAGATAACTATTGGGGGTATGTTGATAAAGGGGTACCATTAGTATTTCTGGGGGTATATAGAAGAACACCCTTTATCAACAGTAGATCGAACTTGCATCTGAGCAAACAAATACTTAAAGTTTGAAGAGAAATATCAATTTTCAACATAATTAGTATATATAACCTACACAGATTTGACGAGATATCATTTTCTTCCACAAATATCCCAAGAACACTAATCAAAACTCAAAAATAACTAAACAAGACAAAAATCAAACCTAATCAGTAAATTTTAGTGTGAAAATCAACTAAATACAAACATATAATCATTACATTATCAAAATCAATTCTAAAACATACATGCATCAATTAAATATGACATCAAAATTAGGTTTTACCTGTTCGATTTTTGCAATCTTCCAATTAGGTTTCTGATGATGAAACGAAAGTGAAACTCGATTAGGTTTTGTGATGAAACCTAGTTTATATGGTTGATTTTCAGTTTCTTTTTCAGGTTTTCAGATCGTGGTTTTTATCAGAGAGAGAAGAAACTAAATTATCTCGTTGATTTTCAGTTTCAACCGCAACGGATAGTGGATTAATTCTCTGTAACGGCTACTCGATTGATTATCAGGTTGATTTTAAGTTTTTGTGTAGAAATAACTGTCCAGTTTTGAAAATGGTGAACTGAATGCAACTGCTGTAAATGAGATAGAGAGAGAAGACTATGAAGTAAATGAGTTTTAATGGGTCGGTTTTGTTGCAATGTGTAATTTATAAGGAGGGCATTTTAGTAATCTAATAATTCCGGATTTTAATTCCTAAAATTGGTAGGGATATATTTATTTTGGGGAAGGATATATTTGTTGGGTTGTAAAAGTAGGGACATATAAATAATGTACCCTTGAATTTATTATCAATGTAGGAGATTTAGAGCATCCAGGTTCGTATGTGAATACAAGATTACAGGCAAAGTACTCCTTTTTGTTAGGATCATCTCTTATCAAAGAAGAAGAAAATCATATCAAATGGTCGGAGTTGATTCTAAAAAATGCGATCATTCTTCCCTACTACATAAACAAAAATTGGGTATCTTTACGGTTTATGGCTCTTTCTCTTTGGGATATAAATTGATATCTTGAATTGTATTAGGGTTTTAATTATCTTGTAGTTTAATTTTGATGTTTTTGCGATTCTTGTAAGTGATCATGTAATCTGTATTTTGATTTGAATGAATTGAAATATGTTGATTGACAAAAAATGAGAGAACCATAAAAATATGAAAGTTGATGGATTATTCTATTCACTGTTAAAGAATTTTCTTGAAACTCAATCAACAATCAACCATTGTGGAAATATATAATGAACTTGAAAAGGTATTTTTATTATGGTTACTCGGAATCAACCACGGTTTCAAAGATTGGTTGACTTGAAGCATTGCAAGATATGCATATGGTACCATATATGATTATGAGTCTGCAATTTTAGCAGAAATGTACATAACCATTGATACAACAAGTATGGCAAAGACAAACTTCAATAGTTTTTGGGGCATCATGGAGGTAAATATCACAATTCAAATGTATCAATAGAGTATTTTTATTTTGAAACCATAGTCATTTTCTAACTTAGAAATTTATTTTCAATATTGGTGGTATACTTACTTTCGGGTTTGCTAGCCAAAACTTATTGACAAGAAAAGAACAGTTCCACATATAAACAAGTACTTCAGGGACAACTGGGATAAAGAGTAATGTGATGATGGAGTTATGTATGTTTTTGCTATTAAGTATCAAATTACAAGAAGCTCCAAGAATGTAGTTGTTCATTCTTACCAAAATTTTGTAGACTTTGCATAACCTGAAATACGACAAGCTTTTAATGATTCACTACATAGGTCATCATCTATTTAGTCTGTCGTCGAGAAAAGGTTGTTGGTGTTTGGGAAAAAAATATATTTTTTACCAGTTACAAGGCGTTTTCACAGAAGATGTTAGAGCACTGCTCGGTCAAACTCGCATGCGTTGTTATCTCAAGCATGTTTGTCAATCTTAGTGATCAAAACTATAAAGTCTTGATTTCTAGTCTACTATAGCTAAGGTCTCGGACTAGGATAGAAAGTGTAGTTGAGCTCAAGAACTCCATGGCGATCATCATACAATACGAAGGACTACTCAAGGAACCACTGGATCTTTATCGACTAAAAGTTATGTGGAGACTTGAACTTATCTATCACTCAAAAATATATTTACTTTATCTCCTATCTTGAGACAAAAGTCGTTTTACTATGTAGACTAAGAATATGCACATGTGACATTTTGAGCTGAGTATATCTCGCTTATCTATTTCTCGAAATGGGTGTTGGTAAAGCTTTCGCTTTAGCCAAGTTCATCTTTGCCTAGTGAAGAAAGTCATGTTATGTTTCAATCACTTTGGAAATTGCTATGACGAAAACTAGTTTGTGAATAACAACTATATGACGTCCTCTGAGAATGTTTCAATAATTGAAATGAGAGTTTAGACTATATAACCATTGTGGGATATAAACATTATTGTGGTAATACATATATATAAGTCCTTAAAACTTGAACAGAAGTTTGCGAAATTTGTTGATCAAGTGGAACCGGAACGTGAGCAGCAACTTAGTCCATGAACTGGCATAAGTTCTCGAACCCGAGAATATCTGTTGAAGTTGAAGCTTAGTACAGTCCGCGAACCCAGTCCGCGAACTGACGGAAGTTCTTATCCCGAGAAATTCTGCTGGAGTTTATTAACTTCAACCGGTTTGCTTGAGTCCACGAACTCATTCCGCGAACTCAAGAGTTTATGTCTGAAAATATTGTTCGTCAACTTATCTTAAATTACTAAGGAATGCTTTTGAAAACCGTGGCTTTATAGTTCATGATTAATGATTCGAGTGAATCACATCGTTTTTGATTCAATTGTGTCTCTAGTAATACTTGGGATCTCATAGCAATTGAACAACTCTCTAACTAGTTCATTTGAGTCATTTGGACTAGTTATGGTGAAGAAGAATATGGTTGATATGAAAGTTATCATTTGGGTAACCATTTGGTTGACTAATATTGAACCAACCATTGTACACGTTTGGGTATGGTTACACGAACTCAGAACGTCAAGTACATATTTGTATGGCAAGCTAAGTTTTCGATCTAACAGTTGAGAGATATTAACTTGTATCTAATCAAGTTTTCATCTAACGGTGAATATTGAATGCTTTGTTACTAAGCTAACATTGATTGCAAACCTTGATTTGAAAGACTATATAAGGAGAACTCTAGCCGTTGGAAAAACTAATCCCCACACACCTTTCTTGTGTGATACTAGTTTTCTCTAAGCTAGAGTCGGTCTCCATTAACCCTTGAGTTTTCTATCTAAATTCGGGTTAACGACTTAAATATTTCATCGGGATTGTGAAGCCAGATCGATACTACTTTTCTTGTAGTTGTGTGATCTGATCTTTCTATTTATATCGTACGAGTATAATTGTAATAATTGGCTTGATATTTCTATCTCCGATAGGCAAGATAAAAGTAGTCACAAACATCTTCGTCTCATTGTTTATGATTCCTCAATAATCTTTTTCATTGCGTCGATTAAGTTTATTGTGAGGTGATTGATGAAACTGAGCTATTCTTCGGGAATATAAGTCTGGTTTTATCGATTGGTTCCTGTTCACCTTGATTTATCAAAAGACAAAACAAAACTCATAGGTTTATTCATGGGAGACGAATTTATCTATTACCTGTAGACTTTTCTGTATGAGACAGATTTGTTTGCTAAAGTCTTCGACTTTGGGTCGTAGTAACTCTTGGTTATGGGTGAGATCAGCTAAGGGAATCAAGTGCATAGTATCCTGCTGGGATCAGAGGCGTATGAGCATAATTGTACCTTGGATCAGTGTGAGATTGGTTGGAGTTCAACTACAGTCCAGACCGAAGTTATTTTGGAGTAGGCTAGTGTATGTAGCGGCTTAATACAGTGTATGTTTAATCTGGACTAGGTCCCGGGGTTTTTCTGCATTTGTGGTTTCCTCGGTAACAAAATTTTGGTGTCTGTGTTATTTCTATTCCGTATTATATTTTGTTATATAATTGAAATAATACAGGTTGTGCGTTGTTCAATAGATTAGAAAATTTGACCTTATTGGTTGTTGATTTAAATCGATTGACACTTGGATATTGGTCTTTGGTACCATCCAAGTTATCTCTCTTTGATTAGGTTCGCGAATCATATTTGCTTGAGTAAATCAAATCGAGAGATTGAGATAATAACTCCTTGAGTATTTTCTATTAATTGGGTCTTGTTGATTCTCTAGAAAATAACTCGGAGTTGTCTATACAGATTGATAATCGAAATATTGGGTGAGGTTGTTAGACCCCCGCATTTTCAATTGGTATCAGAGCAGGTAAACACGTTAAAGACCTTACAAGTATGTGTTTGTAGCGATCTGACTCTATGGACAAGAGTAGTATCTCTGATGAACGCATCACCAGAAATAAGGAATATGTCCTGTCAAAGTCTATTAAAAGAAAAGATCCTACAATCTCAAGTATAGACGAACACTATGTTAAAATCAGACAGGAAGATATTGACATGCACCATTCCGATTACCCTTCAAAAGAGTTTACTTCTCTAAATGAATGGGAAACAAATGAAGAGAGTAAGTTGATTCTAAATCTTATTAGAATCCAAGATGATAGATTTAATCGGTTGAAGAAACATGTCAATGGTCTTCTTGATGTAATTAGAGACTGCAAAAATATTGAAGACCATTCTTCATGTATGACTCTTGAAGCAGGCCTCATAAAGGATGCTTCTGAAATAGAACGTCTCTTGAATAAACTCTCTATTCAAGGATACTCTAGGCAGTCTAATACATCAACTGTTTCTGCTATAACAGAAAATACTCTAGAAGAAAAAACGGAGTCCCTTCCAAGCAAGGAAACTATGCCAGTCTCCTATGATCAAGGAAATTCCACATCACATGGAAGGAAGAAATCTCATTACGAGAATGTTAAGACTAAACTGACTAATCACATTTGTGATCAGAAAGTGTGTCAGTTTTGCGTAGCAAAAGGTTCTGCTAAACAAAAGGGAAACTCTAAGTTGAATAAAAATTCTCTTGTTCAACTTCAACGCACCTTAGACTTAATTCTCAAAGGTGTAACTGATATTAGTATGTCAAAACCAATTGGTTTTCATATGAACCCTGTGTATGCTACCAGGAAGGTCAGTTCAATGAGTTCCTCAAATATTAGGAAGCAGAACAAAAGTCTTGACAAGAATCGTTTAAGGAAAGACCAAGTTGTTTTCTCTGAAAATAAAGCTTCCCATGATTTGAAGAAAATCCCCGGAGAAAGAAGAAAAGTTGATGATGTAAGGAATAATCTGATAAAGATGATTCAAAGTTACAAAGAAATTGTCGACAAGGTGTCATCCTCCTCAAGTCAAGACTCTTCTAGTAAGAACTTAAACTATGTCTCACATTTTGATGATATCAAGTTTTATGATAATTTTTCAAATCAAAAGGAGTCTCTCTCAAAATTCAGAAGGAAAAAGAGACTTGATCATAGACACAATCTCTTAGATGATCTCCAAGCTCATACTTGTGCTAATTAATTACAATTTTAGGAACTTTCTCATAAAAATCCCGCTGAGCAAGATGTGTAAATATCAGGTGTACTTTGGCAATTTGCATTTTTTCCTAGTTAAGCTCTACTCTTATCGTTTATATCTTAACTAGTGCCTGCAGAAAATATTGGCTAAAAGTACCTACGATGTCTTTTATTGTATTTTATAACCTATCATCTTATTTGTGTTTTTACCTTACCAGTGTAATGTGTTCGGATGTGTACACGGGTTGCCATCTCAATTTCACAGTTTTAAAACCCTAAAAGTCCTCCTTTAAAACAAAACCGTTAAATAGTCGACCTATTGAGTACATAAGTTCACGTACGCATACTCCGGGTCATTATCTGGTTATCAAGAATGTCCTCTTCTTCATCTCTCTATGGTGTTTTTGCTAAAGTATTTCTTGATAAAGGTTTTGTTATTGAATCAAAAGGAAGGAAGAAAATAACTCTTGTAGAAGATGATGTATCTAATTCCTCATGCTTTTATGCTTACTCACATCAAGATGTTGAGAATGAGGATATGGTCTCTGCTGAAGTGGTTCATGACTTTCTTAAATACTTTGAGAAAGTGAAAGTGCAACTTGTTGATACAATGAAAGATCTTGATGTTGTTAGATGTGAGTTGAAAAAGGTTATTGCTGACCTTGGTCTCATAAAGACACATGTTAAAGAACTTCTTAACAAGGATATCTTCTCAGAAGACACTGTTGATATGAATCACAAGCTTAAAGATCTCGAAACCCGTGAAGCTGTCGAACGTGAACTTTAGTTTATGATCGGGTTCTACATAATATGTTTGAGCTTATTTTGTCTAGTAAATCTTCTATGTTTTCTGTTTTATTTAGAAGAATAACTAGTGTTTTGTAATAGCAATAATTGTGACTACACATAGCTATATCCAATGATTTTATCTTCTTGTTTTTAGATTTATTGGTTTTAATTCTAAACTGGTTTGGAAGATGATGGTTGCAGTATTAATCCTTTTGATTTTATATATTGCAATATTTTGATGGGATTTGTATGTTTACGTCCGTGAACTTGATTATCCCATATTTTGTCAAAAGTAAAGTCGTTCACATATTGGTATGCAAATATTGATAAAGGAATGTATGGACTTTTGGCAAAACACAAACGTTAAGCATATATTGTCAATTGTTGATGTAAGATAGGTTAAAATCTTTTGTGATTCAAGGATAAAGTCTATTATGTCACTTTGTGATGGAAAAATAGAATAGGTCCTTGTTTTGTGATCCACGGTATAGAGCTTAATTGTTCCATATTATTATGTATTACCGTGAAGGTTCCATCTTGTATATTATGTTGAGCACGATACGACTAAGTCGATTTCTTATTGGCATGGTTGGTTGTTCCATAAAGATGCAAAATGTTGAGCATTAAGAACTAATTTAATCAACTTGTGTGGTTATTTAGTTTGTATTCCATGAGTTCTCTCATGTTGAGTAGATGAACGGTTAAGGTTGTCATTTTCTAGGATAATCTTAGTCGGGGTTCCATAATCTCATATGTTGAGCCTAAATGAACTAAATCAATCATCTTGTGTAACTACTGCATTTGGATGTAATTAACGAATAAATGGTGAAAATTATGTTGTTTTGATTTGGATCATTAACTTTTAATATTCATGTCGGTTCAACTTCCAGTGATGCTACTATAAATGAAGCAGGGGTTCAACTTTAGAACCATAATGAGGCTTATCATCCTAGGCCGTCATATCCTTTTATTTCAGCTTTACCACCTTCATCTTCTACTTTTGAACCTTCTTCTGCTACTTTCACTCTTATGGATAAAGAAATATGGCTATTTTATCCAGTTTGTTAGTCGGTGGATGTATTATGGGTTTTAGCCCTTAGAACCAGAATGATGAATAACAATAAAATATATCTATAATATCTCTAGTTTTATTTCTTCTATGAATAGATTTCTAATTTTAATTAATGAAACTACTACTTTATTATGAAATCAAATTAACCATTATATTAGCCGTTACATTAACCACTATGTTAAATTTAAGACTAACCATCAAATTTAAACTAAAAAAAGGTTGTTTTTTTAACAACTTAAGGATTTGATACATGCAGCGAAAGCTTTCTTTTTTCATGTTTGTCATTCCTCCAGAGATCTTCTTACCAAATTAGCATCAGTTTCAGCTATCATTCTTAATCGGTTTACTTGCATGGTTAAAGCTACAAATTCGTTCATTTTCTTTTTTATAATATAATTGTTATAAAATGATGGTTTTATCCAACTGCATCACTCCCTCAAAGATTTCTGGTGTCATTGCAATACTTTTCATGGAGGCTCTGCCAGAAATTTACACTCGTCGATGATGCTCCAAGCTGGGATTGTAATACAAAGTTTCTGTAAATAAATAAATCTTATCCAGAGTATATGTGAGAAAACGAAATCAGTGTTGATCCATCTTTCAAGAGATTTTTATAGTTAAAATTATAAGGGATTCAGTATGATATTTGGAGTGCGTAGAATGTGTAATTTGAAATGGGTGAAATGGTTTGTATTTATAGAGGATTTAGAGAGAGTTTTTGTATGTAGCCGTTGGATGTGAATGTTGAGCGACATGCGTATAGTCGTGCGGCAGAACCCTGGCCTCCCAGCAACACATTTTAGGATATGTGACGCAATATTTTTCTGGCGAACCAACATATATCGTGTGATAGATGTCGAGTCTTGATGTACAAACCATCATATTTGTTGGTTTGACATTCCATTTTTGCAGTTTGTTTGTCCCATAATCATAGTGGAGTCAAAATGGATTTGTTTGTTTCATGGGATTTGCCTTAAAGTCCCATGAACACCCGGTTTAGGATACCAAATTTCACAAAGGTTACCATATTCATATAAATAATTTAGTTACCACAACTGGATATTTTGAATCATCTGGATTGGTTCCGTGGAATTTTGTATCCTCGTATGTCAAGCATGCATAAACACGAGCACAAATTATCCTCATGTTTTCGGATAAAAAATAGTTTGAACATAAAATCTCCATAATCTAGAAGTGATACATAATTTGTGCGTCGTGATTCGAGACCTTAAATATGTATCATAATTCAAACTCTATGAAGTAATCCAAAACTTGTCTTGTAGTCTAAAGTTTTTCATGTGATCAAAACCTATCCTGTTAAATTGTCTTATAGTTCAAAATCTGTCACTGCGAAGAAAAATCGAACTCGAGATCAAACTTTAAGCCTATAAAACTTTTCATAGTATACTTTTGTATATCAAATAACCAAAAATTAGTCAAGTGGCTTAAATTTTGTTTAGTGAATTAAAATATACCTCATCAACCAAAAAATTTATAATCATTGTTAGTCAAAAAAATTGTGTTACATTGTTTCCCGAATTATACTCAGTAACTTAAAATCTATACTTAGTGAACCAACATTGATATTGTGACCTATAATCTTTTATTGCTATACAAACTTGACAACGTGACTCTACGTGACCAAAATTTATTTAAATTTTAAAATCTTCCTCGTCGGCAAAAAAATAAAAAACTATATATATCAAATTATTTCTCATGACCAAAATTTTGCATCTCAGTTAAAAATATGTTATGTGACTTGGAATATACATTGTTACATAAATTTACCATTATGAATAGAATTTCACCTACAAAACCAAAATCTACTTAATGACCAAAGCTTACCTAGTAGAAAAAAATATCGATTTGTAACCTAAAATACCTCCCAATGACTTAAAAAATCTATTGCAATTGAAAATTCGCTTCAGCAAAATTACAATTTAACCGAAAATTTGACCGGTGACCCAGAATTTGCGTCATGACTCAAAATATTCAATTTCTAACCTAAAACTTTCACAGTCAAAGTATGTCATTTGTCTTATAAAACTCTTAATAACGTAAAACATGCCTTGTGATTTTATATATGCATCAAGCCCAAAATCCCGCATTGTAACCTTATCGTTGAAACAAAATTTGTTTAGTGATTCCAAATGCTCCATTAAACCAAATATTTGAGCAGTAAGTCAGTGATCTAAGTGTTCCAAGTGACTTGAACTTTTCTAAGTAAAGACTAGGTCTTATAGACTCCAAACTCCAATATGCATCCAAAAAGCATCGTTATTGCCTAAACTCCAAAATTAAATCCCAAAAAACTCTAGATTATGCTTTAGAGCATTATTATGTGGGTAATGACTAACCGCTCACCTTTTTTTTTTATGCTTTGGTAGTGATTTCATGTTTGAGGCTAAATCATCGTTCTCGAGGATCGCAATTTGATTCCAAAATTTAATGTATCTTGTGTTAGAAATCTGACCTATAAATTTATTAACAATAATTTTGGCTCGAAAATAAAATAAAAAATGTAACGACTTAATTTTGCTAATTGGATTATAATTTTCCTTAAAACTTGATAATTATATTGATTAAAGTCTTCATGTGATCCATAATTTGTTAGTAACAAAAGGTCCCGCGTGTCTCAAAATTTGCCAATTAACGGAAAAATTAACTCATGACCCAATAATCAACAATTGTAAGTGTAATTGAAATATTGGCATGTGATAGGAAAAAAATTATGTGACATAAAATAAGCTTAACAACTCAATATCTTCCCGACAACTTAAAAGTGAACTCTGTAAACAAACATATGGTTTCATACATAATTATGACTCGACCTCTATCCCTAGATCCAAAGTATGTTATATGGTCAAATATAGTCCTAACACGGATAGTGTTTCCCGAAATATGCTATGTGACCAAAATTTTTTTATAAGTAATCCTAAATTTACTGAAATGACGAGGATACCCAAGTACAACACAATCTTTTCGTTTGATCACAACCAATTCAAAACCCATCGTGTATAAACCTCTTTAAGCAATAATCACTAAAAAGATATTTCAACACGATGTACACTTGGAACAGGGTTAGTCCGGACTGACGTAACAATGTGAGAAATAAAATCCAAGTGGCGAATCATAATACACCTTGTGTGATCGTCTATGGATACGAGATCGATATAATACAACAACAAGATGTTCACGTGATAATAGTTACGGTACAAGACCGAAACGATATAGGATCGATATCAAGTGCCTAGTAAACGTACAAGTGCATTTACTTTAATTATAATGTAAAGATAATTATAATTGGCAAATATAGTAAAGCACACACTGGAATTTTGTTAACGAGGAAAACTACAATCGTGTAAAAAAAACGGACCTAGTCCAATTTATAATACTCATGAATTAAAACTCTACAAAAAGTACACTTACAACTTCATGTAGACGAGACCATGCAATATAAAATACTAGTTACTCACCTTCAGCAGTATTCTTGTTTTGATAACATCTAGCAGAACCTAAGTTCTCAATAAATGTTAGAATACTAGATATCCTAGCAGAACATATTTTCTATTTATGAAAAGATCTAGTATATCTTCTTAATGTTTGACAAAAAAAATTTCTACTAATCTTTCAACTAGTAAGACAAGATTCCTTTGGATCGTATTCCAGACAGTAAAGGATCAAAATTGCTTGGTAACCAAACTCACTTTCCAATCACAATACCAAAATATATGATAGAAGCACAGTTACAAATCTTCTCTTTTTAAGATATGTTACCAAATCCGAATCCATTAGGTTACGAGATCAGACAAGATAATGATTACCGAAATAATCAATCTTGATTACAAGGTTTATGATAAAATCACAAACAACTTGTAGATCTCAAAAATCTTATGTTTATCGAAATAAACAATCTTTTAATTATGGAAAATCAAGTCACAGAAAGTCACACCAAGAGCAAACACAAGAACAAAGTCTTTAAATCTTCAAAGTCTTCAATCTTCGATTTAATCTTCAAAGTAACAACCTGCAAAAATAAACTTGCTTCCTCTATTGATTTGTCGTACAGAACGGAGTCTGTTAACAATGGAAGATCAATGGATCTATCATACAAATCTAGAATTGCTTAGATATGTAGAAACATTAAATTTTTGATCTAGTTTTAATGACCTTATATCAGAAGATAAGGATCATGGAATGATCAAACTAGGTGTAATCAAAGATTCAACAACCGTTAGTCAATCAAATCAATAATCGAAAACTAAAATAACAATGCAAATTCTAGTTTCCCACCAACGGTACTAATAGAGCTTCTTGATCCCACAAACGCCTTTAAATGAGATGAAGTAAGACATTTCTCCTAATTAGGTTACTTTCTTCTCTGAATAGTCGGCTCCACCAGAAACAACACGAATGAAGTTTGCCTGGCTCTTTGGATACTTCGCAAGAAATGTAAACTCAACTATTTATAGACCAAGGTTGTTTGTACAACAATGAAATTCCAAAACCGAAAATATTATCAAGATATTCATTAAGTACCTAATTTCAATTTTTATATTTCTAACTAATTTCCAACTTGTAATTCTGAAATCACTCATTAAAAAATATATAATATTAGTTTAACATTTAACTAATATAACTTTCTAAGAGACATGTTTTGATTTGCTGGAAAATCAAAAACATATAATCTAATTAAAAGATTCTCAATATTTCGTGTTAGAGCATTGCTGGGTCAAACTCACAAGTGTTGCTATATCAAGCTTGTTGTCAAATTTAGTTGATCAAAACTATATCTTGATTTCTATTCTACAATTAGTTAAGTCTCGGATTAGGATAGAAGATGTAGTTGAGAATCGGACATCACTGCGTTCTACCGTTTGAAGTCGAAGATCAACCGAAGCTTTTGGAGAACTTCTTCAACGAAAGATAAGTGAAGACTGAACCACCTATTTCTCAAGTTATATTCGACGTTGTCGCATAACTAACTAGACTGTTGCAAGCATATCAATAATTTTGAGTCAAGTTTATCTTGGTAATTAGTTCTCTAAATATATATGACTAAGCTTAATAAACATTTGTTCATACTTGATGAATCGGTTAAGAAAAATTTATTGTTCATAATCTAAATTGTTATTCAAGATTATCATTGGAAAATAACCTGAAATAGTGATATATGTCATTGATGTTATTTGGGAATGTTTCGAATTGATTTAGAGAGAAATATAGAACTACTGTAAATGTGGATACATGATAATATGCATACCAGTTCACATACTAGGAGAACTGTCATAGGTTCGGAGCCGCAATACATGTACTTAGTACACGTACTGGCGTAGCTATATGTCGACAACAACTTTTAGGTATGCATACCCGGTATCCATACCTTAAAAATTTCGTTTCTCATGAACCAAGAATGGTACGTATATCGTAAAGAAATTGTTGGTTCTGTAACCAGTATGGTATCCATACCCGGTACACAAACCGGAAAAGTTCTGTGAGTTTCTAAACTCGATTTTTTTCTTAAGGTACACATACCCGGTACATGTACCATAACAAAAATAGTCATGAACAATGAAGAGTACACATACTTGCCTTGTCGAATAATTTTCAGACGCACATAAAATTATTTTTATGACATAATTAGCATTTGAATAAAACTCTAAAGACACTATATAGACATGATTGATCACATTATAACATATGGTTGTGATTCAAACTTTAAGTCTCAAGTGTTAATGAAAATGATTAAGCTTATAGTTTAATTAACTAGTTTCGGCTAACTGTCTATGAACAATGTCTTTGTACACGGTTCGGTTACAGTTCATCCTAACTAGAGTGTATATATTGGTATGTTAATCTCATCATAAAGATTCATCTAATGGTGGATGTTGCTTACTTAGTTCCAAAGCTATTTTAGCTTAAACCTAAAGCAACCTATACTTCGAAAATCTATAAAAGGGGAACTTCTCACAACTGGGATCTTTTAATCCCGACACTACTTTTGTCTGTCCTAGTTGTAAACTAGAGTCGTCCTCTCCTTCAAACCCTTTTAGGGTTTAGCGACTAAAAAGGATTTATAGGAATTTGTGAAGCTAGGTCCAACTATCTTTTATCTTGATAGTTTTTGTATCCTGATCTTGTTGGATTGTTGATTTACTCACTTAAACAAGATAAATAGAAATTGTAAAGTTCTCTTCATACTAGACTTTGTGATTCCACATGTTTAATACTTGTGAGGTGAATAACAATATAGGTTGCTCTTCGGGAAGCATAAGTCCGGATTTTGAGGTTATCTAGACTTTGTATATTGCTATCGATTTCCAGTCTCACCTTGATATACGATCAAAAAGAAAACCACACATATAGGATTATATGTGGGTGGAAGATTGGTTTAAAGTCTTCAATTAAGTTGAAGCAACTCTTAGGATGTAAAGGACGTCAACTAAGGGAATCAATTGTGCAGAGTCCTGCTGAGATTCAAGAGGCGTAAAGAACGTGACTGCAACTAAATTGCTCTGAGGGTTTAATTCGGTTTAAACTACATTTTAGTCCGAAGTTAATTGGTAGTATGCTAGTGTCTGTAGCGTCTTAATACAGTTTGGTGTTCAAATATGGACTAGGTCCCGGGGGTTTTATGCATTTGCGGTTTCCTCATTAACAAAATTTCTGGTGTCTGTGTTATTTCTTTTTAGAATTATATTGTTTATCTTTATAATTGAAATATCACAGGTTGTACGTAAATCAATCAAAGTATATACACCCATCCTTGTTTGTTGGATACGACTTGATTGATTTTTGGATATTGATTTTTGAGATCGTCCAAGAACTCTCACATAATTAGGTTCATCGACTTGGTTTCGTAAACGTTCTAATTGTGAGAGAAAGATATATAACTCTAAATATTATTCCTTGATTGAGATTCATTAAGTTGAACTCTCGGAATTGTAGTTAAGTTTGTCCATACAGGTTTCCTAAGAAAAAAATGGTGGTGTATTTTGGTACCCCCACGTTTTCATTTCGGATTGAGATCACCTTGAATATCAAGGAATATATTTGAACAATAAAAGATAAGAATCATATTCATGTTCAAATTATGTCAACATCAGGAACTTTCCTATGTAGCAAACCCTAATTCCAAATAACAAAAACCATAAAGTGTACGTGACAATAGGAATTGGTTTTGCTTAAGAGAATCGGTTCTACCTTATAAAATAGATAGGTAGGGATCGGTTATGCCTTAGTTTTCCAAATAGGTTGGGATTGGTTCTACCCTATAAGAATATATAGGTAAGGATCAATACTACCTTATAAAAATAATCACGTAGGCATCGGTCACACATTGACTCTCGATATAGGTAGGGATTGGTTCCACCTTGACTCCCGACATAAGTAGGGATCGGTTTCATCTTATTTTACACCTTAGGTAAGGATTGGTCTATCAATTGAACTTCAATAAAAACCGGACCATAATCCTATTAATTTTTTTAAACTACAAAACAAGTTTGTATGTTTACTTCCTTAAACTTATGTAGTGAAACATAGTTTCCCATGATGAAATCACACCTATATCCAATACACAATCAAGTAACAAGTTGTATAGATTATGTCGATTTCGCATTCACGAAGATCAAAATATAAATATTATGCTTCGTAATTAAATATAATTCCTTGACACTTTGATCATATATAAAATGACCAAGCCTAATACTAGAGTATCATATATAACTTCGCATGTTATGTTTTCAATCTAAATGACTTGAAAGAAAAAAGATAGAAATGGAACAAGTCAAGTTCGTAGTTACTAACCTTAAGTTGAAGGATAATGTTATTGTTATCTCAATCCATCTTCAGATCTTTGTGAGTAACTGGAGCACAATATTTATATCGTTCCTAGTCTATTCTAATGAAGTTGACTCTAGTTCACTTATTAAGAGACTCAATTTTTGGAACTAAATATGACAACCAAACTTCACATACCAACATTTGGTGGGTTTCACCGAGCAGTGCAGACATTTACAACTATAATCTCAAATTTGTCGCATACCTCAAATTCGCTTAGCAATCCAATTTACTTTCTCGCTGGAAAAATACTTTACCCCATGAAC
This sequence comes from Papaver bracteatum, assembly GCA_023529315.1. Classification (NCBI taxonomy): domain Eukaryota; kingdom Viridiplantae; phylum Streptophyta; class Magnoliopsida; order Ranunculales; family Papaveraceae; genus Papaver; species Papaver bracteatum. The sequence continues at coordinate 388,859 of JAJJWX010002698.1, forward strand.
CAAAGTTTTGACCTACAATTTGATAAAATAATTCATGACCAAAAATATGGATTCTCAAGAAAATGGTCACCCAACATTTGCTGGGTGAATCTTAAATTTTGTTGTTAGAGCATAGCTCGGTTGAACCCACTAGAGTTGTTATGTCAAGTTAGTTGTCAATTTTAGTTTCCAAAATGCATTCTTGATTTAGCATATTAAAGATAGTTTCGGACTAGATTAGGTCTAAGAAGTTGAATCGAAGCTATCCTTAAAGGATGAAGATTGAAGATTGAAGACTACAAGAAGACATCAACAAGTACTTCATCAACAAAGGTATGTGATTGATTTCATTTGGATTCTTGTTCAATTCTACCTTTCTAATCTATCAAGATAAATGCTCACTCTATGGAACAATTCCAATGATAGTAAATGTACATTTTTGTATGTATACTTGAGGTTATTTGATTCATTACCTTGGTGCCAATAACCCTTATTTCTATAGAGGATCTCATTTTATAGTGAATTATCTTGCGAATTCAACGATCCAAGAATCACTCAATTCCGAGTTATAACGATGAAGTTATGAGTGATTTATTAAAGTAACAATTATAAGTGTTGCTGTAATTGTTACAGTTCGTTAGTAGGAACAATCCATGGACTGTTTGTAACAGTTCGCGGACTTGGGCCCAATTACGTGACTAAAAGGCATTTTTTTGTGATTTATTCACATAAATACAATATTTGCTAATTAATTATTTATTTAATTATTTTGGCAAGAGTTATAACTTAGGAAAGACTTCCGAAATTAGGAGAGTCTTGAAAAAGTAAAATAGCTTTGTTTAGTTTTCAATCTATGTTTCACTATAAATATTGAGTTCGTGAGTTTACACGTTTTTTATCCCCTTTGTAAAATTGGCGTAAGCTCTGCAGGTTGTTTTCCACGTCTTCCGTTCTTCGTGAACAAGAGTGAGATAAAAGTCTTTGTATTGGGGATCACAAAGCCAAGTTGGATTAAATCTTCGTGATTGATTATACAACTTGTAATCTAGGTTTTTCACCTCTTGTCTATTCTAAGGTTTTCTCTTCTGATATAAAACCATTCAAGAGTTGTTGATCATAAACCCTAAGTTTTGATAGATTTCAGTTTCTGAACGTATACCAACACTTGTTAGTCGAAATCGGAGACAAGAAAGAAAAACTTCTATTAAGACATCTCGTAAAAATCCTTAAGAAGTTTTAAACAAGATATCTCTAGATTCATCTAGTTGTTCTTGTTGTAGTATTTAGGGTTTTCTTAACTTGGAAATTGATCTTTGGAATCACCCAAGTTCACTTATGAAAATCGGGTTCACAGACTTCTTGTGAGTACGCATACTGATTGTAAGTTAAAACCCTAATCTACAAGATTTCTAAAACCTTGATTTATATCTCAAGGGAAGTCAAATTGGTGTTTTGTGCAAACAAAATATCGAATCGTATGAATCGTGTTGTTGTATAATCTAAAGAGAACCTTGGGTTCTGCTAGAAGATTTGCGTGAAGAATTCCTAAAGAGAATCGGTGTTTTTCTAGGAGTTATATAAGAATACAGCTGAATAAGGTATTACATCTATCCGAATAGGTAGTAGGAAATTGGTGTAACAACTTATAATCAGTGTGTGTTTATTCTGGACTAGGTCCCGAGGTTTTTTTGCATTTGCGGTTTCCTCATTAATAAAATTTCTGGTGTTGTGTTATTTCTTTTTCGCATTATATTTTATTTATACAATTGAAATAATACAGGTTGTCTGTTAATCAATCATAGTTGTTAAGTCCGACCTTGTTTGTTGGATAAGACTTGATTGATCTTGAACAATTGTTTTTGTTATTTTCATATTGTTAGACCAGTCCGGACTAACCCTGTTTCAAGTGGACACCGTGTTGAAATATTCGTTTAGTGATTGTTGCTTAAAGAGGTTTATACACGGTGGATATTGAATAGGTTGTGATTAACACAAAAGCTTGTTTCAAGAAACCTCACACTAAAATCAGGTTTACGGACTTGCTTCTGTTTAACTATTGATTGTGTTGAGAAGGAGATAAATCTCTTTAATAATATTTCTCAATTGAGTTTTTATTCTTGAGATTATATTGAAGTTTGTTCCATACAGATTTCCAAACGAAATATTGGGTGTGGTTGTTAGACCCCTGCTTTTTAAGTTGGTATCAGAGCAGGCAAACACGCTAAGACCTTATAAGTCTATGTTTGAAGCAATCTGATTGTTATGGATATAAGTTGTATCTCTATAAACGTACCTCCAGTCTTCGATATCACGAACTATTTACGGTGAAAAATTGCTATGCGTTCTTTTATTCAATCGCGAGATTTTCAATCATGGGTTCATATTGTTAATGGCTATAATCCTCCATTAGTTACAGTAGACGGTGTAACTGTTGCAAAGGATATTGGTAAATATAGAGATCTTGAGATTCTTTTGCTGTAAAGCAAAATTCTGACGGATTAAATGCTATCATCCATGCCATTACCCCAGATCTTCATCACCACGTTACTACGTGTAATAAGTCTAAAGATGCTTGGGATATCTTAGAAACTGTATTCGAAGGGAATGTCGCAGAAAAAGAAGCAAGGCTTCAAAATCTTGCTTCTGACTGGGAAAACCTTCGCATGTCTGATGATGAAACCTTTGATGAGTTTACCAAATACTTTCTCAAATAGTTAATGCATCATTCTCATTAGGAAGAACTATTTCGGAGAAAGTTATTGTGTGCAAAATTCTCAAGTCCCTACTATCAAGATACGAGTCTAAGAAACATGCCATTGAAGAAGCAAACGATCTTTCTACACTCTCCAAAAATACTCTTGTTGGAAAGTTAAAGATCTTTGATAATGAACATGCATCTAAAAAGGAGGTGATTTCTCTTAAAGCTGCAAACAATTCTGAATCCTCTAAGGATAAATCTGGTTCGCCAGATACTAAGGATGCTACTCCACGAAAATTTAGAAAACTCTTGAGAGACAGGAAAAAGAGTTTTTCTAAAGTTACAACATCTCCTAATGATGATGTACAATGCTATAACTGTCGTGGTTTCGGGAATCTTTCTTCAGTATGTCCTAGCTAGAGCCGTAGACAATCGGCATATACAGCGGCTTTACCTACTCTTGATGATGGACCTGAATATTACAATCCCCAAGAGTACACATGCGAGGTTGCATTAGCTTCTGGAAAAATTCTTTCGGATACTGATTCTGACGAAGAAGTATTCCATGTAGATCCAGTTGCTAACAATCTTCTTAAGGATTCTCATAAGAAACTCTCGGAAGCTGAAAGCACCATTTTCAGTGAGAAAGTTAAATATGAAAGACTTCGTAGTCGGAATAAAGACTTGCAAGACCAACTTTATTCTAGTGGTGCAAGAGATTATCTCAACGAAATACGAAAGCTTAAAGAAGAAATTTCCGAAGGCCGAGATCGGGAAATCATTCTTCAAGCGAAGCTAGATAACTTGGAGAACATTGAGATGAACTTGTTATTTGATTCGGAACGAGAAGATCTCAAAGTTTAATGTGAATCATCCAAGAATGATCTAGTTATTGCACTTGAAAAGGTTGGAAAAAGAAAACTCGAGCTTAAAAGAGAGTTTGTCTAGAAATAGAAGCTCAAATAAATTAACCTCGATATTGGGAGCATGTAGAATTCATTGTGATGCACGAGGATTGGGCTATGAAGGAATAGACGCTCCTAGTATTTGTAAAGAGGTAAAATTTGTCAAAGCTAAAGATACTTCTCAACCAAAACCTTCCACGGTTGATAAAAATAAAGTATCTCTATCAACTGCTGATAACGAAAAGAGGAAATCCTGTCAAGCTCCAAAGCAAGAACATACACATTCAGGTAACACTAAACATAACTTTTTCCATTCTACTAAGCAATGCTTTTATTGTGGAAAACCAGGTCACTTGCAAAGGAATTGCAGATTTCTTAAACGAGATAAATCCAGATCTGATTCTATTAAGAAGGCAAGATCTGATGTTCCAAACTGGAGAAAAACTGAGTCTCATAATATCATTTCTTCTAGTATTCCCCCGAAGAAGTTTTATAATTACATTGGAGAGAAAAATAAATACGTTGCTCCAAAAGTTACTCAGAAATAGGTACTAAAGAAGATCAATAAAGCAACGAGTACTATTAAAAAGGATCTCCCAGACAAGAGTTCGACAAGGGATAACATCTTAAAAAGGTATGAAACAGTTATTGAAAGTTTCAAGGGGAGTTGTTAAATTCCTAGAATCCATGCATGATTTTGTTTCGAATACTTGTGGTGAGCAAGATTTTGTTCACCTCAACACAACCTAATTGTGTTGAAAGTGCATCCTCACCAAGAATCCCTTGTAAATATGGTGATGATTGCAAAAGAATTGGGACGCATAAATTATGTTGGTAAACTTTCGCTTTAGCCAAGTTCATCTTTACCTATTGATGAAAGTCATGTTATGTTTCAATCATTTTGGAAATCGCTCTGACGAAAAATAGTTTGTGAATAAAAACTATATAACGCCCTCTGAGAATGCTTCAATGATTGAAATGAGAGTTTATACAATATAACCATTGGGGGATATAAACATTGTTGTGGTAACACATATATGTATAAGTCATTAACACTTGAACCAAAGTTTGAGAACTTTGTTGATCAAGTGAAACCGGAACTTGAGCAGCCAACTCAGTCCGCGAACATGCGTAGTTCTCGAACCTGAGAATTTCTGCTGGAGTTGTAGCTCGGTTTCAGTCCGCGAACTGATGGAAGTTCTCGAACCCGGGAATTTCTGCTGGAGCTTATAAACTCTAACCGGTTAACTTGAGTCTGCGAACCCAGTCTACGAACTTGAGTAGGTTATGTCTAAAAACGATGTTTGTGAACTTATCTTAATAAACTAAGGAATGCTATTGCAAACCGTGGCTTTATAGTTCATGAATCGATTCGAGTGAATCACATCATTTTTGCTTCAATTGTGTCTTGTGTAGTACATGGGATCTCATAGCAATTGACCAACTCTCTAAATAGTTCATTTGAGTCATTTGGACTAGTTATGGTGAAGAAAAATAAGGTTGAAATGAAAGTGCTCATATGGATAAATTCAAGCGTATGATTCTTAATTACCTAACTTGATTTGTGATTGAAATTCTTAAGGTTAGAAGCAATTAACAAAGTCATGGATATTGGTTTTTATTGTAAAAGAAATCTTTTCATACACTTATGGTAACTATCCTTGGTGTAAATCCTTGTAGAAAAGTTTATTCTCCCTTCTAAGCATATCAACTCTTGTTTATACAAGTTTGTATCTTAGAAAAGATGATCACAATAATTAATCTTTATGATTACATATTGTGGATTATTACCATGAGATAGTTCTAATATTTTAGTAACCCAATCTCATGAGAGACTTTCAATGATTGGTTCTTAAATCGTATCTCCTTGTAGGATTTCTAAAATCCAGTTTATAAATCCTTCTCACTGGAGAAAGGTCACTCTTGTTATTCTTTCGGGAATGACATTTTATATGGGAGAGTTACTCAATGAACTTGTGCTTAATTGTTATATCTTTGAGGAGATAAGCGGTTGTGGAACATGTAGGGGTCAACTTGTATCTTAATAAACTCCTTGATGAAGTCACTAAGTTTCGACTATGTGATATCGTCTAAACAAAGTTGATATGTTTCTTTCTTTTGGTCATGAAATGTCTCCGTGAAAATTTCATGAGGATCCCACTAGTTTTCGTACCTTTGCTAATTTATATTGACAAAAAGGGGGAGAATTAATGTGTAGTTCATACTACAAATACATATGGTTTATGGATCATTATGTAAGGGGGAGTGGTTTTCATGTTGAGATGGAGTATTGACTAAGGGGGAGTGATACATATCACCGTAGTATTATTGTCAAAGTTGTGATACAATGAAACTTTGATACTGTGTAATAATACTATGATGGATCTTCAACAAGTACAGGATGAACACACGCAGAGTTGAAGAACCAAGGAAATCAAGCTTGTCGTTTTTGCTTTTAACAAGTACAAGCCATATGTAAAATGGTTTTGTCACTAAAATTGAAAAAGCGGGGGATTGTTATAGCATATCTCGGTTGAACCCACTATCGTTGGTATGTCAAGTTAGTTATCAATTTTAGTTGCCAAAATGCATTCTTGATTTAGCATACTAAAGACAGTTTCAGACTAGATTAGGTCTAAGAAGTTGAATCGAAGCTATCCTTAAAGGATAAAGATTGAAGACTACAAGAAGACATCAACAAGTACTTAATCAACAAAGGTATGTGATTTATTTCATTTGGATTCTTTTTCAATTCTACCTTTCTAATCTATCATGATAAATGCTCACTTTATGGAACAATTCCAATGATAGTAAATGTACATTTTTGTATGTATACTTGAGGTTATTTGATTCATTACCTTGGTGACAATAACCCTTATTCCTATATAGGATCTCATGTTATAGTGAATGATCTTGCGAATTCAACGATCCAAGAATCACTCAATTCCGAGTTATAACGATGAAGTTATGAGTGATTTATTAAAGTAACAATTATAAGTGTTGCTGTAATTGTTACAGTTCGTCAGTAGGAAACAATCCATGGACTGTTTGTAACAGTTCGTGGACTTGGGCCCAATTACGTGACTAAAAGGCATTTTTGGTCAAATTGGTGATGTTTCCTTATCTAGGCAAGTTAGCTATTACTCCAAACATCTTTGATTACCATATTAAAGTGTTTGTGATTCCTTCCTAATTTAATTTGTGATTTATTCACATAAATACAATATTTGCTAATTAATTATTTATTTAATTATTTTGGCAAGAGTTATAACTTAGGAAAGACTCCCAAAATTAGGAGAGTCTTGAAAAAGGAAAATAGATTTGCTTAGTTTTCAATCTATGTTTCACTATAAATATTGAGTTCGTGAGTTTACACATTTTCTATTCCCTTTGGAAAATTGGCATGAGCTCTGCAGGTTGTTTTCTACGTCTTCTGTTCTTCGTGAACAAGAGTGAGATAAAAGTCTTTGTATTGGGGATCACAAAGCCAAGTTGGATTAAATATTCGTGATTGATTATACAACTTGTAATCAAGGTTTTTCACCTCTTGTCTATTCTAAAGTTTTCTCTTCTGATATAAAACCATTCAAAAGTTGTTGATCATTAACCCTAGGTTTTGATAGATTTTAGTTTCCGATCGTATACCAACACTTGTTAGTCGAAATCAGAGACTACAAAGAAAAACTTCTATTGAGGCATCTCGTAAAAATCCTTAAGAAGTTTTAAACAAGATATCTCTAGATTTATCTAGTTGTTCTTGTTGTAGTATTATTATGGTTTTCTTAACTTGGGAATTGATCTTTGGAATCACCCAAGTTCACTTACGAAAATCAGGTTCACGGACTTCTTGTGAGTGCGCATGCTAATTGTAAGTTAAAACCCTAGTCTACAAGATTTCCAAAATCTTGATTTATATCTCAAGGGAAGTCAAACTGGTTTTTTGTGCAAACAAAATATCGAATCGTATGAATCGTGTTGTTGTATCTTCTAAAGAGAACCTTGGGTTCTGCTAGAAGATTTGCGTGAAGAATTCCTAAAGAGAATCGGTGTTTTTCTAGGAGTTATATAAGAATACAGCTGAAGAAGGTATTACATCTAGTCCGAATAGGTAGTAGGAAATTGGTGTAACAACTTATAATCAGTGTGTGTTTATTCTGGACTAGGTCCCGGGGTTTTTCTGCATTTGCGGTTTCCTCGTTGACAAAATTGCTGGTGTCTGTGTTATTTCTTTTCCGCATTATATTTTATTTATATAATTGAAATAATACAGGTCGTACGTTAATCAATCATAGTTGTTAAGTCCGACCTTGTTTGTTGGATAAGACTTGATTGATCTTGAACACTTTTTTTTGTTATTTTCATATTGTTAGACCCGTCCGGACTAACCCTGTTTCAAGTGGACACCGTGTTGAAATATTCGTTTAGTGATTGTTGTTTAAAGAGGTTTATACACGGTGGATATTGAATAGGTTGTGATTAACACAAAAGCTTGTTTCAAGAAACCTCACACTAAAATCAGGTTTACGGACTTGCTTCTGTTTAACTATTGATTGTGTTGAGAAGGAGATAAATATCTTTAATATTATTTCTCAATTGAGTTTTTATTCTTGAGATTATATTGAAGTTTGTTCCATACAAATTGCCAAACGAAATATTGGGTGTGGTTGTTAGACCCCCGCTTTTTCATTTGTCATGACTGAAAATATGCTATTGTGATGCAAAATTTACCCAATGACCTGTATTTGTAATTTTCCCAATAATTTGCATTGTGGAAAAATTCCAGGCTTGTGGTTCAAAAGCGGGCCTTAATTTAAAATCAGCACAGTGATCTAAGATATGCACCTGCTTGTGGTGATTTTTTGTCATGCAAATAAACAAACAAAAAGAAGTTATTTCTGGTCCCCACATTGAACAATTAACACTTGATGGACGTCAAGAATCCTAGTTCGTCCCCCTCTCATCTCAAAATACCTTATAGTCTCGTCGAATTTGTTATAAGACCCTCTGGCCTAATCATTCTCACATAGGTCACTTAGGTCTCGCTAGGTATGCTATCAGATCCACTGACCTCATTAGGTCTGATACACGTCGACCTTAAGAACTTTTATGTTCTCACACCGAGTCCCTTCTAGTTAATATTGATATCTAGTGCTTTCTCTACGACATAAATATCAAATAATTATCACAGTCCTATAACCTGAAAATTGATTTACCTTGGTTCAGCACTCAACACTAACATACTACACATTTTACACGAATATTAACAAAGTCACACGAGGATATATAATTTAGGTTTTTGGTTCGGTGGTCTATAACAGGTGTTATTGTTTAACAACCCTTTCATAATGAGAAATATAATTAGGCATGTGTTAGTGGAAAAGACCAAGGATTGCGAGCGTGCATGTTTCTGGACTCCATATAATTACACTTCCCTCTTCACCCACTAATATCATAAGATCATATAACTTCAACATCTATAAAAATTTCACCAGGTGATCATGTTATATCATGTTTAACAATAGTCATGTTAATTATATCTTATAGAATTACACCGATATCATATCTACTTCTATGGTTTCCTCCCTAAAAGCAACTGATATCTTCTCTACTACTGATCAACACTTGAGCATCATTGACTTGATTTAGGAAATTATTATTCGAAATCAATCTATCGCAACTCAATACTCTAACTCCATCAATAATCTTTATTTTTTTTCCCCAAAACAACACCACATTCCAAAATATTCCCTACGGGTCCCTAGATTTTCCAAAAGGCTCAAAATTTGTACATGATCTAATATTGTTTAGTAATACGAAGTATGCCTCATTACATAAAAATTTGTCGGGTGACTCAAAATATTCATTTTATGAAATAAAATTTGTGATATAACTTATGTCAGTGGTTGGCTTTAAAACTTATAAATATTGGAATTCGTGAAAGTTATTTTGTAACTAAAAGATTAATCTAACACAAAAATATATTCTAATTAACTTTGTTTATATTATAAAATTATTATCTTTTCCATTAGAAGACATGAATATTATATGTGTTCCTTATTTATAATATCATATTGAGGGTGTTATAATATTGCTTGGTTGAACCCGCTAAACGTTGGCATGTCAAATTTGCTTGTAAATTTAGTTCCAAAACTCGATGTCTCTTGCTTTGATTATTAGATTCAACTTCATTAGGTTATAATAGTAACATAGAAATGTTGATACTTGCTCTTGGTACTCACAGAGAACCTTAAAAGGTTTCGACAACAAAGGAGATATCATCCTTCAGTGTGAGGTTAATAACAAGAGACTTGACTTGTTACATTTCTATGATTTGTTATTTTAAGTCGATATTTATTAAAAACATAATATATGACGTAAAGTTTGTTTATAACGACTTTAGTATTGGAAACTTGGTCATAATACTATGATCAATGTATCAAGGAATGATATACTATATGTTTCTGCAACTTACGTATATGGAGTTACGAAGTATAATTTATCTTTGGACTTCGTAGAATTGAAATAGTTTATTTAATATGTTGAACTTCCATACAAATCCATATCTTGGAATTATGTTTAACTTCATAGTTTAAGGAGTAAACTTGTGAAAATTGTTTGGTAGTTATAAAGGTGATTTATGGATCTCAATAAGGACCGATCCATAATAAGGATCTCAACTAGGATCTAAGTCTGGATTGATCCCTTGCAAGGATCTCAGTTAGGACCGATCCTTATATGTTCGAACAAAACTGACATGTTCAATATGCCTATTATCTTAGGGTTTCTTTAGACATCGAGATGTACTTAGTTAAATTGAGAATGTTCACATAATGTCGACATAGTGATATCAACATGTGCTAAAATCTAATATCTTAATGTTCAACTATTTTTCTTTGATACTCAAAGCATCATCCTAAAACCAAATTTTCAATATCTTTAAGATATCGAAAATATATGCTTACCAAATCTCAAAAGTTTGCATATCTCTAGTTGTTATATTAGTAAAGTACATGGATGTGTACTAACTGATATTAGTTGTCAACTATGAGTAATTTAGGTTTATGGGTTGGAATACATTTGATATTTGTTAAATTCAGAAATAATCACTCATGTTTTATCTTAAGGATATTTGGATTTGGTAATACACTGTCTTCCAATGAAATCCTTGGTCATAACACTATAAATAATGGAGATTGTATTCTTACAAAATCATCCCTTAACACACAACTTAAGTCATTGTGTGGGAAGCCAACTTGTTAAGACTTAGGAGTAATCTAACTAGTTGAAACATTTTGTGATGCCTTCTTTTAAAGTCCTCAGTGGGATCAAGAATCTTTTAGCAACATAGTTGGTAGGAAACTAAACTGCATTGTTATTTTGGTTTTTCAGTTAGTTCATTTGATTAAGAACTAACAGTATGATTATCATTGATAGATCAAACTTGTTTATTTTATGGCCATTTTCTTGTGATATAAGGCCACTCAAATTTGTTTGAGGATTTGGCTAATACAGATCTAGCGGTTCAAGATATGTAAATAGAACTGTTGATCAATAAACCGTCACAAAATCCGTTTTGTATATATTGATCAATAGTAAGAATCAAGTTGTTTATGTAGCGTTACTTTGAAGATTGAAGACCTTTTTTTTTTCTTTCTTTCCTGGTTTCTGATTTTTGTGATTTTTCTTGCACACTTAATTCTCCGGATCCAAACGAGCATTTTATTTCGATAGACTTAAGACTTGCTGCAAAGATCGAAAAAAAATGTATAGTTACTTCTTCTTGTTAAGTTGCATGGATAGAGCTTGTTCACTGAGATTTATTATTTCGGTAATCACTGTCTTGGTTTGATATTTGATAAAAAAAGAGTTTATATTAATTAAGCAAAAAATCCTTTACTATTCTTTATCTCTGATCGAAATCTTAATTTGGGAGATTGATAAGTGAGTTAGTTACTGAAAAAAACTTAGTCCTTTTGTGTTTCGGGTTATGATCCAAAGGAGTTGAGAGCAGAGGTCTCCACAACAAGTGAATAAACTCGAGATAGTGGACTCTAACTTGAGATTCACGTGTGTTGGCCAGATTGGCTGTAGACGTAGGGATACTAAAGGAGTGTTTACTTGGTCTCAACTATACAAAGTTGCGGTAGTCAATTTGTATATCGGCTTAATTCTAAGATTATTCAATAATGGATTAGGTCCATGGGTTTTATTGTCATGCAGTTTTCCTCGTTAACAAAATCTTATATGTCGTGCCATTAATTTACTTTCCGTGTTATAATTATTTTTGTAGCTATAATTATGTAATTGCACGTGTATGTTAATTAACTTGGTAAATATCCCATTGTTAGTTCAGTTTTGAATTCTGATTATTCACTAAGTACACCTTGTTGAAATAATCTTTTGGTGGTTATTGTTTCTGTAGGATTATACAAGGTGTTTGTCTCGATCCCGTATTTCATTATATATAAGCCTGGATATGTTAATATAAAAAGATTGTGGTGTACTCGGTACCCTCATCATTTCATTATTCTGCTAGAAATTAGTTTTTCTTCCATTGGAAACAACAAATATTGTTTCTAATACAAATAATTACTACTTTCAACGCAATAAAACAAATACAACTTTTTTCGAATGCAAATGATTGACGTTTTAATGAACCTTAACATGTATACAGGAATAAAGTTAACAAGACCCATTATCTCTGTCTTATCTGGGAGCATTATTAAAATACCTTTATATAGCTATGCCTTTCAAAAGTACTCCTTGATCTCAATTTAAAAAATACCCCCACACCTTGTACAAGCCTCATTTCTGTTTTAGAAGATTACTAAATTACCATCTATATATAACCATCCACATTAAATGTTAAAAGATTCATTCATGAGTTTTTTCTCTTGCTCTCACGCTTTCTCTATCTGTTGTTAACAAATATATTAAAAAAAATATCTAGAAATACAAAATTGATTATATAATACTTAAAAAAAACATGAATTAAACAAGAAACCAAAGGAAAAAAAATGATAATACAAATACTACTACTTTACAAAAAAAAAAAAAAAGTTAAAAAAAACAAGGAAAAAAATAGAACCTCAATGCAATATAAATTGTATCAACATAATTTTGATTATCTGAATAATTTTAGTAACATTATCATTACTATTATTACATCAATGATCCATATAAGGTTTCAAAAATCTAAAACCCAATTAGTAAAGACCCAACATAGATTGGTCCCAAGAATTGGATCAAAAAACGAGAAAGGAGTACAAGAACAAGAACCCATTAATAAGTTTCATTTCCTCATTTATACTCAGATAAAGACTAAAGACTAAAAAGTAAAAACCGAACTTAGATAATGCCACCATTAACTCGCTTTGGAGTTCTTATAATTAATCCATAGATGTAAAACAAAATCGCATTATACTTGGATGAAGAAGATTAATTTCATTTCCTTCCTCTTAATACTCTGAAATTTATGTACGCATGGCACAAAAGCATTAGCCTATATCGGTCCACATTAGTCATAGATTTGTAAACTTGATTAGCTCTTCTCATGCAAACTAACCAATTATTTATTTGCAAATAATGAAAAGGGGAGAGATTTCCATATAATTCCCTTATTGTGTCTGAAATTACTTCGGTACTTGCACCATCAACATCTACTCCTTCCAATATACCAAGAGCGTGTAAAATCATATTGTTATAAAGGATCATATTTCTTTTCTCTCCTAATTGTACAAAATTCAACCTATATTGGAAGCCACCTCTAACTCTTATATCCAAATATTGTGTGTGAAGCTTTTAATAAAACAGGAGATACCTATCCCCTTTTGTTTCAATTACATTTGTAAATACATCATTAAACAAAATTATTAATTTATTTTTTTCAATATTTTTTACTGTTTTATTTCATCTAGTCTCTTAAATTCTCATCATTTGGTCACTAGTATAATCTATTCTAGATGTAAGTTTATAATGAGAAATTATAATTAAATTATTGAGTATATTTATTGAATTACAAATTAATTTGGATAAATAAGATTGGAAGATCTCATTATGATTTTATATACATATTCAAAACCCAAGAGATAGAGATATTTGTAGGTTTTGATTAGGTTGAACAATCAAGATCACGGAAATACAATTAAACCCATCTATGGTGATTCATGTAACTACAAATCATAGATAATATTATTCTTATAATCAGTTTCCTTGTTATAAGTTTTTCATATGTTTATCCCTGTTTTTTGTTTTACTTTTCCTCTTAATTTGTAAGTTTTTATTGGGTCTAGCACCAATTTTGATGATTCTTATAATAACAAATCAAAGATAGATATTACATTTATTGGTTTCTTCAATCTAAGTTTTTATGTGTTTGTTTTTCATTGTTTTTCTGTTTTAGTTAATTCGTGGGTTTTGATTCGGTTGTCCAACCAAGATCACCTCTAGGTCGAGATTGTATTTAATATATATTTGGTGGCTCTTAGATATACTAATCATGATAGACGTTACTTTTAACAAATTTTTTTTTTATAAGTTTTTCATGTGTTTGTTTTTTATTGTTATCTTTTTTTGTTTTGAATTTTTGGTAATTTGTTGGTTTTAATTTGGGTGATGTACTATAGTTAGTACAAACAGATATCAAGAAAAATCAACCTGAGTAACATTTGGTTCTAAAAGAATGCAATGAATAAATAACTTCAATTAATGTTCAAATAATCCTCTTACCAGCTTCCTTTACTCATTTACAATACTGCTAACTCTAACTAATCTGATGATTCACTAATCGACACATGCCAAGTAACATCTTATTGAATTTTAGCGATTATTATTTTAGAAGATTTACACGAGATGTGTCTGTACAGGTTGATATCAAAACCATAATTCTTTTAATAATATTGACACCATTTTTTTATATAAAATTCAAAAGATAATGAATTTGAAACTATCGTTTTATATTATTTTTACAGGTTTTTATATTCATACCAAAAACAAGCATAGTCCAAGACGGACAAAACTATTATCTACTACTGAAAATTAACAATTGATTAATAATGAGTCTTTTTATCTTGGAATACACCGATTTCTTATCACGAATATAGAACATTATTTCAAGCAACAATCATCGAATTCATTAGCTTTTAAATTTTATTAAAAAAATTGATTTTGTGATCGTGATACAAATGTGAGAACCATGTCAACATACCTCAAAAATAATATTAGTGCCTAGTGGATGAGATCTATGTATGTATATAGTATATTTATTTTGTCATATATTTATCCTACTGTTATTAACTCAAAATTGATCCAACACTACTTTGTGGTTTCAATTTATTTATTTTTTGAAATCTCCCACGGTTGTTAGCGTAAAAATGATTTGACACTATTTTTTGATTTTCGTTTTGATTTGACATTACTTATACTAATTTTAGATTACTTAAACCTTTTGTTTTGTATCACTATTTTTTTTCTTAATATCATATCACTATTGGTTATTGTTGATACAATCTAGGATATGTTATATATCGAAAATGATTGGTCTGTGTAAAAAGAAAAGTTAGGGTTTCATAATAGTTTTTTTCTTTAAATTGTTGGTTACAACATCCCACTGATTTGACATTACTTACACTACTTTCAGGTTTGATTTTTTCTTTTTCTTTTTACTACTATGTTATTCGATTTTCCTTTCTAAACAGCTGATCTACAATTATTAAGCTTACAACTGACCTGACACTACTGTGTTTTTTACTTTTATTTTTAAAATCTCCTACGGCTGTTAGATAAAAATTGATTTGATACGCTATTTTTTCTACTATTTCCTTCTTTTTTCAAATTTTTTTTTTTTTGAAATCTTCCACGGTTGTTAGCATAGAAATGATTTGACACTATTTTTTTATTTTCGTTTTGATTTGACATTACTTATATTAATTTTAGATTTCTTAAACCTTTTGTTTTCTATCACTATTTTTTTTATCGTATAACTGATGGTTGTTGTTGATACAATCTAGGATATGTTATATCTCGAAAATGATTGGTCTGTGTAAAAAGAAAAGTTAGGGTTTCATAATAGTTTTTTTCTTTAAATTTTCGGTTACAACATCCCACTGATTTGACATTACTTACACTACTTTCAGGTTTTGTTTTTTTTCTTTTCTTTTCACTACTATGTTGTTCTATTTTCCTTTCTAAATAGCTGATCTACAATTATTAAGCTTAAAACTGATCTGACACTATTGTGCTTTTAAAAAAAAAAAAAAAAAGATTCCTACTGTTGTTAGCTAAGAACTGATTTGATAAGCGATTTTTTTCTACTATTTGTTTTTGGCCTCATGTTATTCCCAAAATGATTGGTCAAATCATGTGTAAAATGATAATAATTAGGGTTTTTCATACTATTAATCTCTAGTCATTAGTTGTTGATTTCCGTTTTTGAATCTCCTACAATTATTAGCTAAGAACTGCCCCACTAGAACAGCCTAAACAAACAGTAACGAGTAATCCCCTTTGGGGTGCCGCCCCTGGCTGCCGGAGGGAGTAGTGAATGATTGATGATTCAGTATTGGGTACGTTCCATTTTCGTCGCAAATGATGGATGATTTGATTCAGCTTCTTTTTCCGGTGAGTTTGGCGAGAGTTGTTTCTTCTATATTTTTAGTAGTGTTATCAAAGTAAATCTTTCTGTTAATTCCCTCTTATTTTTTCTGGATTTAATTTTATATTGGGTCAACTTAATTTGTCTGTGATGAATTTAAGGTAGGTAATTGTTTTTTAGAAGTGGGTTTCTGGTTCCATGTTGAGGATTTTGTTTCCATGGGTTAATTTTTAAGGCTATTTGAAATTAGAGTTCTTTTCCTGAATTCGTGATGTAGTTTTGAAAAAGAGATTAAGTTTTTCTGGTTAGTGTTTTGTGTTTTAAAAAAAGTAGGAGGAAAGTAACTAGTTTGCACCTTCTGGTTCTTTTTCGCTGAAGAAGAAAGAGTTAATTCAATGTGTGGGTGCTCTGGAATAGGATTCAACTCGGTTCGTTAAAAAATATCTATGATTTACTTGAGGTCAAAGTTTTGCCTCGATATTCACCCATGTTCTTTGCTTCTGTAGATTAACTTTGAAGACGTGGTGTAGACGTCTTGTTAGGAATGTAGTATCATGTTAGTCAATTAAAGATGTGTCTTAGGTAAAAGACGTGTCAATAAAAGACATGTCTTATTAAGAAAGTTTTGATTCTATAGTCTTAGGTAAAATGTTGTTTCGTTTAATAATTACTAAATGACGTGTTGTAGTTTGTAGGAGCTTTTTGGGCCATACCACATCTTTTCTTCTCTGGAAAAGTTATTTTAGCCCATTGAATTATTCAATTTAGCCCTCTGATTTAATTATTTTGTTAGCCCACTTCCCTTTTACCTCCTAATATTTTTATTTTTTTATCGAGATTAACTCACCCACAAAATAGTATTCCAGAGGTGTTTTAACGGAGGGAATTGTTTCTTTAGAACTCTAGGAGGTAGCATGTGTTCCTTTCGTCTCAATGAAACGGTCTTTTATTTTTATATCGTCTCTTTGTTCCTTTTCTCGGTAATTTTTTGTTTAGTCGGATTCATCATTTGCAAGTTTTTAATACCCTTACTGAATCTCAGTCGTCCATGGTCTCCCTTTTGGCTCAGGTACGACATCCTAACATCCCTAAATTTTGTTATCATTAGTTTTTTACATCTTTCCTCCGCTACTTGTACCAGCAACATTTTTAACTAGTCTGTTTTTATTACCCTCTTATTTCTGGCAATTTTTTTCCTGGAAATTATATCTTAGGTGTTGATTACTTCAACCACTTCATCGTTCTTATTAAAATTCAATAGCTTCTCCAATCATTCTCTTATATATTTAATACCCAAACACAAAATAATTCAAACCCAAAATGAACATCTTGGCCTGGAATTGCCAAGGCATCAACAACCCAACTACAATACAACATCTAAAGGAGCTCACATCATCCCACAAGCCCGATATCCCTTTTCTATCTGAAACTTTAGCAAATGAGCAACATATGTCCAGACTTGCTCAATCCATTCAATTCCAAAACCTAACCGCAGTTCCTAAAGTTGGTCGAAGAGGAGGATTATGTCTCATGTGAAACAACCTAAACGTTCGGGTTCTACTTCAATCCCAAAGTTACATACATGTCCTTATTACTCCTCCGCCCCAGCACAACCATGGCTTTGCACAGGCATTTATGGTCCTCCACACACAGATGCAAGAATTGATCTCTGGAAAGGTTTTCCATTAATCTTCCCTAATATCAATAACTCAACCTCTTCGATGCTGATAAGAGATTTTAATGACAACGTGGACCAATTGTAAAAAAATGGAGGAAGACAAATCACATATATTCAGTCTCAGCCGTTCCTAACAATAGTAGATCAAATGGGTTTCATCGATTTAGGATTTAGAGGTGATCCATTCACTTGGACAAACAACCAGCAAGGTCAGGACAACATCATGGAAAGACTTAACAGAGCAATGGAAACCCAACATTGGCGTATAACAAACCCCCATGCAGGAGTCACTCACCTTCCAAGGATTGCATCTGATCATGCCCCAATCTTACTGCACACAAAAGCAATAGATTGGCCGGGGAAAAAAAATTACAAGTTTGAGCATCTCTGGCTAACATATCCACGACTCAAACAAGTTGTCGAATCAGCATGGACGCAACAAAGTGATGCAGATTATTCCGTAGACCTTCAAATAAGGTTGATCACAACAGGACAAACTCTGATGGAATGGAACAAGGACACTTTTGGACATCTTCCAAAATTAATTCGCAAATCAACAACACAAATTAAGCAAGCTCAGCATCAGTGTGCTATTCAAACTGGAGAAGAACTATATTACTGGATAAATAAAGAAAAAGAGTTGCGAAGTCAACACCTAACCTTACTCCAATGCCATGCAACATACTGGAAGCAAAGGTCCATAATCCAATGGCTCCAGTCAAGGGATAATAATACGACTTTATTCCACACCAAAGCAACCATTCACTGAAGCCGTAACAACATAAAGCAATTACAAGATCATCAAAATAACTGGGTCAGTGATAAAGATCAGGTTATTCAGATCATTCTGGATCATTTCACTTCTCAGTACACGGCTCCAAATACAACAATAGATGAGTATTCATTTAAGGATATCACTCCAAGATTGACAACAACACAGTATGACATGCTTTCGGCGAAGGTAACAGTGAAATAAATCAAGCAAGATCTGTTCTCCATCAATTCTGAAAGCGCTCCTGGACCGGACGGATACACCAGTAATTTTTTTAAAGTTTTTTGGGAAACCACTCATACTCAACTTATAGCTATGGTACAGAGTTTTTTCAGTTCTTTAAACATTCATCCTCTCATGAACCACACAAACATAATGTTAATCCCAAAAGTCGACAATCCAACAAAACCATCTCAATTTAGACCTATCAACCTATGCAATGTCAGTTACAAAGTCATATCCAAAATACTAGTCAACCGGCTACGCCCTCTTATCCCATTCTTAATAAGCCTATATCAGAGCGCATTCATTCCTCAAAGATCAATACATGATAATATAGCTATTGCAAGAGAGTTATTCCACCACATCAAAACATCTTCAATCACTAAAGCCCCTAAAATAGCTCTAAAGCTGGATATTCAGAAAGCTTATGACAGCCTTGATTGGGGATTCATCAAAAAAATCTTTTACAAAATTGGGCTTCCATCAATATTTGTGGAATATATCATGCTATGTATCAAATCAGTCACTTACTCAGTCAACATCAATGGTACTCCACATGGATTCATCTCACCTACCAGGGGAATCATACATGGGGATCCCATATCTTCCTACATTTTCATTATTTGTGCGGAAATTCTGTCAACAAATCTTGGAAATTTCGAAGCAAAAAATATGGTTCAGGGTCTCCGAATATCAAAAAAGGCACCACCTATTCTACACCTAAAAAGAATACTTCAATCATACAGCTTATCGGCATGACAAATAATCAACACATCGAAATCAATAATCATTCATCATCCGAGGCTACAGCCGCATAATATAGACTTTCTACAACATCTCTTCGACATGCCAACCACATCAATCCCACCTATATATTTAGGAGTTCAATTCAAACATGGGAGAAACTCTAGATACATCTTCGAACCACTACTCCAACATCTGGCTCGTAAAGCTTAAGGATGGATGACAAAATGCCTTACCCCTGCAGGAAGAACCTCTTTAACTCCGACCTGCAATCACCTTATGCAAACACAACTTTTTTCCACACCTGTGCACAAACAAATTAATCGGATCGCTAGACATTTTTTCTGGGGACATGATTCATATGTTAAAAAGCTTCACCCAATAGGGTGGAACAAGCTAAACAAACTGATAGCAGAAGGAGGACTTGGAATCCTAAAGAGTAGCCATCATAATAAAACTTTGTTCATGAAAAGGATTTGGAACATTTACGACCAGACGCAGTCCATTTCCACTGGCTTGTTCAACGATAAATACCTCAAACATCAACCAATATTCCAAGGTACAATTACAATTCCTTCTAATGCCAGCCCCCAATGGAAACAAATGGCTTCTCTTATTCATTTTTTAAAACAACATTTATTTCACCAAATAGGAAATGGTTCAGATATACCTATCTAAGCTAATTAGATACCCCACTTTCAAAACCTTGATCCTACACAATGCTACCCTATACAATATGTAGCTGATTTAATTGACCCATTTTCTAAATACTGGAGGCATGATTAGCTAAATAACCTACCACCTAATGTCATCCAACACATTATAAATATACACCTTCATCCTGACAGCATTCCATATAAAAATCTGACCCCACTCTAAATCAGGAAAATATACAACTGCTTCCGGGTATAGTTGTCTAACACAACAAGACAACCTCGCACACCTAAACCCCCTACCAACAACCAAATTTTTATGGACCTTACCGTGTCCTCCAAAAATTCAGCTTTTCTTGTGGAAAGATATAAATGAAGGTTTGCCAACCTTATCTATGTTACATGGGTACATTATTTATATGTACCCAATTTAGTTGGATAAACAACCATTGTTGATCCAATTAAGTTGCTATGAATATGAATGAATGTTACAGGTATGTATAGCTTGAGGAGTTTGCTAGTAAATACAATTTTGTTTGTTTTGTGTGTCAACAACCATTGTTGATCCATTTTAGCTGGATAAACAACCATTGTTGATCCATTTTAGTTGGATAAACAATGGAAGTTGATCCACAAAAAAAAAAGGATAAACAAATGCAGTTGATAACATTTGTGTAAGTATGCTTTCTGTAAAATCAATAAAGTTGTAACCTGAAAACTGACATATACTTGAGAAACAAAAGAATAAAATTCATAACAACAAACTAAGAATGTATGTCATTTAAAAAAATAACAATTGCAAACCATAAAAGCATAAAAAAAAAAAAAAAACCAACTAGTAAGAAACCTAAAACAAGTTGTTCAGAATATGAATAAAACCAACAAACTTCAGAACAACATCCTCTTCAAGAACTTGATAATCCTGGAATGAGACTCCTTGAGAAACGTTGGTGCACGAGGAGCCAAAGGAGCTCTGCGACATGTTCGACGGTTGTGAAAGGTGAGCATCCCACACTGGTCACATTTCCTCTTCTTGCGCACCTTTTCACGACTACCCCTATACCTAACACCTTTAGGCCTTCCAGCTTGTTCTCGACCACCATTGGGAGGCAAAACATACCTTTTTTATATTAATTCCAGGAGGCTTCTCAGAGTCCGGAATAGAATATATGAGGCGAGAGTACAACCTTCTACAGTAGTCAGAAGTATAGTAAGCGCTAATGTATTTGTACGGTTCATCATTTCCAATCTGCAGCATGGCTTTCATTGCATGAGTGCAAGGAAAGTCGTGTTTCTGCCACCATTTGCAGCTGCAGGTCCTAGAATCCAAATCGACAGTATGCTTACCTGTTGGATAAATGATCTCAAATACTTTCTCACTTGATCTCCGAAACTTGTATGAACGGCAGTCGTTTATCCTCTTGTTAAACCTCGCTTGCATACGAGGAGTAAGCCTTGTAGTCCAATTGTTAGACTCCAATAACCTCTTGTAATTCTGCTCCATTACCTTAGCACAAACAGCATCGAGAAGATCAATTGCTGGAAGCGGCTTATCATGCTTAATAACATTGTTAAAACTCTCTGCAATATTTGATGTGTTCTCACCCCACCTTTCTCCTAGAAATGCATGAGCAGCCCAATTCTCAAGTGGAATCTTCATCATCCAAGCAACCACTGAATCCAACTTTAGATTACTCATACTCTTCGAGGCAGCATAAAAAAATTCATTTGTCAATGCAGTGTAGCACTCTTCAAATAACTTGACTGCAATTTGTCTTCTCCTGCCCTTTGGGACTGGAATATTTCCTTTCATATGGTACAAACAGTAGGAATGGAAAGCATTTGGGAAGACTTTAGGCACATGCTTCAAAAGGCCGATTCCACGATCTGATATGATGGTAAGTGGACGATCTTCACTTATAATACCCTTCAAATTGGTTAAGAACCATTCCCAACTCTCACAATTTTCACACGGAACAATTCCAAATGCAACTGGATAGATTTCTACAAAAAAAAAAAAAAAAAAAATAAGTGACCAAAAACAAAAATGAATGACCAGTAACTAGTGTACAACAAACAAAGTTGATCCATTTCAGTTGGATCAACAGTAGAAGTTGATCCATTTTAGTTGGATCAACAATGAAAGTTGATCCCTGCTAATGCATCAAAAGTAGCAGTCGATCCATTTTAGTTGCATAAACAATAGAAAATTGATCCATTTCAGTTGGATCAACAGTAGAAGTTGATTCAATTTTTTTTAATAGTTTTTTGAACAACAATCACAGTTCATCCAATAAATCATATTTTTGGATCAATAATGACAATTGATCCAATAAGTATGTGTAAACAATCACAGTTGATCCAATAAGAGGTAGTTAAAGCATGAAATTCAATGCAAACAAAAAAGAAAGCAATCTAAACTACCCTAAGCTACATATAGTATTACGTTGCACCTCACTCGGGGGCTACGCCCCCGCGTGAAAGTTATATTCAATGTAGAATGTAAAATGATAGATCAACAGTAAAAAGTTTAAACATACATGGATACAAAATGAAAAATAGTAAAAGGTTAAAAGTCATACGTTGGTTACCAGTTTTGCCGCAAGCAGCCATAAGACCACCTTTGAACTTCCAAGTGAGAAAGGTACAATCGATAAATAGCATCGGACAACAATAGTTGTTGAAACTAGTTATGGAAGCTTCGAAAGCAGCAAAAAACCTTTTGAACTGACGCGTCACACTATCATACTCAAAATTGACAACACTTCCAGGATTGTACCGTTCAATTGAATCTTTATACCAAACTAAGTCTGAATATGACTTGATGTCATCACCCCAAAGAAATTTCTTGGTGAATTGTAAACCGTGATATGCCTGACTATACGTGAGGTCAACTCGATATTCCATTCGGACTAAATCTATAAAATCAATAGCAGTCTTCTTCTTCTTCGATGCTCGTAAATCATCTGTCAAGATATTCTTCATAAACGATTTTCTCATCCTAACTTTTGACGGATCCGAAGAAGATAAACTACATGAATGCTCTGAAATATATTTCTTACATTGAAATACACCATTTGATTTGGCGAGGAGAGAGGCGTGAAACCTCCAGCGACAATTTCCCGTCTCTTTGAACTTGCACTCCACACTGTATCGTACAAAGTCACTCTTAACTATACTGTATTTGCGACCAGTATTCATTTCATACTTTGTAACATAGTCCTTAACTTCAGCAATACCACCTTTAAATACTTGCCCTACTCCAGTTAAGACGTTGGCCCAAGCATCGGACTTCTTTGGGACATTTTTGATCAAACACGCATCATCAGTGACGTCTTCCATAATAACTACCTCATCGCTTGAAATACAACTTGATGACGACGAAGACGCAGGAGCAGGAGCAGGAGCAGAAGAAGATGATGAAGAAATAGAATCAACACAAGTCCTTAACTGGATTTCAAATTTCACCAAGTCAATCCCTTGTGAGCTGCAGTAGTGAATAAAAAACCTCAAATCCAAATCGTGATTGATGACATTTGAAATCCCTTATACAGTGTAACCAAATAGAATGAGGTCTTCAAGAACATAAGGCCACTTTTGTTTCACCACACTTATCATCTCCTTGACAGTAGTTGATGCTAAAACGGGATGCAAGACGGTCTGATTGCAAAATTTGAACTCTGCAACTACCATTTTTGGCCTGCAACAACCATAAGATATAGTGGTGTTAAGAAATTTGGATCAACAGTGATAGTTGATCCAATAAATCTGTGTAAACAATCACAGTTTTGGATCAACAATCACAGTTTATCCAACAAATATGTGTAAATATTGACAGTTGATCTAATAAATTTGTGTAAAACTATATGATGTTTTGGATCAACAATGACAATTTATCCAACAAATATGTGTAAACAGTGACAGTTGATCCAATAAAGTTGTGTACACAATCATAGTTTTGGATCAACAATGACAGTTGATCCAACAAATATGTGTAAATAGTGACAGTTGATCCAATAAATCTGTTTAAGAAATCACATTTCATCCAATAAGAGGTAGTTAAAGCATGAATTTCAATGCAAACCAAAAAGAAAGCAGTATAAAGTACCCAAAGCTACAAAGTTAAATACAAAGTAGAATGTAACAAAACCTAAAATAAAAGCTACAGTATCAACAAAATGAATGCATTATGATAACCTGCAAATCTACAAAAAGAAATAAAAACACAAACATTTTGTGTTCAACTTATTTAAGTTGACTTGCTTAATATCAACTAAACATCAACTTATTTGGACCAACGACAACAAATGATCTAAAAATAAACTAAACATCAACTTATTTTTGTATCAACAGTCAAGGTTGATCCATAGTAATATGTACATTTCATCAAAAACATAATCAGTAGTGTCTATATTTCATCACAAACAAATTTCTTCATAATTTCAACATAAACATAAAACCACCTAAAACCAAAGTTCATGAGCAGATCGAAGAAACATACATGTTTAAGAGATTAATAAGGATCTCGAGATCAAACTATATGAATACCAACAAATCAATCTAACAGAATAATCACAAAATCAATCTTCCAACATAAATCACGATCTCTGCAACATCAACAAAACACTAAAATCAAAAGTAAGGACAAATAAATCTATGAAACTAACATGCAATAATAAAAAAAAACTTTCTGAATCTTCAAATAAACATCAACATTACCAATTTGATTCACGAAAACAGATCTAGTAATTTCTGTTGACTGAAAAACGAAGACAGAATAACTGATTATGTTGATTAAGGAGGAGAATCAGAGGAATTTTAATATCTTAACCTAACTCTCGTCGATTCAAACCAAAAAATTTCAAGTTTCTTCACTGATTTCAGCTCTCGACGAAAGTTTCCGTTCTTCTGAAAATTTGATTTTGTTGATTCAGATGAAGAATAAGGAGGAGAAGAAGAAGAATTTCAATATCTTAACCTAGCTCTCGTCGATTCAAACGAAAAAAATTCAATTTTCTTCACTGATTTGAGCTCTCGTCGAACGTCTCTGTTCTTCAGAAGCTACCTCTCTCTCATTTCAACTTTAATTCCCGTTTATAACTGAAATTTGATTTCTAATTGAATTATATAGTAAGGGTATACTTGGAAGTCCCTAAATTGTTGATGGGCCCATGATGGGCTTATTGATAAAGAGGGATAAAATTATTATGTAGTAAGGATATTTGTGTAGACCAAAAGTAAGGACAAAAGTTCAATTACCACATTTTACATCACATCAATCTCTCCACTTCCAACCTTTGCTCCCGATGCAACTCCGAGCCAGAAACAGCTCAACACATGCTTATCCATTGCACGTAGGCTATGTCCTCTTGGACCAACCTTTCGAACCGCATATCAACAAACCAATCCCAAGGTAACAACCAACCAATTACCTTAAACCCTCAAACAAAAATTTCACAAATACTACAAACACAAGGCAATACCTCTTCTGTCACTTCATGTTGTTTTCTACTATGGTCACTATGGACATCAAGAAATGATCTCGTGTTCAATAAAGAGCAATCCACTCATACGGATATCCTGGCAGATCACTAGCACAACAACAAGAATTTGAATGGGCAAAGAATATTTCCCCACCAGTTCTCCCGGGGGAACTGCCTTCCATAATTACAACAAACATGAGCAAGACGACTACAACCATTCAGGTAGGTTGGTGCCATCCAACAACATACTGGATTAAAGTGAACAAATATGGGACAACTAGAGGCCACCCGGGTATGGCGGGAGCAGGATTCATTTGCAGAGATTCTAACGCGAAAACGATAATAGCTCTTGCACAACCTCTCGGAGTAACCACGACACTCACAGCAGAGACATGGGCAATGGTGCTAGAAACTAGAACCACGATTGCAAGAAGATGGACTAAAGTTTTATTTGAGACAGACTCAAATAATTTCATGCACTTCATCAAAACTCCAACAGAATCCCCTTGGTATATTTCAGAAATGATCGCAGAAATTAAACACAGAATGAGTCAAATTCCTTTTTGTGTTATTCAGCATAATTATAGGGAAGGAAACCAAGCAGCAGACGGTCTAGCAAACTATGCGGCAGATGGTAGTCAATCAGGAAACTACTCAGCATCAATATGGGACCAGGCGAACCCAGCTTTTATTAACCAAATTTTATTAAGCTACTCCAGGGAAGTCACCTTCCAACGTGTAATAATAATTTAGTTGTTTTTCTAATATATGCATGCTTCGGGAAAAAAAAAAAAAGAAAAGAAAAGCTAAGAACTGACTTAACAGTGTTAACTGAGTTAACACTATCTTTCTTTCCTTTAAATTAGAACCTTATTTTGGGGACCATTGTTTTTTTGTGGGGACCATGATTCTATTTTAGGCAAGACATTATAAGTAATCCTAAATCACCCCTTATCTAATCTAAATATTTTTCTTAATACCAAACTTACCCTTCTTAATTAAATGTTTTAGTTTAATGATTAATTAGTTATTAGTTAATGATTAGTATAATTAGTAATGATTAGTGATTAGTATGATTAGTAATGGTTAGTTACCATTAAGAAGTTTTATTACAAAAAAAAATAAAAAATTTCTTTGCAATCAAACCAAACTATATATTTGGTGTGACCAGTAAAAATTTCGGTTAGAAAGAAATTTTAAATATTTTTTGGTTACCAAAATTAGTGACCACGAACTTAATGATTAGTGATTAGTAATGATTAGTTACCAGTAACAAGTTCGGTTACAAAAAAATGAAAATTTTCTTTCTGATCAAACCGAACTTAAAATTCAATTACCCAAATTTATTACCAAAAACCGAACTTAATGATTAGTAATGATTATTATGATTAGTAATGATTAGTTACCAATAAGAAGTTCGGTTACAAAATTGAATTTTTTATTTTACGATCAAACCGAACTATATAGTTCGGTTTCAAAAAAAATT
Organism: Papaver bracteatum; assembly: GCA_023529315.1. Taxonomy (NCBI): domain Eukaryota; kingdom Viridiplantae; phylum Streptophyta; class Magnoliopsida; order Ranunculales; family Papaveraceae; genus Papaver; species Papaver bracteatum. The sequence goes on from JAJJWX010002698.1 coordinate 416,071, forward strand.
TAAAAATTTAAAGATCAAAACGAACTTAAAGTTTGGTTTCCCAAATTTATGACCAAAAACCGAACTTAATGATTAGTAATGATTATTATGATTAGTTACAAGTAAGAAGTTCGGTTATAAAAATTTAAATTTTTTGTTTGCGATCAAACCGAACTGTATAGTTCGGTTAAAAAAAAAATTAAATTTTTTTATGATCAAATCGAACTTAAAGTTTGGTTACCCAAATTTATGACCAAAAACCGAACTTAATGATTAATAATGATTAGTAATGATTATTATGATTAGCAATGATTAGTTACCACTAAGAAGTTCGGAACTATATAGTTCGGTTACAAAAAAAATTAAATTTTTTTACGATCAAACCGAACTTAAAGTTCGGTTACCCAAATTTATGACAAAAACCGAACTTAATGATTAGTAATGATTATTATGATTAATTAATGATTAGTTACCAGTAAGAAGTTCGGTTACAAAAATTTGAAATTTTTTCTTTGCGATCAAACCGAACTGTATAGTTCGGTTACAAAAAAATTTAATTTTTTTTACGATTAAACCGAGCTTAAAGTTCGGTTACCCAAATTTATGACCGAAAATCGAACTTAATGATTAGTATGATTAGTAATGATTAGTTACCAGTAAGAAGTTCGGTAATAAAATTGAATTTTATTTTTTACGATCAAACCGAACTTAAAGTCCAAGGGTGTAATCGGTGGTTGGTGGTGGTGATAATCGAAGGTGGTGGTGGTGGTAATCGGCGGTAGTGGTTGGTGGTAGTGGTGGTCGGAGGAGGTGGTGGTGGTGGTAATCGGTAGTTGATGGTGGTGATAATCAGAGGTGGTGGTGGTAATCGGCGGTGGTGGGAGGAGGAGGTGGTTATATATTTATATATATATATATATATGGTTATTAGGTTGGTTTTAAATTAAATTAGGTTAAGGGTAGGTTAGTCATTTCAACACTTTAGGATACCCCTTATAACTATTAAGAAGGTGGCATAATAAAATCATGGTCCCCTCAAAAAAACCATGTCCCTAAAATATCATTCTTAAATTAAATATTCTTGTGCCGGTTTCAATGTTAAAACTATTGGGCTATATTTGAGGCCCATAATCACAAAAATATAAATCTTCTTCCGCAACCATGTTACCTGTGACTGTGAGTGAACCTCTCTTATCAATGTCTCCTTCTGAAAGTTCCATTCCAAAACCCTGATCAATTTGGAAACAGAGGTTAGTAAAAAAAAAAAAAAATTCTAATTTGGTTATATAATAAATAATTATGTTTAGGTATACTGTTAGTCACAGAAAGTTATGTTTGATTTGGATTAGGAGAAACTATTCTAGTGGATTAGGAAATGAAATCTTAGATCCAACGAGTAAACTATGTAAAATTATGATTCGTTGCCCTAAAGTAGGGCTAGAAGCTTCTTTAAATGAAAGTGGAATCAAGGTTTCAACAGAAATGGTAGAGGATGTCCTTCATAGGTTTGAAAATGGCGGTATGCAAGCTTATAAGTTCTTTGAATGGGCACAAAAGCAAAAATATTATACACATAGTGTTAGGGCTTATCATATCATGATCGGTTCATTAGCGAAGGTTAGGCAGTATCAAATCATGTGGGATTTAGTTAATAAAATGCGTGATATAGGGATTTTGAATGTTGAGACGTTTTGTATTATTATGAGGAAGTATACTAGGGCGAAGAAGGTTGATGAAGCTATTTATACTTTCAATTTCATGGATAAATATGGAATTACACCAAATTTGGCGGCGTTCAATAGTTTATTAAGTGCTTTGTGCAAGTCTAGGAATGTGAGGAAAGCACAAGAGATATTTGAAAGTATGAAAGAAGACAGATTTGTTCCTGACGCTAAGACTTATAGTATATTATTAGAGGGATGGGGGAAGGCTCCGAATTTACCCAAGGCGAGGGAGATTTTTCGAGAAATGGTCGATACGGGTTGCCAGCCTGACATTGTAACTTACGGGATTATGGTTGATGTACTCTGCAAGGCGGGTAGGGTTGATGAAGCTGTTGGAGTTGTCAAGGATATGGATTCTGCAGGGTGTAAGCCAAGTACATATATTTATACTGTCCTGGTTCATACTTATGGGATAGACAACAGGATAGGAGATGCGGTAGATACATTTTTGGATATGGAGAAGAATGGAGTAGCTGCTGATGTTACCGTATATAATGCTTTGATAGGTGCTTTCTGTAAAGTGAACAGGTTCAAGAATGTCCCTAGGGTTTTGGAAGAGATGGACCGCAAGGGGGTTGTACCTAATTCCCGCACAACCAACATTATTCTCAATAGCTTGATAAAACGCGGGGAGACTGATGAGGCTTTCAGTGTCTTCCGAAGAATGATGAGAGTATGTGATCCTGATGCCGATTCTTACACAATGATGATAAAGATGTTCTGCGATAATGGTGAGTTGGATAAGGCTTTGAAAGTATGGAAAGTCATGAACACAAAGCGGTTCATTCCTAGCATGCACACTTTCTCTGTACTTATCAATGGGTTGTGTGACAAGGGGGAAGTTTCAAAAGCTTGTGTCTTTATGGAGCAAATGATTGAGAAGGGGATCCAACCCTCAGTTCCAACATTTGGGAAATTAAGACAGTTGCTAATAAAGGAAAATAGAGAAGATGTACTTGAATTTCTTGTTGAGAAAATGAAATTGTTAGTCAAGGATCCGTTATGGGACTGACTAAGATGATAATTCAGAAGCTCATACCCAAGCTTGCTGTTTATACGACTTCCAAAGTGTTAGGGGCTATTGGAATCTCATGACCGGCTTATGAAGAACTAAATGCGGAGCTCTGACAGTGACAACCCAAGACAATTTGGTGCTCTTGTAGTGTCACCCCAGGGACAGTTTCTCCAGAAGCTGGTTATAAGGAGTCAAAGACTCGCATTGCTAGTGACTACTCTTTGAAACACACGGCTATGGTAAAGAGAAAGCCAGGTGAAAATGCAGGAATACAGACAGCTCTAGATTCAGGAACTACTGAGCTTCACCGCAGGCATTTGAGGTCTGCTTCTGTTTATGTTCCATTGTTTGTTGTTACTAAATTTTCGACATCAAATTTTGAACTCGGTAGTCTTTGCATATACTATCAAAATAACCTAGAGAAGTTCTTTTCACAATAGCGGCAAATTTGTTAGACGCGTTCATTTTGGAACCTCACGGATAGAGCAGCTAAAATATCCATTCTTCTGATATTACAGATGTGTCAGGTGGCTAGGCAATAGCATGCTTTATGTCATAAATACCATATCCAATAGGATGGGTCTCCTCGGATTTCTTAAAACCTATGGAAGCTCGGGAAGGGTAGAATTGTTGCTTATATCTTAAGATGATGTGGTAGGAGAGGAGATGCGGGAGGGAGCGAACGTCTGTCACAAAATCTTAAATCGAAGAGGCATCAGGTTTTGACCTGTATACAGTTTCTGGCTTGTCTGAGGGATCTATGTACTTTGAAGGAAAATGATAGTATGCAGTAATTCTCAAATTAACAGTTTTTCATCTGTAATCAAGACAGTAAACTTAACAGCTTCTCATCTGTAATCAAGATAACGGCTTAGGTGAACATGTGCAGAAGTTCTGGGGATTCTTACATCCATTGCAGGATCACTTTTTAAGTTTTTGTAAGTTTGTCACTTCTACCGGTACCACCAAATTTCACTCTTAATATAGGAGCAATCCTTTTTCACCAGTACATGGCTCCCATTGCTATGAATCTTTGAGACATTGGCTAAAAATAAACTTCAAACACTTGTCTTCTCCACTGTTTAAGATGGATGAATGATTAAAGAACTAGGCATAGTTTTTTCTTTCCAAGATGCGCCTTGGTGGCAGATGTACTTGCACCCAGGTAATCAGTAGATAGGCCAACTTGGCTGATTGAAAATTCATGTTATCAGTAAGACTAGGGGTAGCCAGTTGAAACATTCAAGTCTAAACAAGTGATATCCATATCAAATGACTCGCCAAAAGAAAACAATGAGTAAGAAATATCACATACATTATTAAGGAGGCACCACAAGTCTAGGATGAAAAAAGAACAGAAGCCACAAAAAAAGGAGGAAAGTCTCATACTACACTACTAGAGCAGTCGCTAGAGGGGCTACCCCTAATGACAATGGCAATATAAGACCCAATGCTCTCATCTTTGACCTTTTTCTCTTAAAAAAGAGTCGTAATGCCCCAAAACCAGTTGTCTTATTTCCTGTTGTCCTTGCTAGTTTGTCTCCCACGCTTACCACCAGCTCGTTTGCTGGAGGATGACGACTTGGGAAGACCACTTCCAGCCCTTGTAGAGGAAACAGGAGGAGGCACACGATGCCCAGGAACCAAAGCAGGGAACCCAACAGCAGGGATTCTGCCAATCACAAACAGAAAAGCAAAATTAAAAACAAAGTACATACTGTAGGATGACGACTGTAGCATATCACCAATCATTTTTAACATAGTAACAGAACCTGCAAACATGTACGATATAATATAAATGGCTTCCCTAATTTATAAGAAAAGAGTTCTCTGAGCAACATCATCATAATTTTAATTTTGTGGACAAGTCAAGATCCCGTTGCTCCGCAACCCAACCCAATTCCGTTAATGAGGGAAACTATATGGTACAGTTCGAAGATTGGACAAAATATTCATAAGAAGTTCTTATTAAGAATTAACAGACTATGGAAATCCAAAAGGGCCATCGTGCTGCTATTAACCTCCCCTAAGGTATAACCCACTTATAAATTTGGTTTTCAAGGCTCCTTCAGAATACATTGCTAAGAGCACACTCCACTTTTTGTCCTTAAAATAGACAAATTAAACTCATTTTCAAATCTCAAGGTACTAAAGTCTGCACCTTTAAAACATCTAAATTCTGCATCTAAGCCTTGAACTGATAGTCACCATTTAGAACACGGTGAAGAGAGTACCATCTTATAATGAACATTAATAAGCTTTAAGACTTCATGATCACCAAACTTATCCAGGTACATAAACGTAGAGCAAGCAACAGGTGTAAAAAACTATAAAACCACAACAATAGTTTTGAAGTCGTTTTGAAGTCTCATAACATGAGTAAAGACTAGTAGCAAACCTAATCATTCTACTTTATAGTGTATGTATCCCACAAAAATTTGTCCAACCAATTGTGATAGCTCCTCTTTTGTTTAGGAAAGCAGCAAATAATAGAATGAACAAGACACGCAGAGAAAAGTTTGGTAGCATACCCAAGAAGAGTACGGCAGACTCCTGCTTGGCGGCCATGGAAGCACCGATTTGTAGGTGGAGATTATGATTCTCCGCGTAACAGCAATGAAGTAAATGCTGCAATCTTCTACATTCGTTTTCCAGATATCTACTTTTCACCTCTAATTCTTTCACATACATCTTTTTCCTCTCCCTTGATCTCAAAGCAGCATCTCTGTTCCTAATCTGTCTGTAGATATATAACACCACCATCACCAAAATCAACATTCCCACATCACATCAATTAAAAACAAAAAATCAAAATTCAAACTCTTTTCTCCCAAAGATCTAATTACATAATTTACAACGTCTTAATTAACTTTTTAAGAAATTTAATTACACTGTTTTTCACCAAAATAAATACTTAATAATAAGAAATTCAATAGTACCTTTTGCGTTTCTTACTGATTGGATCATCCTTGTTCTCTTCTTCTTCATCTTCTTTGTCATCAGGACTTCCTTTTTCATCACTATTATCATCAGATACATTGGATTCTGGATTCGAACAATCATCAGGACTTCCCTTCTCATCACTATTATCATCAGATCCATTAGATTCTGGGTTCGAACAATCCCCATCAGAAACCCTAACCTCAACAACAGCAGCAGCACCAGATGATCCATCCTCAACAACACCAACCACATCAGCAAGAAGATCAGAAAAGAAAGTATCGGGAATCTCTGAATTCCTAACATCCTCATCAACTACTATGTCAAAACATCTCATCAACTATGGAGAATTACAAGAATTTGCTTCATTGAGGAAGAGGAAGAAAATCCTTCTCAAACAAATCAAAATTCTGAGATATTATCAAAAATCAAAATCGATTTGTAGCTCTCCATCTACCATTATGAGGATAAAAAAAAACACAAAAAAAAAAGTCTATAACTAAAAATATTTACGGTTTATTTACAAAAATAAATAAATTAGATTTTTCTTCATAGGAAGTTAGACTTAAGGTGAAGATAAAAATTACAGAGAAGAGAAAAAAAAAAGTCTGGATAAATAGTACTCGGTTTAATGGCATCAACTACTATTGCTTGCTCATTGTCAAAATCATCGTTCATCAAAAGTTGCTCAACCTCACTCCATGGAGAATTACAAGAATTTGGAATTACTTCATCCTGAGGAAGAGGAAGAAAATCCTTCTCAAACAAATCAAAATCTTCTGAGATATTATCAAAAAGGTTTTCAAAATCGATTTGATCAAGAAATTCTAGCTCTCCATCTACCATTATGAGGATTATAAAAAAAACACACAAAAAAAAAAAGTCTATAACTAAAAATATTTACGGTTTATTTACAAAAATAAATAAATTAGATTTTTCTTCATAGGAAGTTAGACTTAAGGTGAAGATAAAAATTACAGAGAAGAGAAAAAAAAAAAGTCTGGATAAATAGTACTCGGTTTAATGGAATACGCGTGAAGGGATCCTTCGTAGGCAAGGAAGAGAAAAGTCCAGTCATGGGAAGCGTTGCCATCACGCGACCAATAGAAACGCATAGATTTGCCACGTGATGTTCAATTTTTGCAGAATTTCTTTTTTTTGGGTTGGGCTCATTATGGTGAGTCCGAATATGTGCACGGTCTCTACCCTTAATTTAATTTAGGGAGTTGTGTAAAAAAAATTTAAATAGGAAAGAATAATTTCATTCAATTAAATTTTTTGTAAACATAATTTCTCTTTATTAAGAGAGTCAAGCCACATAGGAGGGTTTATTAGACCAATTAGAGCTAGATGCCATATTAATTGCATCATTTGCTAACAAATCTGCAGCACAATTTGTTCCTCTGGTACATACCTAATCACCCAATTATTGAAGACTTTTAATAATTCAGTACAATCTATGATTATTGCATTATTCTTCCATCTAACTATTCCTAGGCTTCCAGTCAGTGCATTGATTACATTGACACAATCTCCTTCCAGATGAACCTTAGACAGTCCAGCTTTTCTCGCTATTTGAATTGCTTCAAGTAAAGCCAATGCTTCTGCCTGCTTTGCATCTTATGTTACTTCTGGGATGCACCAAGCCCCTTTGAAGACACCTGCATCATTAATCATTATTAGTCCAGATCCCATACATTTACTTTCCTTGCAGAAAGAAGCATCAAAATTTATTTTTGTAAATCCTGCAGCTGGAACTGTCCACTGAATTTCTATTATGTCCCTGTGAACTTGATTCTTTTGAGCTTTCACCTTAACCAAGTGCTCATTCCACTCAAGATTAGATTTCTTGATCTGTTGGACTGTATCATTTATCTGAAACTGGGGATTATCAAAAACTACAACACACCTCATTTTCGAAATATGCCATAGCACATGAACAAAGCATACCAGATTATTTTGAACATTAGAAGCATTATTACCACTATTACTAGTAAGCCAACTACTTATCCAATCAGTCATGCCATGACCTACAAGAGTACTGAGATTAGTAATATCCATACCCTCCCAAACTTTCTTAGTTACATGACATTCTAAGAACAAGTGATTCATAGACTCAACTTCCCTGTGGCAAAGAGGACACATATTATTAACATAATGCATATGCCTAGCAATTCTTTCCCTAACTGGCAAGCACTTATGCACACATTTCCAAAGAAAATGTAAAATCCTTTGAGGAATGTTCAGTTTCCAAAATATCTTCCAAGGAAAATTGGGAGGAGTATCAGAAGAAGAATTAGCATTGATTGTATCATCAATAACTCTATAAGCAGTTTTAACAGAGAACAAACCATTTTCAGCTGGTTTCCATATCAATCTATCTTCCCCACTTAGAGGTATCCTGATTTTACAAATCTCAGTAACAATATTACTGTCAAAAAGAATGTTCAACAGATCAGTGTTCCAATTGTTACTATTAGGTATCATTAATTGATCCACAATTACCATATTGCTAGACATAAACCTAAAAGGGAGAGTTCCATAAATAGTTGGAACCCAAATATCTTTCCACATGGAAATATTCTTTCCATTACCAACCTCTCAGCAATAATGTTTCTTAATAATATCCAGGCCTCTACATATACCCTTCCAAACCCAACTACCATCAATATTACTAGCATGAATAAGATTGTTGTTTGGGTAGTATTTGGAGCTCAAATTTTTTACCCATTCAGCATCTTTTTCAGTAAGAATTCTCCATGCAAGTTTTTCAAGGAGAGCACTGTTTAAAACATCAGTCTTTTTGATGTTAAGACCCCCTAATGCTTTTGGCTTGGCTACAACATCCCACTTTTTAGGGAAAAAACCTTTACCCTCATGATTTTTGTTCCACCAAAAGTTCCTTTGGATTCCATATAACTTATCTGTGAGTTTCTTAGGCATTGGAAAGACAACTAGGTGATGTGAAGCTAAAGTACCTAACACAGATTGAACCATTACAATTCTAGTTGGTTGATTCATGTTCTTACCCTTCCAGGTGGCTAGTCTATCCTTAAACCTATCAGGTAAATGACTAAAAGTTTCCATTTTGTTTTTTTTAATAAGAATGGGAACTCCTAAATATTTATCCTTGAGACCAAGGGTTTTGATGTTAAGAATGCTACTTATTTTTCTTTTAACACAACCATCCATCCTAGAAGAGAAAGCCATACCTTATTTCTCATAGTTAATGGATTGTCCACTGAACTTACTGAAACTCCTGATAATATTATCCAAATGCTTGGCACCTTGAATAGTTGCTTTTGCAAAGATGAGACAGTCATCTGCAAAAAAACAAGTGACTTACAGAGGGACTAGAATTAGTAACCTTGTATCATTTTATCATTCTCAGCTTTAAAAAGTAATCTAGACAGACAGTCTATAACTATGATAAAAAGATATGGGGACAAAGGGTCTCCCTGTCTGAGATCCCTTGTAGGGTAAAAAACCTCACCTGGAGAACCATTAACAAGGACAAAAGCAGACACAGTAGATATACATTCCATAATCATAGTACACCAGTCATCATGAAAGCCAAGTTTTCTAAGAACAACAATTAAAAAATTCCACTCAATCCGATCAAAGGCTTTTGACATATCTAATTTTACTGCCATAAGACCTTTAGTAGCTTTACATTTCCTCATAGTATGCACTAACTCATGAGCAATAACTATATTGTCAGTAATTTGCCTAGAAGTGAGAAAAGCAGCTTGGTAGGGACTTATAAATTTATCCATCACTTTCTTTAGTCTACTAGCCAGTAACTTACTGATAATTTTATAAGTTACATTGCTTAGACTAATAGGCCTAAAATCTTGAGGAAGTTTAGGTGTATTAGTTTTAGGGATTAAACTAATAAAACTATGATTGAGCTGTTTGAGCAGATTTAGAGTGGAAAAAGGCTTGCACCATCTTAACAATATCCTCACCAACAACAGACCACATTTTTTGATAAAAAGCAGGGGGTACCCATCTGGTCCAGGAGATGTCTAAGGCTGCATTTGAAACAAAACATCTCTAACCTCATCACTACAAGGAATTTTAATAAGAATGTCATTGTCATCCTGAGTAATACAGGGAAATATATCACAAAAAAAAACATCACAATCTGGGGGATTAGTAGTTATGCTAATGTTAGAAAAGTGCATCCTAAGTTCATTAGCAATGCACTTGCTATAAGTAATCCAAATACCAGTATTAGATTGAAGATAAATAATCTGAGTTCTTATTTTCCTATATTTTACCTTATCATGCAAGTATTTAGTGTTCCTATCATCACATTTGATAACATTCTCCCTATCTCTTTGCAGGTAATAATCATGTTTGACTTGGTACCAGTAATCCAATTTATCTTCAAGCTCTTTAAGCCTACCACTATTATCACTATTACTACTAGATTGTGTCAAGGTGCTTATTTCAAACTGAACATCTCTAATTTGAGTTTGGAAATTACCAAATTTATTATGATTCCAGTCACTCAAAACATGCTTGACATTTTTAAGAGATCTAGTAAGCTTAAAGGCATAAGAACCATTTTCATGAGAGTTCCAATTATTTTTGATAAGATCGGTACAAGAGTTATCAACCATCCAACATTTTTTAAACCTATAAGGTTTACTAGTATTGTTTTTCTCCCTATCACACACCAGCAAAATAGGAAAATGATCACTAGCATGGGGAATTAGGTGATAAACAACACAATTGGAAAAATAATGTTACTAGCTACCATTACAGAGAGACCTATCCAGTCTTTAAAGAATCAAATTAGGATTAATTCTTTTATTAGACCAAGTATAAGGGTTTCCAATGAAAGGGACATCACTAAGATTGAGATTGTACAAATGGTCATTCACAAAATCCAGATTAGCTTGACTAGGCATGTTACCTCCAAGCTTATCATCTTTATGAGTTATAAAATTAAGGTCTCCAACTATGATCCAAGGACAGTGATATGAATTTGCTAGCATATAAAGAAATTCCCATTGTTCGGTAATATCTTCATCATTCAAGGCACCATACATAAGAATAACTAAAGATTTAACACTCCTAGCATCAACCTGCATATGACAGACAATAAAGTTGCTAGTTGCATCTATAATATCTAAAGTAATTCAATCCTTCCACAAGAGAAACATGCCACCAGCAGCTCCTATAGGATTAAAAAAGTAGTAATTCATGTATCCTAACTTTTGAGTATATCTAATCATTTTCTTTTCTTTATTTTTAGTCTCAGCTAGAAAAATCAAATCAGGGTCATTAGAATTGACTAAATCACTAAGGTGAAATCTAGTGTACTTATTACCAAAGCCTTGGACATTCCAAGATAAAACTTTCATTTTGGTACTATACACAAAAAGGATAAAGAACAGATACCAATTATAGTCTTGAAAGAAAATGATAAATTCGACTAATTTATCAGTTATTTCAGAACAACCTTCAATCAAAACGAGATAATCAAAACAAGTACTAAACACAAAAAGAATAGATTTATCTAAATTGAAATTGCAATTTTCACTAACTGTAAAATTAGGGTTTAAGATATAAACCTGGGGAGGATTTACAGGAATCCCATAGCGCTGCTGTGAGTTCGATTGCTGATCTATCAACTGCTTCCATACGATTTACATCACCATAACTGCTTTGGTATTCCATCCTATGTTTTATAGGTATATCATTATACTCACTGTTTTCCTCGGTTTGGTATATGGGATTGACATGGGAACTGATTGAATTAGGATTTTGGGTGTTTTGGTTATCTAGCAAAACTTCTTCCTTAGTTCTTTTGTTTTTTCTCTGCTCAGCATCTTCAATCCCTAAATCACCAGACGATTCAATTTGACCAGCAGAAGTAGAAGTGCTACTTATAAAATTACTAACAACACTTATATTTTGTTCAACCATATCCTCCATCATTTCTGCATCCGTACCAGTGATATATTTTGCCAAAAATGCATTTCCTTCTTCCGTTTGACTCCAAATTGCATACTCTTCATCAGTCATTGCTTCAACCTTCTGTTCCATTGCTAACTTCTTGCAATCATTTTCACTATGATCAATTACCCAGCATTTTTTGCAAATTTTGAATGGATGCATCTCATAGTGATAAATGACCCATTTTATCTGACTATTTGGTGTATCCACCCATCCACCTCTTCTCAAAGGTTCTTTAAGCTTAACTTCCACATATACAGTATTAGTCACACTGCCTCTTGGTTGTCTTCTTCTTCCTTCTGGGAGAACTTTCTTTCCGATGTCTGCACAAATTCCTTTTATTAGAGTTTCATTAAGTATGATGTTTCCCAAATTCCTCAACTTGATACACCAATCATGCTTTTCAAAGACATGATATTGAATAGGTATATTAGCATCATAAGGAGTTAGAGCCAGCAGATGACCCATTATATCCCAAGTTTTAGCTTTAACACCATTTTTCGCTTCTTTAGTTTAAAAACAAAAGAGAAAGAGATTCGCTCCTTTGGTGATGATATCATACCTCCTATAGCTTCTCCATCGGGAATTTATTTCGTTCTTCACATCATCATGATCCAAAGGTTTCTTAAACATAATTTTCCCCAGTAAACAAAAAAGATACTTATCGGCTGCATCTGCTGTAACTTGGGCAGAAGCAACAATTCTTCTTAAGGGTCTTGGTGCCATGGAACCAATAGTTGAAGTTTTCATCCTTGAGTTGAGATTATCGACTTGTCTAATACCTTCAAAAGACATGATGTAGTGTTGAGTTTTTGGCAGAAGATAGTGTTTCACAAGCTTTCTCTGAGATGTATGGTTTATAAAATATGCTGGATACCTAACAGGGTTATAAAAACTTTGATAAGATTGCAAATCTACTTGTTTCCATATTTTTTTGTTATTCTGCTGATTTTTCGGCTTGACCAACTTGTCAATATTTTTGAATTTGAATTTAACTGAAACCTTCCCACTATTGCAGCTATAATCACGACAGATTTTTTTCACCGATTTGTGACACAAAATTTTCCGAGTTAACTGACTGAAAATTTCAATTTCAGTGGAAACCATGATGAAGAAAGTGATTTCAAGATAACAATCTACAAAGATACCAAGAAACCAGATGGATTACCAATGATGTTAAACGACTTTTAACTCACAATTATAATGAAGAAAATCAGGTAAACACTACTGTTCGTATAAGCAACACTACTGTGATAATCTCTTAGAACAATCGATCTCAAGTGTTAAACGCTACTGATTTACCACCACTGGGAACTACACAGAAGACAACTATGGGAAACCTGCAAAACAGATTAAAACCACATTATACAACTAATAGATAAAGATCTATTCCAACAGGGAAAATAAAAGACAAGAAAGAAAAAACTAAAACCTTCTACAAGCGTTTTAGTTACACCAAAACATAGGTAAAAACGACAGATTAAAGAACAAACCGAAATTAACAGGAGAAATCACAAAAGATAAAGATTTGAATCAATAAATCATTAAAAAGAGAAAAATAATCAACTCATCAGAAGAATATGTGAAATATACACTCGTTAGAGGAGAGTGAACAAATTTAGACTCCATTATGGTAGTTTCTTTCAATGGATCGGGCTTACGTTTTTTTTTTTCCCGAACTCGTCTAAATCTGATCCTTCTGAATATTATTGTGTTACTTTTAGAACCGTTTTTTGGGCACTATGACATTTTCATGGGGACCATCATTTTAATTTTAGTAGGACATTTAGAAGGAAATTGAAACCATCCACATATTTAGTTAATATCCAAAATGCCCTTATATTATTTTCATTTTCATTATTATTTATTATTTATTTAAATTTAAATTTTAATCTATCTTTTTATGTTTATGAAACTACTCATCATCCTCGATTACAAGAGAGTTGGTTGGTAGTCGAGCAACAAGTTGGGCACCAATCCCTTTCGAAATATCAATCCCAATTTTATGAAGAATAAAATTACTAACTTTCGCATTGAAGTCGTGGCTAGCTATGCAGGACCGTAGTTCTTCAGGAAAGCTATAAAGTCATCACCCAGCTCTCCAAGTGTAGTAAAGGCCAAAACCCCTAAACTATAACCCTGAAATCTACATTTATCAAAATATTTCTTGTGTTTCCGGGTAACTACATTGGAGATAACACGTCCAGGCACAAGAGAACCACCACCAGCAAAGGGAGAGACTCCTGTAACATCAAAGTAGGCATTTTTTTTAATTACGTTTGGTTTCCCGATTCTAGCAATATGCAAATTCGTAGGTATTTTTCTCACAAACCTATTACTTTTAATTCGTTTATGATTAAAAAAATTGAATATTAATCATGAAAATAAGGTGAATATGGAAGTTACAATAGCAAGTTCGGTTAGTATAAATTTTGAAAAACACTAGTTTGGTAATCGAACTTTGTGAAACCAAAAAAACTTTGGCTAAAACGAAATTTCTTGACGTAGCCGAACTTTTCTATAAAACACCAAATACAAAGTTCGGTTAGTTCGCAAAAAAATAATCCTTAGCCGAACTCTTCTCTACAAACCCATATTTTGTGTTCGGTGAGATCGCATTTTTTTCGCTGGCCGAACTTCTCTGGTCATGTAGTTCGGTTTCTTTTTATTAATTCTCTCATTGCCGAACCTCATGTTCGACAAAAGTTTTTTTTTTTCTCCTAGCAGAACCAAAAAAACAAATAAAAATAAAAAGATCTAAAGAATTTTTAAAAAATTAAAAATTAAAAAAAATATTAATTTAATTAAAGGGTAAGTTAGTCATCTCAACCCTTTAGGACACCCCTTATAATTATAGAGTATATATTCTTATCACATAATGGTCCCCCACAAAAAAAGGAAGGATTAATTGGGGCATATGGAAAGTAATTGGGGGATATTTTACCGTTCATACCGACATGGAAAAACCATGCCGGTTTTGATTCCCGACATTGAAAACCAATGCCGGCGTGAACAGTAAAATATCCCTCAATTAATTTTCATATCCCCCAATTAATGGTTCCAAAAAAGGGTGGTGCCCAAAAAATCATTCCTTTTAGACGAGACGTGGGTTAAAACCCCAAAGGTGTCACTTATCCATCTACAGAAAACCCAACAAAATAAATTGTTCACAAAAACCCTATTTGACCTAAATTATCTAAACAAGTATTGTTATCTCAAACTTGTTGAAACCTGTTAGAGCATTGCTTGGTCGAACTCACAAGTATTGCTATCTCAAAATTTTTGTCAAATTTAGTTGTCAAAACTATATCTTGATTTCTAGTCTACATTTAGTCATGTCTCAGATTAAGATATATAGAAGTGTGTAGTTGAGAATCGGATATCGTTGCGTTCTACCGTTTGAAAGCGAAGATCAACAAGTGCTTTAGAGAACTTCAACATCAAAAAGTAAGTGAAGACTGAACCACCTATTTTTCAAAGTTTTCACCTTTCTATCTATGAAACATTGTCGCATGACTAAATTAGACAGCACATACATGACAGAATTTTCGAGTTAACTTTATTTTAAATATTGTTCTCGTAATATGACTACTTATGCTTAAGAACATCTGTTCATACTTGATGAATTTGGTTAAGAACAATTTATCGTTCATGACTTAACTTATGATTCAAGATTTAATCATTTGAAAATAGCCTGAAATAGTGATATGTGTCATTGATGTTATTGGGGAATTTTTCGAATTGATTATTAGAGAGATAAAAAAATTACTGTTAATCTGGATACATGACAGTATGCATACCATTCACATACTGGCAGAACTATTATAAGTCCGGAGCCGCAGTACACGTACCGGCGCAGCTATAGTTTGGCAGCGACTTTGTGGTACGCATACCCGATATCCATACCACAAAAAGTTTGTGAATCGTGAACCAGGAATGGTACGCATACCCAGTATGCAAACTGGAAAGATCTGTTGGTTTTAATGCCGAAAAAGGTACGCATACCCGGTATGCAAACCATAAAAGATATGTAAGTTATAGAACTCACTTTTGTCTTAAGGGTATCCATACCCGGTACAGGTACCATGACAAAGACATTCACGAACAGGTACAATACACTACTTACTCTGTAGAACATTTTCAGATGCATCAAAATTATTTCTATGAGATTCTGATAATAGGCTAGTGTCTGTAGCGACTTAATACAGTTTGGTGTTCAAATCTGGACTAGATCCCAGGGTTTCTCTACATTTGTGGTTTCCTCATTAAAAAAATTCGGGGGTATGTGTTATTTATTTTTCCCCATTATATTGTCTATCTTTACAATAGAAATATCTCAGGTTGTACGTTAACCAATCAAAGTAGATACATCCATCCTTGTTTGTTGGATACGACTTGATTGATTCTTGGATATTGATCTTTGAAATCGTCCAAATACTCTCACACATAATCAGGTTCACGAACTTGCTTATGTAAACTTTTTGATTGTGGGAGAAAGAGATATAAGCTCTTCATATAATTCCTTGATTGAAATTCATTAAGTTGAACTCTCGGAATTGTATTCGAGTTTAGTCCATACAGGTTGCCTAAGAAAAAGTTGGCGGTGTATTTTGGTACCTCCACGTTTTCAAAACCAAACAGGAAATAATTATATCACTAACAATATTGGTTTCGTTGGCAAAAACTAAAAAATAAGATGAAACCAAAACCGGTTCCATAGAAAATGAAAAATAAAAATAAAAAATCAGATGAAACCAAAATCGGTTTCAACAAAAAATGTCACTAACAAATTTTAGATGAAACCCTCATCGACATAAACTTGAAAAAATGAAATAAAAGTGGATGAAACCAAAATTGGTTTCAACATAAAATAATTATCGTATCACAAACACGATTGGTTTCATAGACATATAACTCGAAAAAAGAAAGTAAAATAAGATGAAACCAGAACTGATTTCAGAAAAGAATAAAAAACTATATCACCAACGAGATTGGTTTCATCAACAAAAACAAACAAAAGCTAGCAAAATTAAATGAAAAAAAAAAAAATCATCACAAAATCGTTGTACCACGAACAATATTGGTTTCTCAAAATGTTGTTGAGAGAAACTAAAAAAAATGAAACATGTTCAGATGAAACCAAAATTTAGTTGGCATAAAATCGAATAATTGAAACAAGATTAGATAAAACCGAAACTAGTTTCAACAAAAAATGTATCATATTACCAACAAGATTGGTTTCATCAATAAAAACTAACAAAAATAAGCAAAAACAAGATTAAATCAAAATTGGTTTCAACAAAATAATTAAAAAAAAGAAAGATGAAACCTAAATTTGGTTTCAAAAATAAATAAATACCATATCACCATCAAAATTGGTTTTATCGATAAAAACTAACAAAAATTAGAAGAAGCCAATAATTGGTTTCAACAAATGAAATAAATATAGATGAAACCAAAATTGGCTTCGTGAAAAACAAATGGGTTACAAAGCAATTCGTAAACATGGAAACTGTTCGCGAACCTTGCTTTGTTTGTAAGCTACAAAGCCTTGTTCATCAATATAAATAGAGGACTCCCTACACGTTAGAATCTCAATCATGGCACTTTTGTGTCATAGTACAGCCAGAGTCATCCACTAAAACCTAAATGTCCTTTGGTGAAACTGTATTAGGTTACAACTTTGAAATACTTTACTAAGGGATACGTGAAGCTCGGTCAGACTATATTTTACCTGATAGTTTTTATTATCCGGATCTTGTTCCTATTAATCATTATAGTTTTCGAATTATAGATTAGGAACAAAATAGATAGAAATCACAAATTACTCTTCGTTCTCAGACTTTGTGATTCCATAAGATATATATCTAAATTGATTTTGGTTTGATTTATTTAGATTGTTCTTGTGAGGTATAATTGATTAGGCATCTCTAGAGGTTTCGAAGAGAATAAGTTCATCCTAATTATTGACTTTGCCTGATATCTTATTTTCTTGAAGATCCCTCATAAGCATATAGATTTTCATACCTTGGTTGAATATTTTTATGAAGGGAAATCAAATAGGCTTTCTGTTAGAGGCAGAAAAGTAAAAAAGTATACACTTAGGTTGAAGTGACCCTTATGCCTGTAAAGGACTTCAATTAGGAATCGTGTTGCGTAGGGTATTGAGTGATCCAAAAGACGTAATGGAGCACAACTGATGCTAAATTGCTAGTAGGTCAATTCGGTCTCAACTACAATCCAGTTCAAAGTTTGTTACTAGAATGGTGTTTATAGCGACTTAATACAATGTGATTTTCAAGTTTTAGACTAGGTCCCGAGATTTTTTTACACATTACATTTTTCCTCGTTAACAAAGTTTCTGGTCTCTTGTGTTATTTCTTTTCGATATTACATTGTTTATCAATAGATAGTACGATAAATAACCTATATAGTTTTTAAGTCTCAAAGATTGTATGGAGCCCACAAGATTTATTCTTGAGACTTTGTTCTTGTTGGAATTTGATTTTGTAACAGTACAGTTAGAGCACTACTCGGTCGAACTCGCAAGCGTTGTTATCTCAAGTTTGTTTGTCAAGTTTAGTTGATCAAAATTATAGTCTTGATTTTTAGTCTACTTATAGTTATGTCTCGAATTAGGATAGAATGTGTAGTTGAGCTTTAGACTTCATGGCGTTCATCGATTGAAGGCAAAGATCTATTGAGGAGAGCTTGGAGGAACTTCATGAACAAAAGGTATGTGGAGACTAAAATTTATCTATCACTCAAAACTCTATTCTACTCTATCTTCTAATGGGACTAAGTCGTATAGTATGTAGACTTTTATATTATACACATTTGCTATTTCGAGATGAGTTTATCTCGCTTATTTATTTCTCGAAATATATGTTGGAAGCTTTTTGCTTTAACTGCGTTCATCATTATTCTTGACGAGTTTAGTTGGAAACAATCTATCTGTTGGAAACCAAATATTAAGTCAAAAGATGATCATGTGAAAATTTCCTTGAAACATATTACATGATTTGTGTGAAACAATCATTTGATGTCGACTTGGAAAGTTTCGTATTGATCATTCGATCACTTGAAAATTACTTGAAGCTAATATTTTATGTGAGACAGTTATTGTCGTCTTCTAAAGATGTTTCAATGATTGAAATGGGAGTTTAGAACAATCAACCATGCCTGAATACAACATGGTATGCGTACGAACTGTATTGTTATGATTCAGGTCTGGGAACCGTGTTTGCATACCTAGTATGCTAATGGTTTTAACTGTAAAGGTTCGAGAACCTTGTTTGCGTACCTAGTATGCAAATGGTTTTACCTGAGTTGGGTCCGGGACTGCTGGTCGCGTGCCTAGTATGTGAACGGCTGGACAAGGCCAATGTCCGGAGATGTTGTTCGCGTACCTGGTTTGAGAACTCAGTGGTTAAGTTCTAAAATCGGCTAAGTATGATTCTCATACTCATGAACTAAAACATTAATGAGTTAAGGAATGCAATCTTTGCTAACCGTGGCTTAATGTTCATGAATTGATTCTTGAATAAGTACTTTGTACGATTACGAATCAATCCGATTTTTTTTCAATTTGTTCATATATATTTCTATGAGGTAGTGAACAATTCAACAATTATATGTGAAACACAATTAGATTTATTTAATTATCTTTCATGATTGATTGATCATAATATTTGGTCTAGAAGTGTTAGATGAATGTGGTTAAGACAAAAGTGTTCATATGGATAACTTCGGTTAACTGTTATTGAGCCAACTCTGTATACACGTTTAGGTACGGTTACCCATATCTAAATGAAGGTATATTTAATTTGTGTGTAACAAGCTAAGACCATCTAACTGTGGAGATTAATTGCTTTATTTTTAAGCAGACTTAGCTTGAATCTTAAATCATGTTTACATCTAACGATAAATATTGAATGCTTTGTTAATAAGCTATCTTAGATTTGATTGTAAGCAACCCTGATTTGAAATATTATATAAGGGAGAACCCCAGCAACTAGAAAACCGAATCCCGACACTTTTCTGTGTCCTAGTTGCGTATTAGAGTCGATTCTTCTTTAACCTAGGTTTTTCCAAAACCATATTAGCCTAACGACTCGAAGACTTCATTTGGGATTCGTGAAGCCAGATCCAGCTATTTTCTCTGTAGTTGCGTATTCTGATCTTACTTGTTCTATCGTGTTGAATATTATCTTCTCTAAGATTTGCTCGAGATTTATCTCCGATAGGTAAGATATAAAAAGTAATCACAAAGTTCTTCGTCTCAGATTTTGTGGTTTAGCAATAACTTCTTCTACTACCATATAGTTAAGTTATTGTGAGGTGATTGATATTTCTAAGCTGCTCTTCGAGAGTATAAGACCTGATTATCAATTGGTTCATCTTCACCTTGATTTATCAAAATACAGAACAAAACTTCATAGGTATTTATGTGGGAGATAGATTTATCTATCAGAATAAAGTTATTTGTGTGAGACATATTTTTTTATAAGTCTTCGACTTTGGGTCGTAGCAACTCTTAATTGTGGGTGAGATCAGCTAAGGGAATCAAGTGTGCAGAATCCGGCGTGGTTTAGAGGCTAAAGGAACGCGACTGTACCTTAATCGGTGTGAGACTTGGTTAGGGAACAATTACATTCCAGTCTGAAGTTAACTTGTAGTAAGCTAGTGTTTGTAGCGGCTTAACACAGTGTAGTGTTCAATCTGGACTAGGTCCTGGGATTTTTCTGCATTTGCAGTTTCCTCGTTAACAAATTTTTTGGTGTATGTGTTGTTTCTTTTCCGCATTATATTTGTTTATATAATTGAGATATCACAGGTTGCGCGCAGTTCAATCAGTTGATAAATCTGACATTGTTTGTTGGATATAACTTGATTGACACTTGGGCATTGGTCTTTGGTACCGTCCAAGTTTATCTCATATCAATCAGGCTCACGTATTTCTATCTGTTCGATTTGTTGATTGCATTGAGAAATAGAGATAAAACTCTTTGATATATCTCTTGATTGAGCTCGTTTTTAAGTTGGTGCTCTCATAATTATATTGGAGTTTAGTCCATACAGATTGTCAAACGAATTATTGGGTGTGGTTGTTATACCCCCGCTTTTTCAGTACGGATACATACTAGGTTATTACTTGGATATTGGTTTTTAAGATCGTCCAAGTTAAACTTGTCTACATATCAGGTTTCAGATCTTTCCTGTTGATTTGTGTTACTGATTGTAAAATGTTTATCCGTACTGGTTTCCGAATAAAAAGTTGGTGGTGTACTTGGTACCCTCTCATTTTTATAGACAACATGAGTTGTGGAGGCAGACTCTAAAATCCAAGGATTATAGACTCAGTAAGATTAAAATCGAGTACATAAGGTGTGAGTTTAGCGATACTAGAGCAGAGGATGGAGATGTCACTTTGGCCGGATAAGTAGCACCTAAGGACACTTTCTGATATTTAGGGTCGAGAGATTGATGAGATGTTAGCCATAGGATCCCAGTGGGATGGGTGAAATGACAACAGTCGACCAACATCCTATGTGACAAAAATATCCCACAAAAGCTCAAAGTCAAACTCTTAGGACGGCAATCGGATTTGTGATATTGTATGGCGACGAATGTTAGGCTACTGAAAAAAACACATTCAGAAGATCTTAGTTTCAGCCTATGGGATCTGGGTCATTACTAGCATTTTTGGTAGCATTACTATTTACTGTTACTTTGACATTTCTGCTTCCGGTTTTGGTAACTTCCAAATGAGTTTCATTTTCAGCCTACCCGAGAGGTTTTTAAGTTTTTAACAGGGCGTACTCAGTACAGACTTCTGTGAAAATTGAGAAAATTGAGAACTTTTAGAGATTTGACAACAGTAAGCAAATCCTTGTAAAGCTCTGCAGAATTCTGGAATGTTATCTTTTAGCTAGAAGAAAAAACTTAATTGACATAACATATAAACATTACAGCGGTCATGTAGCAGCGAGTTTAGAGGTGTATCCGTCCATGTTACAACCAGTTTTTCACCTCAGACATTCATGACAATTGGGTAACTTACGTGGTTCTTCCATACATCAGCAAAGACCAAAAATACACTCACGGAAACCTTGATAAGGTTCTGAACCTCCAATCTTATACTAGCAAAATCAAGCATTATCCAGCAATTTCATTTAGTCACCTTCTACTATATCTGATTATTTCGCAGCTTTACCCACAGAACAAGACTTTCTGCTTGCCCAATGCCCCTAGCTCTGGCTGTGCATCCCTATGCTGCAACACAGTAACCTGGATCATTACAAAAGATTGAACGTTCCATTAGGTACAACGAAGGCATCCGTATTTGATGTAACCCATCCAAGTTCTAACAAAAACTGAAATGCTATAACTGTATGCTAATTAAAAAATCATTGCTTCACACCTCCACTGCTCTAGAAATATGTAGAGTTGTGATTACCATAATCAAAGAGACATGTACGAGAACATAAACACATGGAAAGAACTAAAACGTACCAAGTTCTCAAGTTCTAAACAAGTCAACATGTACTAACCACTCAGAGACTTGGCTAATGCTGAAACATTTGTTTGATAATTTAATATGGGCTTCGCCAAAATTCTCTATATTGGAAAACGGCAAAATAGATAAACTTAAGTAAATGACTTGTTTGAAGTATGGGACTTTACTAGCATCCAGTGATTTCTTTTTTTATGACAATGTCTTGATAGAGCTAGATAATTCCTGCCCAAGCGCAATTTCACATTAATCAGGAGCCAAATTCCCATTCACCGAAAAACTCAACCTTTTGCCCTTAACTTGCATTATACTAAGGTTTTGTCAGCTTTCCACATTGAGTTTAGGAGAAACAGGGAAACCCTCAAAAGCAAAAGTACTTAAACCTCACAGTATACATAAACTTACCTCACAGCATATAACAAAATAAATCGCGGAAGGTAGGTAGAGTATAGAGAGATTTTTCAGAAATCAGATAATTTTATGTCACCAGGATTAACTTAACAAACCAGTAGGACTTGGATTCACCTAGATCTAAACAGAAGACAGCAATTTGATTAACTAAAAGAAAATCCTAAAATGGTTTAAATGATTTAACGTAAGCAGTAAGGTGCAACTTCAACCAAAAACAATATGCCCAGAAAAAGAAAATAAGGTAAAGAAGCCTACCTCGCATACTACAGAGGTTTGAGCTCCGAAACTGATCTATCTTGTCATATTTCGCCACTTATCCTTTAGATCTCCCTGTATAGTGGATGGTATTGAATAAGCTAACATATAAAAGAACTTAAACATGTTAATGAGTGTGAAGAAGAATGTTTACCGCAGTTCTATCTTCAAACGCATCACGATTTTTGTTTAAGATCAAGGTCCAATTTCCTCTGCCATGCCTTAACAAGCAAACATACAGTTATAATCAATATATAAATGTTGCTCTCAATTAGTCACACAAACTTGTACCAAAAGAACTTCCTAGGATTGTTTAATTTTAAAAAAGAAGTTAAATTACACAAAATATATATCTCCATACTTGGTAACAGCATCTCTAAGAGCCTGTTCTTCCTGCGGGCTCCATTTCCTTTTCATTCTCTTGTGGTTTCCAACCTCATGCTTTACCAGGGGAGAAACAACTACTCTCCTCGGGGTAGGTAAGTGAGGATGATCTGGCGACCTTTCCTGTGAGGATTCAATTGAATCTTCATTCCACTACACACAAGCAATTAAGAAAATAAGAAGAAAACAATTGAGATCCAAGAAATGGCATAATACCATAAGAATAAAGGAATAAGAACTCATACACAGATAATAAATGACAATAGACCAAATTCACAAGCATGTGTTATGGTTTTGTTTGCATTAATAACGAAATACCTTCATCCGACATAATGCCTTTACTGCTTAAGGGTCATCGAAATACAAACCAAGATCTCATCCCAACAAATAAAATCTTAGATTTTAAATATACCAACCATGATATATCGATATAAAAAATGACCCTAAACTCTGTGTTCATTGAGATACCATACACAATGACTTGTCAGATGTAAACAATGATCCTGAACTGACTATCATTATATATAGAGAGATAAAGAACAAATTCTGCTACTATATCATCGATCAACTAACTAAAGATGCTATAGATGACAGCACACTGTCTATATTCTTAAGTTCGCAATCATTTAACCTTGTGCGCCCAAGGGATAACATTCGACTTACTGGCTTTCACAAGCCATATAGACAAAAAAATGTGGTTAAAACTCTAGTCTGTCAAGGAATTGACCTTAATTAGTGAATACTGAATTAAACTAACATCAAATTCTTTAATTATCTTTACTTAGATATATACTTAACCATATGCTAAAAACAGATTCAACCCTTGCATTTAACATGTTCATGACTCACTTAAACTTCAAATATAGAAAGCAAAGTCAGTTCATAAACAACTTACACGGCACCAAACATGTTCTGTTGCTTCAGCTCAATTAGCATGAACTGATTTAGAAGAAGAAATATATAAATAATACGCTCTACTACCAAGTTAATGACTTGGCCTCATACTTGTATTTGCTCATACTCAATTGATGAATAAAACATACTTCTCTTTTTATGTATGAGGCTAGAGAAGTATCCTAGTCATGCATGCCACACATCTCTATCACCTATCCATCATTAGTTGGCTACAAGGGACAGCTCCTAACAAATCTTTTACTTGTTTTAGCATCAACCGTAAGCTAGCCTTAGTGCATGATTAAACCATAAACACAGTTTAATGTTGAGTACAACTAATCTTAACTTCATCTAATCAATGATGATTTAAATTTGTTGTGAAAACCATAAAAAGCCAACACAAATATATAAAATGATTATTACCTCATATGTATGTGCAGTACTATTCCTACCCATTAGGCTAGGTCTAGTAGTTGTATTATGATTTCTGGTCTCATTTGCCTCGGCAGAAGTTACACCCTTATCAACAGAAGGAGCACACGAAGTTTCCCCACCCTCGTCCACAAGTACGAAATTTTGTTGCGTTGTACCTTCTCTTGCTATAGAGGCTGATATGGCCTTAGCCACCCTTAACGCGTCTGGAAGTGGATCTTTAACCATTGCTTGTAAATCAGATAGACTCGACTTGAGTGCATCTTGTACTGTCTTAACTTCAGGTGTGGACAGATTGTATTTACGCTTTGATGCACGAGGAAGTGTCTCTTCAACCACTGATTGTAAATCAGCTGTACTTGTCTTTCGTGCTTCTTTTACTATCTCAATTTCGGGTGTAGGCAAATTGTTTTTAGCATTTACTGCATGGCTTATCTCCACAACAGAACCCAAAGCAACATCATTACCATCATTTCCTAGATTACTTTCATGCACATGAACATCACAGTGTGGAGCATCAGAAACTCGTCCATCTTCTGGGTGTTTACTTAATAAATTACTAGGTGGAATAAATACTTCTTTTCCCTTAGCAGTCATTGAACTTACCGCGGTTTCAATCATGGATGGACCAAGCTGTTTCATTGCGTCCTCTAGAAAAACTTGGACGAATCTCACAGCATCCCCTAGTGTATCCCATGTTAACACTCTCTGACGGACACTTTCATTCCAAAGTGCCTCCTCAATGACACACCTCATTTCCTTCAACTTATCAGAATACAAACCAACACCCTCACATTTCTCCATGTCATGGATCCTACCTCTCCATATCCTAACAACAGCATCCAAATAACTATGAAAATCGATAGGAATCTTTTTCAAGTGTACAACTGCGCAATGAACCGCAACAGAACAGTAGGCTTCACTCATCGAATCCAACGTACTGACACCTTGAGTGTAATCAGATTCTTCAATTCTTTCCAGAGTCTCTAAGGTATTTTCCGAAACTTGTCCTTTTGAACATTCCACAGAAAGTCTTCTGAGTAATATACATTTGATTAAGCGGTGATCATCTTTACGTATAGGCAGCTTTTCTAACAAGGTTTTGATTATACTATCTTCTAGTGTGGGTACTCGAACAAGAAATTCCATGATCACTCCTGCAATATCTGGGTCCATAATTTCCTAAGACAAATACGAAACCCTAGTTCTTAAATTGCATAATAAAGACTAAATAGAAAGTATAAAATTTAAGGCTTTAGAAAATAAAGCTACATACCACATCAGAAGAATCGCATGGGATGAAATTGGGGATTGATTTGACTTCTAGGGTTTTGTGAAGTTTGATTTGAAGAGGTTTTGTGAAGAGCAGCGCGAAAGGTTTTGAATCTTTTTTTGTTTGTATGGATTTGGATGTGGTATAATCTGGGCAGTAGGCACCGTGTGGTTAAGAAAAGGCTTGCGGTGTGTTTGGCAGTGGCAATGAGAATGATAAGAATCGGGATTCAGGTTTGTTGACCTCCCGGTAGAGGACGTTTGGACTTGACTACCTCAAAAAAGTGGGATACTAATCCAAAAATTGCTTTTCGACTTCCGAAAGCAGAAAAGTCATAAATTAATTTGGATACAAAATTTTAGAATGACTTCTGAAAGTAAAAAAGTTAAATTCTCGTGAAGCAAAAACATTGTGTTTCTGACTTCTGCTTCTGATATCCAAACAGGTTATTAATTTCAAAATAACTTCAGAGTAAAACATTTTTTTTTTGTGAAGCAGACATTTTTATTTTCAACTTTTGAGAATTACTTCTACTTCGGGTTGTCAAATAGAATTACATCATTTGTAATAAAAAGAGGTACCGTTGTTGTAGAGGACTAGATGGGGAAAAGGTATCGCTTTTCGTGTCTAAACAATCCACTGTAAGACTTCTGAGAATTACTTCTACTTCGGGTTGTCAAACAAAATTACATCATTTGTAATAAAAAGAGGTATCGTTGCCGTAGAGGACTTGATGGGGAAAATGTATTGTTTTTCGTGTCTAAACAATTCACTGTAAGAAGCGACTTTTGAGAACCATCAAGTGGTCTGGTGGTTCTCAAGCTTCCTCCCACAGGGGAGGTTGGGGATCGAACCCATGTAATAGCATAAATCCTAAGCTAATGTACTTAGGTGTAGTTCTAGGGATTCTAACCTATCAAAAAAAAAAAAAACACTTCTCTTCTAGATGCTAGAGTTTCTTTTAACTTTGCTATTAAATTGGAATCGGGTGGTAGTTATTTTTTTCTTCATCTTTTCTTTCTTTATATGAAAACCATAAGCAAGCTTATGGAGAGACTACATCGAGGCCTCCAACCTATCCAAACCAAGGACATTCCAAGTGTTAGAGCAATGCTCAGTTGAACCCACAAGTTTTGTTATCTCAAGCTTGTTGTCAATGTTAGTTTATCAAAACTATATCTTGATTTCTAGTCTACTAAGTCAAGTCTCGGACTATGTTAGAATTCAATATCATACATCACCCTCGAAGACTGAAGATCGACGAAGACATTTGGAGAAATTTTGTATCGGGTATGTTAAGACTGAAACCATTTTATTTTATTCACTATCTTACCATTCTATCTGTTGACACTATGTCGTATGACTTCTAATAGATTTACAAAGAAGAAATTTCGAGTCAAGCTTGTCTTGTTAAAAATATGGAAATATGATTCTAGCGAAGATGTTCAACGGTCCTTAACAATATTTGTCCAAAACAATTTATTTTTTTAGAATTAATTTGTGGATCAATTGAAAACCGCTCATATAAGTGATTTTATCATTCGGGAATGTTTCAAACATCATAAGAGAGAAATTCATGAACTTATGATATTTTTTCTCAGGGTAGGTTGGCAAACCACTTCGCAAACCATAGATATTTGAGCTTCAGAAATACAGGGAAGGTTGCGAACCGGTTCGCAAATCGTAAGTTCAGATTGGGACAGTTCATGAACCATGGCGAACTGAATTTTTATGTTAGTATTAAAAGGCTAGTAGTTGGCGAACCCGGTTCATGAGCCGTATCCATCTTAGTTCGGGAGTCTTGTAGGGTTGTCTAACCCGGTTAACGAACCGTAGTACCCTGACTCGTGAACAAGACTTATGGTTCACGAACCGTTTCACCAACGGTTCCAGTAGAATTTAATAAATGCTCAAAGATTTATTTTTTAAATATGCTTAGCATTATTGTGATTCTCTTAAACACTTGTAGGACTTCATTGATCATTTTAACACTTATGTGTGTGCATCATGATTATTTTTTAAGTATTTTAATGAATATCAATTTGCTTATTGTTCATATGGTATATTTTCCAAACCGAACAGTCATTATACACGGTTCCGTAACCGGACTACTTTGTATATTCTTCCATTGTGTTTTCAAGATTATTTCCCACATGTTTTAATTGAAACCCTAATTAGAGTTTCATTTAAACATAGAGAGTGTTTGTTTGATTCTCAAGTTTTCTTAGCTTGAATTCTAATCAACCACCACTCTTTAAAATCTATAAACATATGTTATTTCAACTAGGAAATTCAATCCCTAAGGCTAAGTATTATGGGCTAGACATGTAGTTGCTAGGTTAGCCATCCACATCATCCTGGGAAACCTCCTAAGTCTTATGGGATGGCGAATCTAGCAGCGGAACGCTGAATAGTATAGCGTCAAACGCTGAATAGTGCAGCGTCCAAGTGAACGCTGAACCGAACAGCGTTTGACTTGTTCAGCTAGCTTGACAATGATGAACGGTTCAGCGTTTGAGAATCGAGTTTTCTCCAGCGCAGAACCCCTTCTACCTCAGTTCTTCCCCATTTCATTTTTCACCCATTTTTTACCCGAAAATGCATGTTCTAGATCGATCGTTCTAGAGATTTTTTTTCTCAAATCCTTCCGTGGGTTTGTTCTCCATCGAATTATTGATCGTTTGAGAGTATTTTCATTCAATTCCATCCAAGAAATTGATTGAGGTAAGGATTTAAAGTTTTAGGTTTTTTTTCTTCTTGATTTTTGATTATAATGAAAATTTTATGAAATTGATGATTGATAGTTGATACAATGCATGATTTAGATGATATGTTTACATGATTTGAATGATTTGTGATTGAAATTGATTCTTAGAATTTTTAGGTTTTATTTTGATTATTTGTGATGAACAAAAAATGAAAAATTGATTTTTGTGATGAAAGTGAATGCTAATTTATATGATTAGATTGTAGGTAAAATTTGTAGGTAAATTTGTATGATAATTTGATTATTTGTATGATTTAGATGATATGATAATGAAATGAATGCTAATTTATTTTTGTGATGATAATGAATGATAATGAATTATTTTTGATAATTTGTATGATTGATATTTTTTTTCATGTTTGTTATTGATTGTAGTATGAATATGGATGAAATGCTAGATCGGTTGGATGTAGTTTCATCAAAGAATTGTGATAGAATGTATGTCACGATGTTAGGAAATCCCCTCGCGAACTAAGATTTAGAGGTAGTTTGAATGATATTGAAAAGTATTACAATATTGTAGTGAAAGATAATCCGGAAGCAAAATGATATTATGACAATTGTGGATTTTCTTCTGTTTTTTAGTTTGATTTCGCCAATGGGGATAGAGGCTTAGTTGAAGCCATATCCGAGAGATGGTGGTTAAAAACCAAGAACTTTCATTTTCGGGAGTTTGAAATTGGCCTCACTCCTTTAGATTGGTACATGTTAATGGGAATTCCCACTGGTGACCCTAGTAAACAACCAATACTTATGCCGCCGTTGGGTAGTGATCTAACATATCCTGCTCTAGATGATTTATAGTTTTCGGATATCAAAAATTATGGTAAATGAGACTCTAAGAAAAATTCATCATCCTTAGTAGTTCTGAAAGAGTACATGGATAGTAGAAAAGACCAGGATAATACTGGGTGTGCACAGACATTGACACGAGCATTCTTTATGTGGTGTTTTGGTTATTTTATTTTAGCTCATTCTACTGGAAAAGTAGATAAACGTTGGGTTCTGTTGTTGGTTGATTTAGATAGAGTTGGGGAGTATGATTGGGGTCTAGCTTCGTTAGGTAATACCTATAAATATCTCGATGATTGGTCAACCAGGGGTACTAATTTAGCTAGCATGGTTATGGTACTTGAGTATTGGAACTATTAATACTTCTGCAACATACAACAGATACCTAGAGGTCATTTTGATGTTTTCCCAAAGATTTGTCTCTGCAAGAAGACTAGGATTACATCAAGGAAGAGAGGACATCAAGGCGGCCAAAAGGATACTATGAAACACTCCGTAAAAAGCGCAAGAATACAGATTGACACTAGAACAATGGAATCTTGTATTTGGTAACCACGGGCAGATAGTGAGTATTCTGTGGGAGACCAATACGAGTATGCACTAAATGTATCCAAAAAGAGAGTTCTGTTTTTTTACTTTGAAAAACGCACAAGAATTAGTTATTACTTGGCAGAGAGATTACAGACGCAGATTACATGTGAGATTGTAGTCCCAACAAATCCTCCAAATTTAGAAAAAATTGATGACAGATATATTGTAGAGGTCACCGACTATTATGCAGTCACTAAGGATCAATATAACACTTGGTGTAAGAATAAGAGTGTTGGACCTTATGTCACTGAGTCATACCATGCACAGAACATCGATGAGATAACATTGGGTAGCTCATATGTTCCTCGCCATTTGTTTCCTAGTCATCCTCCTCCTGAAATAATGTCGCAGACATATACCTATGACACACTGAATGATCCCCTATCACAACTTCCGGAGATAGATTTCAGTTTACCATTTTCCAATGAAGCCGGCGTAGAACGTCAAGTACCAGTTCCAATGGTTCCTTGTCCGTATAACTTTCGGGAGATAAATTTGACAATGGTAAGTACATTTACATTTTGTACTCATTTTCATTTTAAGTTTCTTGAATATTTGACTAAATTCTCTAATTTATATACTTGTAGGATGATTTCTTTAGGTTTATGGAAAAACAATGTTCATTCCATCTTGGAGCTCGTCAAGTCGCATGGGACGAGTCATACAAATTAGCTACAACTTCGTGTTCCTCATCTGGAAGATCTACATCTTCTTCAGTACCATCTATCCAATCCCTAATACCAAACAATCCAAATGAAGCTACCACATCACAAGACCTTACATTAGGTGGTACATATGAATGGAATACTATAGGTCAACAATGTTACACTCCTATGGTCGAAGATGCAGCTACTACAACACAATATCAACAAAGAGGAAATGAATTTATCGATGCGTTGTTGGGGGAAAGCGAGCCTAACAATGTTTATAATACTCAACAACAAGGAGGAAGATGGAGCATTGACCTGAATTAAATTACTTGTCGTTGTGTTTAAAGTACTTGTCGTAGTGTTTATGATACCATATGGAGTGTTATACTTTTAAATACTATTTTTTTTAATGGATTGTTATTTGTTTTTTATGGAGTGTTTTAATTTATTTATTTTTATGGCGTGTTTTAATTTATTTATTTATTTTTATAGCGTGTTTGAATTTATATATTTTATGGGTGTTATAAAAGCTTCATGTTTTCGTTTTATTAGGTACATTATGCATGGAGATTTGAGAAGAATTTTGTTTGCCCTTCTGATGCGTGTCGTAGATGCTCAAATTAAATTACTTATTTCCACACAATTAACTGTTAATATAATGGAAGTAAGGATCGTTCCCACGAAGAGCAGGAGATTTAGTTGTCAAAAAATTTCAATGGGGGGTTTTGTTTTTGATTTTAGAACAAAGTAAATAACAAAGCAATTGAAAATAATTAAGTTGCAAGAAATGGAGAGAAATATGATCAGGGAATCCTTCTTCGTTACTAAACCGTCATCAAGTTATTATATTCATCCATTAATACTATTAATCACAAATTATTACCAACCGTGGAATAACAGCTACCTCAGTGCTATCCCCTAAATTCCTTATATCACCGAGTACGGAAGCTCTCCAATACCAGATTCTATTCGTCTAAACCACCTAGTAGTAGCTCACTCAAGGTGTAATTTCTCCGAATGCTTTATATTTTGTGAATTATAGATTGATCCTAGTAGTTAGACTCTTAGCTCAAGGTCCACTTTCTAGTGTTGTTTATACACACAATCGCTACACAGAATCCCTCTGCAAGGTCTTGTGTTCTCTACTTTTGTATGAATTATTCGACTATTACTTATCTCCTAACTCAATACTAGCTTTTGACTGAATCAACAAATTAGTTCAGTTGGCCACCTAAACAATCTATCAATTAATCATAAATATTCTAATTAGTATAAACAATCAATAATATGTGAAGAACTTCAAAATAGATTTATATAATAACTCAAATCATTGTCTAGAACTTAGAATTCATCCCCAATCACTAAGAAGTTTAGTTACTCATGGTACTAATAAAACCCATGAGTTTCATAAGAAAATAATGGAAAAGAAATAGTTACGGTGATGAAGAGTGCTCCAAAACCCTAGATTTTCTCCCTTGTATTCTTCTCTCCAAAACTTGATTAGAAATTATAAGATTCTTTTTTAGAAATTATAGAAACATCTCTTTTATAGGTGTCCCAATTGTAGTTGTGCCCGTGCACCAAATCCCGGTCAAATGGTTGCCAAAAACTAGCCAAACTAGCACCAAAACCACGTATAGCTCGTGTGAAGGAACAACCCACGTCTAAACTGTCTTCATGGGCTCACGCAGGAAGCAGAAATCCAGCCCAACAACCCTAGCTTAACCTTATTAGCTTGTCAGTTCCGAAGAACTGACAGTGTAAATTTCCAATGACCCTCTGAAACTTTCACGGACACTAATCTGTCCGTGAGCGAAATTTTCTGCTGGATTTTGCTTTCCCTTCGTCAAAACCACGGGCACTCAAGCCACCGTGAGTTTTTAAACTCCCTGAATTCGTAAAACTCGACCAAATCTCTCGGATATTCACCCCTCCGTGATAAGTCCAATTCCCTGACTTTTGGTTTTCGTTTCTCAACCTCCTCGATAACTTATCCCAACGTGAAAATATTCTTCTTCTGAGTGTCAACTTTTCCGGCGATCTTCTCACGTATACCAGGCCCTTCGTGGATCAGTAGCATACCCATCCATCGACCAAACTCGTCATCTCCCTGTTCAGTCCATCATTCAGTCTCGTCACTGCCAATATCGTTCTCTGCCCTCACCAGCTCAACTCAATTCGAATCCCCACTCGAGTTCTGATCTCCTGCAACATCATTAATCATTGGCAGCGAACCATCGTCATTTCTAAACAACACCTATAGCACCCTATTCTTCAACTGAGCTCGAGAATAGATATTAAGGCCTCATTGCTGTTGATGATCACCAGAAGCAACTTTTATCGATTCTTTTCAACTCCAACAAAAATCCAATGATCTTCCCGAGCTCCATCACCAGCCACTGCTCTTAATCAAGCTTAAAAACTCCATCAATGATCACTTGAAATCTTCATAATCACTGCCAATATTAGTAGCAATCAACCCCATGCATATTGCTAATCATCTCCATTATCACCTAACTCGCTCTCACTGCCATTAAATAGAGCTCTTCCGTCGTCACAGATTGTAGGCAAGAACAGGAACCAACTCCTCCATCCATACGCTCCTCCTCCTTTCTCTCCTTCCTGCCATTCGAGTCCCATTCAACTGATAATGGAAGTAGCACCTAACCTATCGTAGTCAGCTTCAACAGACTTTAAGCCATCTGTCCTGACTCAAGCTTTTTTATCGTTGCCACCAGCAGTCACCGATCATCATAAACTGCTCCGTCGACATAGTGATAGCAGCCTCCCTGTAACTACAGAAAATCCATAGTTACACCCACTCTCGAATTAGATAAGCACAAAGTTGAATGAGAACGAGTTTATACACAAATCTTCTTCTCTTTTATTAAAATCCTTAATACCTTAGGTTACAAGTCGCTCAAGAACACTCTAGATCTAGACTGCTCTCTTACAAAACTTCTCTCTCTCTCTCTCTCCAATAATGTCCCAACCCCCTCTCAGGAGGCTAAGTATCCCCTTTTATAGGGCAAAATTACATAATGGAATACAGCTCTATTTATCTCGGACTGACGCTTTTATCTTGCTCTAAACAACTTTTACGCTTACTTTTTGCCTTAAAGATCGGTTCATGTCGGGGACAGCTGTCCCTTTTCTTGCATAACAATCCACACTTCGCTTATTACTTCGGGAAATCTCATTATTTCTTGGACAACAAGTCATACCTCGCGCAATCGACTTCGTGCCCCTTCCCTTTTCTTGTGCAACAATCCATACCTCATTAAATGTCTTCTCGATCAAGTTATGTCAACCTCGCCAGATGTCTTTCCGAGCAAGTTAGATCTACTTCGCTAGATGCCCTTCCGAGCAGGTTAGCTCTACTTCACTAGATATCTTTCCGAGCAATGTAGCTCTACTTCGCTAGATATCTTTCCGAGTAAGTTAGTTCTCCTTTGCTAATGGGACCTAGTTAAGGCAGATCTGACAGTTGATTAGACTATTCACTTACACTCCTTCAGAAGTGGTGAATAATATCTTTCTCGAAGATTCTTCTCATTATCTCGCCCAATCTTCCTAAGACACGTGGCGGAGTGATTTTCTGTACCTACATTTTTCCTTTTCTCATTCATTTCGCGGGTACCAAGAAAGGAAAGAGAATCCTGCATTAATTTCGTAACCGCCACGTACGCGGATTTTTCGCTATCTTGTCTCCCACGATTCTTATCTACAGTTACCAACCGGTTCCCCTTCCTGTGCAACCGTTTTTCTAGGTCATACCCTGGGTCCATTATAAATAGTCTTCTCCCTCATCTTTTTCTCTTCTTTACGTCCTTCAACTTCTTCTTCCCAGGCACTGTTCTTCTGTAAACTCTGCCCGCTTTTGATTTCCTTAGTTCTTCCTCACTTCTTTCACACCGTCTTCTCTCCTTTCAACAATGGCACCCAGAAAATTTCCCCTTGCCACTACATCAAAGGACCTTGAATATTTCCATGATGATTTCAAAAAATTAGGTTTAACGCTGTCACCGGCGGTGGATCTTTCAGCTGTGCCTCCAGTAACCGCAACCAAACGGATGGAATTGAACAATCACTGGATTGAGGCAGAGACGTGGTCATCTACCAGGATGATTTCCACTTTGGGTCAGTTGAGAATGGGCTTAACCTTTCCTCTGTATGACTCCCGGGATCCTCTTCTCTATGAGATTCTTTCTCATCTCAACAGGGGAGCCTTCCAGTTGAACGGTAATTCAATTCGGATTTGTAACAAGTTTGTGAGGCGTTCCTCTGGCAGTTTATCCCAGATTCCAGCTGTGGCGGAGAGCTTCAACCCTGCGGACTACAACATTGCTTCTTTCTAGGAGAATTACTTCGATAAGACTCAAGGTAAAAGAAGGAAGTATCAAGAGTGGGGTGTTGCTTTACATCGGAGGTCCCTGAAGGATTCTTCCAAAGTTCTTCTTTTGGATGTTGAGCCCATTGGTTCTTCGAAGGAGGCTCCCAAAGGCCCTTTTTTGCGTTTAACTAATGATGAGGACTGGATGATGTTCCCAATTGTTATCGAGGGCCCCTTTGTCTGGGGTTATGATGAATCTGGGAATGCTCGGGAAGGCCCCCTTCCAAGTCACGTTCATCTCGCTTCCTTTGAACCTTGGAAGTTCAACTGGTCCGAGAAGCCCTCCGATGTGAGCTCGCCAGTCTTCTCCCTCATTTCATTTTGGTGTCTTTTATTTGAATTCCTTTTTTTTTTGTGTTTTATTTATTATTATTATTTATATATATATATTTTTTTGTAGTACTCATTGCCTTCTCTCGGCTTGATCAAGGATAGATCCTCCAAGAAGCTTGTTGTTGGATCTCCTGCTACGGAACAGGTAACCCGCTTCCTTCTTCGCTTTTGGTGTTCAAATTCTGCTTTCAGAATCTAACTTTTGGTTAACCCCCATTGTAAACCCTCGTGTCCTTCTGAAGCGAAGTCATCATGAGAGCTCTTCTGGTGCGGCTGTTGCTACCAAGGTATTCTGCTACCATATTTAATTCGTAATAGTACTCCCTTCTTGTTGCCTTAGACTTTTTTCAACTCCGAGATACTAACCCATGTTTCCTAGGTTCCTCAATCCGCTCCTGCCGCTGAACCCTAAAAACGCCGCAGGGTTTTGAATATGGGGGGTCTCACCCGTATACCTTCTGCCCAGAAGCCAGCAGAGTTTCCTTCTCCTCCTGGAAAGAACAAGCCCGAGAAGCTAAAGGGTGCCACTCCTTCTCCGAAGGTTCCCATGCCAACTCCTCGTATCACGGTGGAAGAACCCCCTATTAAACCATCAGCAGGTCCTTCTAGTGGAAAGACTCGGAAGGTTTTTGAAGCAGAGGATCCAGCCTATGCCCCTGACATGGACTTCTTAAGGGACGCTCTCATTTTAACTCGGAACAACCCTTCCACAAGGTCTGCAACTATGGAATCTGTAATCTCGCTATGCGCCGATACCTTTCTAGCTCAAGATCAATCTTTCATGCAGAACGCTTCATTGAATCTTTCCACCAACCAGCACGCTGCTATTATGGCCTTGGTTAGTATTATTAATCTTAAATGCATTTGACGTACAAATCCCCATCTTATTAAAAATACTTCGCAGGAGTTCAACCGTCATATGGCTCAACTCGTGGAGATGAGGGTTGACCGTGAGAATCTGAAGACTTCTAATGAATGAATTCAGGATCTTAGGAATGATCTCGCTGATGAGAAGGAGCGTTCAATTAAGAAAGATGAACAGATTTCGGAGCTTCGCAGTAAGTTTAATCTTTTCTCGGTATTTATTTCTATCTCGTTCTCGTTTTTACTATCTTGTTGTTTTCGTCAAGCTCGTTCTACGAAGTATTATATGAATTTTGAAGAAGCCAAGTCGACCGTGGACGATTACCAAGCAGAACAAGCAAACCTTTTGTCCCAGATTAACTGCTACTTATCTGAAAATGAGATCTTGAGTGAAAAGCTATCGACGTCATATTCTCTGGCTGAGCGTCTGGCTAATGAGTCTGCTAATCATGAAGAGTCGAATTTCCACCTTCGTGAGGAGAATGAACGATTGAGGACCGAGCTTCGGCAGATCAGTAATTCTCTCACTACTTCCCGTAACCTTCACTCCTCATCCATGGACCGAGCTAGGCGCCTTGAGGAGGATAAAGAAAGAATAATTAAGAGGAAGGACAGGTCCGAAGCTGAACTTCGCAAGCTCCGGAGTGAGCTCTCCGAGTTGAGGTCTGGATATGATAAGCTGAAGGCTGAAAATGCTGAGTTAAGAAATGAGAACAACGAGTTAAATAATGACATGTCTTCTATCTTGGTTCGCTTGGAGAGGCTTCAGGGAAAGAAAACTGCTCCCGCTCCTCCTGTGAAGAAGAAACTTGTTATGCCTCCCCGAGGCGGTAAACTTGTTATCGGATCCCCTAATGAGGATAGATCCATGTCCGGCCCTAGAGAGGACGTGGAAAAACCACCTCTAGAACACTAGCTTTCTCGAATCATAAATATCAAGACTTGACCATTTTAATCTTGACGTCCAGAAAACCTTAAATTCTGTTATTTCGCAGAAAGAAGGTAGCTCTAGGTGTTGTTGCTGCTTCGTTCTTCGCTTGGTTATTCTTGTTTCTCATTTCGCTGTTATCTTTCAGAATCCGAGGAGAGTTTGAAGAGTCAAATTTTTCACTTGTCTCGCCAAAAGGATAGCTTGGCTGAGGATTATCCAAATTGCAGGGAGAGTTTGCTTCCTTGAACGAGGATTGCGATAAGATGGAGGAGGACGCTAAGAAGGTAGCGAAATGGACTCGCCGAAATGCCCAGGAAGAGAAGGTGAAATTTGTTACCGAGTTCTGCAAATCTCATGGTCTCGATGTCCCTAACATGAACCTCGAGATTTTCTCCGATGATGAACCCATTGTCTTCGCCGAAGTTGAGAACGAAGATACAGAGACTGGTGAAGACATTGAGAAACCTCATCACGAGGTTCCTCAAGGCAAAGGAGATAACGATGCTGGGTCTGGTAACAATGATGGAGCTGGTAACAATGATGGAAATCTTGATAAAGAAGGAGTTAACAATCCCTGATTATTTGCTTTGATGTTTGTGATACTTTGGTTCTTTGTCCTTCTAACATTTTATCTGGGCGCTCCCAATCTTGGGGGGCATGAAAATTTTTGCTCGTATTTTGCCTTAATATATTAGATTTTCCCTTTCTTTGCTTCATTTGATGCGCTTATATATATGACCTGCATGTTTGTTAATGGTTGCCTTGCCCTGGTATTTCGGAATTACTCCGAGATACCAAGTATATACTTTGGCGAAGGAAATAATCAAAGAATAATTAATGTTGCTTAAGTATATACTTGCCCCTTATTCTTTGGGTGTTTCTGAAGTATTTTTTTTTTTTGCCTTAATGCGAAATAAATGCTCGAAAGAATAAAATCGTATTTAAAGTATATATTTGCCTCTTATTCTTTGGTGGATTTATGTAGCATACCTTGTGCTTTTAGCTCCGCTCGACCTTACTTTATCTGCCTTAGTTGTTCATGCGAGTCGATCTCGCATTATTGTCATCTCTCTGCAATTATTATTTTCCAGTTCATAGCATAATCGAGTTAGTGCATATATCATCATGTATAAGATATCAATTGCGAGTGCTTCTTATGCAATGTAAGAAGTACTCCTTAGAATTGTATGGCTTGTGTGGTCAAGCTTTGTAATGTGCTTGCTTTTTTCTTTGTAGTATATACCTTCCTCTTTGCAAGTATACACTTGCCCTTTTGTTTTGCCTCAGGTCTCATATTTTTTTCCTCACATCTCTATAATCAGTTCGGGGTCTTATTTTTCCTCCTAGTTAAGGTCTTATCGTGCCCCACCCCGTTGGTCAGGGTTTTTCGACAAAGTCTCAGGCGCTCTTTACTCTTGCGAAGTAAAGATCCATCAACCTCGCCTTATCTCGCTCATTGAGGTCTTATATGCAACAATATCACAGGCCTACCTACTCCCGTGAGTACCAGCCCCGTAACATTTCCGACTTTGGTGGTCACTCAGCTCCCTAAAGGAGGGTGCCGTCCCTTCCCCTCTGAATACCCCCGTGCTTTTGGGCTTAGGCATCAGTTATTTCGTGACTTCATTCCCTTTCGCCGATATGGATCCTGGTTTCGAAGTCACACCCTAGTTGGGGTGGTTTTGGGACCGAGCGGAAGAACTACACCAGGCCATCTTCTTATCCACTGGCTAGTTCTTACACCCCTCACCGAAGGTAACCCAATTGGGGCCCTCGGCGGATGGGTCTTACGATTGCCCCTAGCTGGTGGATGTTAGCCACATCTGAGATTATCTCGTGACGCGCATGTAGGTCTTACATTTGCCCCTTGCACTTTGTGCGAACTAGGTTGCACGCCACGAGGTCTCAGCCTCCCTAAGTAGAGGTTTTATATAGGACTTACGATCGCCTATTTTGAGGGTCGTAAGCAGACCTCCTAAATGAGGTCTTACTTGTGGTCCTCGCATTCTCATGTTTTGAATTTTTATCTTTTTTTTTGCTTTGTTTCTGTTAATTTTTCAACGTTGCTCAACAAATGGTTCCTTCATTTTCTGATTGATACATATATTTATTTTTTTATCAATTCTTCACGAGTTTCTGTTGATTATGGATAATACTTCTTGATGTAAATTGGATTCCACGGGTGGTCCAGTCTGCGACCTTGCCTTTCTGCTTCGCCATATACGATGTCCCCGTTACTGTATGTATCCTTTCCTTCAAAGTCCGCGAGTTCATAAGCTCCGTTTCCCACTTTTCTTTTTACGATGAAAGGTCCTTCCCACGTAGGCTCCAGTTTTCCTCCGAGTCCCTTTTGATATGGGGGTATCTCGCGCAGAACCAGCTCCCCTGGGACGAAACTTCTTTCTTTCACCCTCTTGTTGTATTCACGAGATAGTCTCCGGTGATAGTTCGTCATGTGTTGTAGAGCCATCTCCCTGTTTTCCTCCAAGTCATCTAACTTTGCTAGGATCATGTTCGAGTTTAAACCATTTTTCTAGGCTTCTCGTTTTGTAGTGTGGAACATGATCTCAGTAGGCAGAACCGCCTCTACTCCATATGCCAAGCAGA
Source organism: Papaver bracteatum (assembly GCA_023529315.1). Taxonomy (NCBI): domain Eukaryota; kingdom Viridiplantae; phylum Streptophyta; class Magnoliopsida; order Ranunculales; family Papaveraceae; genus Papaver; species Papaver bracteatum. The sequence continues at coordinate 455,792 of JAJJWX010002698.1, forward strand.
AAGGTGACATCCATGTTGCCTCTCGTCTGGTGGTTCTGTATGACCATAGCACCTTCGGGACTTCTTCACACCAATTATGGAGATGCCCGTCTAGTTTCTTTTTTAAAGTGGATGCAATTGTCTTGTTTGTTGCTTCAGCTTGTCTATTACTCTGCGAATATAGCGGAGTCGACTTTGCGGCTTGTATTTTAAAAGTGCTAAATAACATTTTCACGTTCTCTCCCTCGAATTGCATCCCGTTATCCGAGACTATCTGCAGTGGAATTCCGAATCTGCATATGATGTGTTCAAGTATAAAATCGTACATATCTCTGGCCCGCGTATTATTTACTGGTTTGAATTCAACCCACTTCGTGAAGTAGTCTGTTGCCACTATTAGGTACTTTCTCTGCAAGGTTCCAGCAACAAACGGTCCCACGATGTCTATTCCCCATATGGAGAATGGCCACACGCTTAGCACAAAATTAAAGTTCGTCGAGGGTGCGTGTATGCGTCTTCTGAATCTTTGACAAGCTTCACACCTCGTTTCTACACCTTTTGCGTCCTTATGCATGCTTGTCCAGAAGTATCCTTGCGTTTTAGTTTTGTAAGCCAATGATCTAGTTCCGCTGTGATTTCCAGCGTCACCGTAATGTATTGCCTTCATGATTTGCACCCCCTCTTCTTGTGACAAGCATCGCAACAGTGGTCCTAGGAATGATCTCCGATATAGGATTCCTTCTCTTAATTCGTAGTTGGTAGATCTCCCTTTGATTTTGTGCGCCTCAAACCTGTCTCTAAGCAGATCACCCTTCTCGAGGTACTTGTGAATAGGTGTCCTCCAGTCATCCTCTCCCAATTCGCCGGATGTGCTACCCTCTATTATCATCATGGACTTCTCATCTTCCGACTCGTTAGTTAATGAGGGTTGCATTAACCTTTCAATTCGGATATATTTCTCCGAGGTGTCTTCTATCATTGATGCAATAAAGGCTAAAGCGTCCGCGTGTCTGTTATTATCTCTGCTTACTTGCCTCCAAATTATATAGAGTATTCTCTTTGAATACTCTTTCACGAGTTGCAAATATCGATTCATCACTGCATCATTCGCTTGATATCTTCCTTCTATCTTCCTGACTACCAGCTGAGAATCGCTAGTTATTCTTATTTCTTCTAACTTCATCTCAATAGCCAGCCTCAAGGCCTGTATGACTGCCTCATATTCTGTCTCGTTGTTAGTGGCTTTATATTCCAGTCGGAAGCAAAATACTGTCCTTGCTCCTTTTGGCGAAGTAAATACTATTCCCATTCCTCCTCCAGCGTTGTTGGATGATCCGTCTACAAATATTTCCCATCTCCTTGGGTGATTTTCTTTCAGTAGATCTGTAGGATCCAGACGTTCTTCATCTATATCCAACATCTCTTCTACTCCTTCGTCTTCTTCTATTGGGAACTCGGCCAGGAATTCCACAATTATCTGTGACTTTGTTGAAGTTTGTACCTCGTATTTTAATCCGAATTGATCTATTCGGGTATTCCATCTTTCAACTCGCCTACTCTCCTCGTATTCTTTAAAGCTGACTCTATAGGGATTCTTGTTAGAACTTTTATCTTGTGAGTCTGAAAATAGGTTCTTAATTTTTCTGATGAATACACCAGTGCTAGAATCAACTTTTCTATCTTTGTATAGTTCTTTTCAGCAGCATTGAGTGTCTTGCTGACGTAAAAGATAGGTTTCTCAACGCCTTCATCTGTCTGAAGCAACACCGAACTTATGGCATTCGGTGTAGCTGTGAGACAAGTCAGTAGTTCTTCATTCGGCTCGGGCTTTTGGAGAATTGATAAGTTGATAATATACTCTTTTATATTTTGTAGGTCCTGTTCGCATTCTTGTGTCCACGTAAATTTAGCTACCTTCTTCAAAATATCGAAGAAGTGTTTGCACCTATCCGAGGATTTAGAAATGAATCTTCCCAAAGCTGCCAACTGCCCATTCAGTTTTTGCACGTCTTTTACCGTTACTGGCGATGGCATGTCCAATATGGCTTGAACCTTGGATGGATCTACTTCAATCCCTTTCTCGGACACGATGTGCCCCAAGAACTTCGCTGACTCTACTCCGAATATACACTTCGCAGGATTTACTTTCATTTTGAATGCCCTCATTTGCTCGAAGATTTCTTTCAAATCTTCAACATGGTCCCCTGACTCCTTAGTTTTAACCAGCATGTCGTCGACGTAGACCTCCAGCTTGTTGTGCACCCATTTTGCGAAAATCTTCTCCACCATCCGCTGGTAAGTTGCCCCTGTGTTTTTCAGTCCGAACGGCATTCTCGTGTAGCAATACAAGCCTCTAGGAGCGAAAAAGGCCGTGTGCTCTTGGTATTCTTCCGCGAGTGGTATCTGGTTGTATCCACAGTAACCGTCCATCAAAGTTAACCTCTTGTACCCTGAAGATGACTCCACCATTTGCGGTATATTGGGTAAAGGGAAACTATCCTTTGGAGAAGCTGTATTTAAGTCGCCGAAATCTATGCATATTCTTATTCCTGTGGTCTTCTTCGGTACTATCACCATGTTGGCTATCCATGTTGGATACTTCGCGGGTCTTATTATTCCCGAGTTTAACATTTTCTGTAATTCTTGCTCTATTTGCTCGTGATAAGCAGTGGCTATTTTTTGCATTCGTTGCCTTATTGGCTTGATTGCTGGGTTTAGATCCAGTCTGTGGAAAGCAACTTCAGGATCTATCCCAGGCATCTCGTTCATGCCCCATGCAAATATATCACTGTATTCTTTCAACAGCTTTATCAACCTTTCCTCTTCATCCGCCTCCATCATTGTTCCAATCTTCACCGTTTTCGTTTCATCTTCACTGCCCAAGTTTATCTCTTGCGTGGGTTCTACTACTGAGAAGTTCATGATTGGGTCTCCGAGCGGAGACGGACCCTTTAATTGCTGCACGGGCTCATCCTTATCTTCGGGGATTTCACTTGGAATAGCCCATCCTTCTTTTGCTTTGACCATATACACCATTAATTCTTCTTCCCTCTTTGCTGCTTGCACTCTCTTCCTTTGTTCCTTTTTTAGCTTTATCTTCTCGTCATAGTTATGCACATCTTCATCGTTACACTCTCTAGATTCCTTCTGATCTCCCTTTATCTCGCCAATACCGCTTGGCATAGGAAATCAGATAGCTTGGTGATATGTGGATGTTATTCCCTTGATCCCATGGATCCATGGACGCCCAATCAGAGCGTTGTAAGGAGATTCTACATCCACCACGCATACTGTTACCTCGGTTTTAAGTTCCCCTGCGAAGATTTTCACGACCAGTTCCCCCCTTGGCTTCGATGCTACTCCGTTAAACCCATAGATATTATAGGTCGACGGTACCAGATCCGAATCTCGGTAGCCCATTGCTTTAAATGCGTGGTAAAAGAGAATATCCACCGAGCTCCATGTGTCCACCAAGATCCTATCTATTGCCCATACTTTATTTTTTTCCACAGAACTTTCTTCCCACTTCGTTTGCTCTCCGAAGTTCAAAGTGATCACCAGAGGATCTGTGTGAGAAGCTCCTCCTTCCGGGGCGTCTGCTGCTGAAAAATAAATAGTTCTTCTCTGCCATTCTTCTAATGGCTCTTTCTTTGCGATGTTGTATATCTCATTTCCTTCAAAATCCCGCTTATGAACCCTTTGTAACATATTATCATGAAAGTTTTGTATATTCTTCGTAGATTGAATGATGGAGTTGCAGTTTAACTTCTGTGCTCCTCTGTCGATTTCGATTCTGTATACTTTTGATTGCTTTTGATCACTTCTTTGAGGTGGTGACGGTGGTATGGGTCCTGAATTTTCCAAGAAATGCTTGAGTTTTCCCTTTTCAATTAGGCGAAGTATTATTCGCGGATGTTTCTGCAATCTTCCGTGCGGTGTCCATGGAAGCAATGATACTTGCAAAAGTCATTATTTCTCACACTTGACAAGGGCTCCACTCCAAAATTTCCCGGGGGGGGGGAATTTCTTCCGTCAGGACAATTGATTCCCATATCTTCTCGACAGTGGTGTTGAGCTCGGGCAAAACTACGTCCTCGAACTGTGGTTTCTTTCTCCCATATTGCTGCCCCGGTAGGTATCTTCGTGAGTTCCTCGGATTATCATCTCGGAACCCTTCGTAATTCCAAGGTCTAGGATTGATATACCTCGGATGTTGATCTATCCATTCTTGGTCCCCGCTGGATACTGCTACCAACTTCACGGGTATTGTTGCCAATGGTTCTGCGTCCTCATATTTCATATCACCCTCTATCACATTTTTTATTCTTGGCAGCAGACGCGAGTTCCCCTCCTTGGATTGAATCGGGGCTGCTTCGATTGCCTCCCTTTGTTTCTCCTCCAATGCCACGTACTTCTCCTGATATTCTCGGAGTTCACTCATTGATATTGTGTTACGAATTACGAAGAGTTGTGTGTGCAAGAGATCGGTTGGTATTAACGCGTTAACGAAGGCCAAGATGAAAATTTCTCTCATCTACCCTTCCCGCGAGTTCACTGCACACGGTTCTCCATCTCGTAATTTAACTTCGCAAGTTTTCGCCTGGTTTTCTTCGCAAGTTGAACAAAGTTTCTATTCCTGGCCTTAACATGTTATTACTTATGTAAGTCATCAGGAATACTCTCTGCAAATCTTTAAACGACGAGATTGAACCTTCTGCTAACCCTTCGAACCATTTTGAGGCTTCCCCGGTTAAGCTAGCTGGAAAATATTGGCACAATACTGTTTCATACCTCGCCCACTGCATTAATGAGAGAGTGTACTGTTTCAGGTGCTGCACAGCATTCCCTGTTCCGTCGAATATGCTTCCGAAGGTAGGCAGTGAACATCTTCCTGGGATTCTTCCCTCTAGTACTTCGTGCGAGAATGGTGATTTGTCAGCTTCCACAATTGCCTCAGCCAACTGTAATCTTCCTACCCTTCGTGGATTATTGAGTAATGCTTTCATTTCATGTATTTCGTTCAGGACTGTCTGATTAACTTCGTCCCTTCCTTCTTCTCGCCTTCGTTTTCTCCTCCTATTACTTCGCTCACCATCACCTTCTCTCCTTTCTTCCTCTTATCCCCTTCTCTCTGCTCGGTATCTCTCTTCTTCCTCTGCATACTTCCTTGCTTCCTCCTGCCACTGTTGTTCTCTGTATTTTTGTTCTTCCCGAGATCTTTCCTCCCTCCGTATTCTCTCAGCTTCTCTTCGCCTTTCTTCTTCCCGAAGTCTCTCCTCCTCCCGAGTTTTTTCTTCCTCAAATCGCCGTCTTTGGTCTTCCCATCTTGTTTCCTCCAAGGCTCTCCTCAGCAACCTTTCTTCGCTGCTTTCTCTTCGACGTATCCTTCTCTGTTCTCCTATTTCTCCTTCCTGTTCATCCTGAGGCACTTCCCCTCCTTGGTTCACATTTTCTCCCATACCAGTTTCACCTCGTGCATCTCGAATAGTCCTTTCTTCATCAAGTTGGTTGTTTTATTTGTACCAAGATCGCGTTTTGCCTCATGAGTATGGTCCTTTGCTCCATTAGAGCTCTCTCCCTTTCCCTTTCTAAGCGCAGCACCTCTCTGATCTGCTCCAATGTCATATTTTCTTCACCGGCAGTTTCCCCTCCGTTATCTTGCATAGGTTCTTCTTCCACCTCCGTTTCAGTGTTAACGATATGGATCGATCCTTCCCGGTAACGTTCGTCCTCTTCCTGTTGGATCTCACCCTGCCTTCCTCCTATGCTTGATGTTTCGCCTATCTCCATCCTGCCTTCTCTTCCTGCTAGACTCAAGATTCTCCTTGATGAGATGAGGTACCGTGCTCGTTCCGGTACTCTTGCCATGGACAACCTGCTAAACTCTCTTTCTCCGATTTACCGGATTTTGACCAGATCTAGCTTTCTTTCCTTCCGGTCAGCAGGTTTCAGATCTACCTTTCCTCTTTTAGCACTATCATGCTTCCTTGACCACTATTCTTCAATTCTTGCAAAGTAACAACTCACTTAGTGATTTGTGTAATAACAGATTTCCCAAACTATCTCAAGTGAGACTAAAATCTCAACATGAGATCCCTGTTTCTCGGCGCCAAAATGTAACTACAGAAAATCCATAGTTACACCCACTCTCGAATTAGATAAGCACAAAGTTGAATGAGAACGAGTTTATACACAAATCTTCTTCTATTTTATTAAAATCCTTAATACCTTAGGTTACAAGTCACTCAAGAACACTCTATATCTAGACTGCTCTCTTACAAAAGTTCTATCTCTCTCTCCAATAATGTCCCAACCCCCTCTCAGGAGGCTAAGTCTCCCCTTTTATAGGGCAAAATTACATAATGGAATACATCTCGATTTATCTCGGACTGACACTTTTATCTCGCTCTAAACAACTTTTACGCTTACTTTTTGCCTTAAAGATTGGTTCATGTCGGGGACAGCTGTCCCTTTTCTTGCATAAAAATCCACACTTCGCGTTATTACTTCGGGAAATCTCACTATTTCTTGGACAACAAGTCATACCTCGCGCAATCGACTTCGTGCCCCTTCCCTTTTCTTGTGCAACAATCCATACCTCATTAAATGTATTCTCGAGCAAGTTATGTCAACCTCGCCAAATGTCTTTCCGAGCAAGGTAGCTCTACTTCGCTAGATGCCCTTCCAAGCAGGTTAGCTCTACTTCGCTAGATATCTTTCCGAGCAATGTAGCTCTACTTCGCTAGATATCTTTCCGAGTAAGTTAGTTCTCCTTTGCTGATGGGACCTAGTTAAGGCAGATCTGACAGTTGATTAGACTATTCACTTACACTCCTTCGGAAGTGGTGAATAATATCTTTCTCGAAGATTCTTCTCATTATCTCGCCCAATCTTCCTCGGACACGTGGCGGAGTGATTTTCTGTACCTACACTCCCATTGATTTATTCTTCCCCGCAGTTCTGCTCTTCTCCATTAGCGCCATTGAGCGACACCAACTGCCAGACTCGATCTCAACTACTCCTTTCACTCTGCCAAGCTCCATCTACTTCATGCATGCAAACTGCCGTGATCACCAGCGGTGATAGAAAGAAGAAGGTGGTGCCCTGAGTAACATGCCGGATGCCTTAATGAACATTATTTGATTTCTAGCTTCCCCTCAGTAAATGGCCTAACTGCCTTTAATTGCTCCTTTGTAAATGTGTGTGCCCGTTAGTAAAGTGGACACCTTTTAGCAATTTTATGCGCGCAACTTTGCTTGCTTCAAATGCATCTAGATTCTTCATAAGACGTCGGATTGACTCCATTCTCTCGCCGTTGGCTTCGTATTTTCGTCATCTTCGAGATGATAGCATGCACTCCTAAGTTCGAACGAGTTTCACTTGGTCTTTGGCCCTTCTCCTCTTTTAGCTAACTTCTTTCTTTGCACAATTAAGTGCCAATTCGCTTCTTTTGGATGATTCACCTACTAAAACACAAATAGAGAAAAACATACGTAATATACAATAATTCACAAGGAAATATAGCAAATGCTAGCATGGATTCGACACTAAATATGTGCAAAATATGCACTTAACACCTTCCGGATGATGAAGATGATATTGAGACGAATGTTCTAGCAGTGGCTACACTTTTGGAGACACAGAGGAGGCAGGGAATACATCAACCCATCCCGAATGAAGTCGAGACCCCTCATACGGTGCACAGAAAATGTGTAGATGCGGATACTCGTATGATGCATTAATACTTCAACTTCAATTGTATGTATGGGCCAAAGAATTTCAAAGGTAGGTTTGCTTTGCCTCGTCCACTTTTTCTGAGAATTTTAGAGCAAGTTTGTGATTATGACCATGATTTTCACCAAAAAGTGGATGCTTGCGGTATTCTTGGTCATACTCCATATATGAAAATGGTTGCCGTCATGAAACATTTTGCCAAAGGTGTTGCGCCCGACTCCTTAGATGATTACACCCCCAATGGGAGTAACCACTATCTACTATTATGCTATGAAGTTTATGGATGCAATTATTTGGATTTATAATGGTCGATACATGCGTCAACCTACCGCTCAAGATACAGAAAGGATTTTAGCAGAAAATGAAGCTCGGGTATTTCCTGGTATGCTTGGTAGTGTCGATTGTTTTCATTGGGCATGGAGAGCATGTCCAATGGATCAAGCAGGATCCCACTGCGGCTATAAGTCATATCCCTCGGGTTTTTTGCAGGCGGTAGCTACATATGATAGATGGATATGGCATTCCTATTTTGGGTTGGGTGGGCAGAACAATGATCTTAATGTCTTGCATGCTTCGGGTTTGTTCGATAGAGCACTTAATGGTGTATCACCTCCTTGTCATTATCAAATCAATGGAAGTAATTACGACAAAGGGGTACTACCTAGGATATGGTGCATATCCTATGTATGGTTGCATCGTGCAAGCGTACAAACCCGCCTCAAACAATAGATAAACTCTTTTCAATCGATACCAAGAAGCCAAAAGGAAGGACATAGAACGTGCATTTGGTGGTCTAAAGGTAAGTTTGGCATTAGATTGAAACCTTGTCGTTATTATAAAAAATCGGACATGAAGGAAATTATGAGGGGGTGCTTGATAATGTACAACATGTGTGTTGAGTTGGAATACCGCAATAAGGATTGGGGGTGGATCACGGGAGATGAACCTCAACCGCCAATTCAAGGAAATGTAAGGCTAGCTCCTCATATATTGTACAACCCTGCGATTTGGGTGGAACTTCGCTTGGAACTAACTACACACATTTGGAACCGACATGGAGAAGGTTTGAGAGATGGTGATATTCCAAACATGGTTATGGATGATGCCTTGCCGAAAGTTCATGAGGGTACAACCGACGTGGACACCGATGAAGACCAATATGATCCTCAAGGAGATGGAGCATTTTATGAGAATGAAGAGTAAATTTCATATTCACCAATTTATTTAACCATAATACTCCTTTTTTCAATCAAGCAAGTAGACATTTTAATTTGTTCTTGTAATAACTACTTAATACTCTCTTTTTCATTTAAGTACGTTACATTACATATTTAACTAGAACTTCATAATAATTCTTAAATATGTCTCCATGTTTAACTAGAACTTCATAATACTTCTTCATGCATATGCTTCATAGCCAAACATCTCCAAAGTGGTGACATGAATGAATGGCATTCCATAATCCGTTTGGTATAAAGCCATAACATCTTCACGATTACCATTTGATGCCCTTAATGAAATGACAAAAAGCTTGCAATAACGCTTGATGCTTGATAACCGAGTTTGTAGTTGTTTTATGCATCTTTTATTAGCATTACCATTGATTCTCACAAATTCTTCTACAACTTGTCCCCAAAAGGAGTTGGTTGTTAATTGAGTGTTGTTAATTTTGCAATAACTTCTAACCAAGTCATTGTCTTCGGCAATTTAGAATGCAACCATGCTTGAATTTTGAATTGAGAATTTAGGAGAAGAAGAAGAGAATAAAACTTCACAAGTTTGGGGTGGGGATTTTGAGTTCATGTGTTGAGTTTATACATAGAGAAGGAATGGTCTAAGTTTGGGATGAAAATGTAGCCGTTAGACAAAACGTTGAATGATGCAGCGCCCAAATGCTGAACCAAATAGCATTTTTCCTAACAGCCTCAAGATCAAATTTGACCGTTGAATCTCAACGGCAGGGAATTCAGCCATGTATCGTTCCGCGTCTGGACGCTGCACTATTCAGCGTTAAGAAACCTCAGCCATCATATCAAATTTGACCGTTTAATCTCAACGGTTCTGATTTAGTGGACGTTTGAAACCTTAATAGCTATATTTTCAGGATACCCTATAAATAGAGAACTACTTCTCCTTCATCCCTCACACCAAAATCAGTTGATTATCTTCTTCTTCTTCACATAATTTTGTTCATACAAAATTATGGCACACTTTAGTACAAAAGAAGAATATGCATTAATTTATGGTTGGGTTATAGCAAGCAACGATCCGATTCATGGAAAATATAAAAGAGGTGTAATATTTTGGGGGAAGATTATTGAAGAGTGCAATAAAATAAAAGGTGATGATGGTATCGAAAGAGATAAAACGGCATTGCAAACAAAGTGTAACACATTGAGAGCCGGAGTGAAAAGATATCTTTCACATGTTAGGCCATACTTCCGAAACAAACCTACGGGGTTGACAGAGGCGGATTATGTAAGTACCTTAAAAAAAAATTAATGTTTTCTTTCTTCTATTTTGATCTCTTTCTTTCTCTAAATGTTTCCTTTCATTTTTTTCCTAGTATCATCGTGGACAACAGAATTATGAAGCAGAGTCTGGAAAAAATTGGAGGCACGAATCGATTTTCCAGATCCTGAAGACTTATCAACCCGGTTACAACCCAACGGTGAATAATGATGATGGCGTCGGTACTTCCACTCAACCTACTCAACAGACTCATGCTACTCAAGAAGATGATAATATGGATGAAGATTTGGAAAATATGGCAAGGTTTGGTGGCACTTCATCTACTCATAATTATAAAACCTTAGAAATATCAAAGAAAAGACGATATTTCGAACAAACGGATGATGTTAGAAGTGAAGGGAGAGATCAAGACAAGAAAAGGGCTCGTGAGGCTAAAGCATCGCATAAATCAGATGAAAAATTGGACAATCTCATCGAACTTCTTAAAAACGCACAAGCACATAGAATGGCCAAGTATGAATCATAGGAAGAGTATCTGAAGAAGAACATGGAAAGCTCTTCAATCTTGGCACAAACGCAGCAAAGAGAATAGGACATGAAGATCCTACGACAACCCTTTGATGAATTACAGGAATGGGAAAAACCCGTCTACAAAATATGGAAGAACGAGATTTTGGCCCGTCATGGATTGCCACTTATCTCCTAAATTAAAGTGATATATTAGTAATAATTTAAGTTATTTAGAAGTAGGATTTCAATTTTAATGTACTTATTTATGTTTTAAGTTATTTAGAAGTAGGATTTCAATTTCAATGTAGTTTTTATATTTTAAGTTATTTTAATTTTAATGTATCTTTTTAATTTCTTAAAAAAACATTGTAAACTTGTTTTGCAATGTAATGAAACTTTGGTAAATTCTCAAATTTTGAAACAAACAACCATTGGAACAATTTTTTTTTGAAACAAACAACCATTGGGACAAATTATCAAACTTAGAGAATCAAGTTCTGGGAAGAAAAAAAATAGTCGTTGGTGAAAAAAAGGTCAAGCGCTGAATGGTACAACGTCAGCAGAAAACGCTGAATGGAACAACGTCTAGGGTATCACTGAACAGTTCAACGTTGATGCCCTGGAATATTCTCAAAACGCTGAACTTTTCAGCGTTTGGACCACTTTTTGGATGCTGAATGATTCAGCGTTTCAATCTCGCTGGACTGCGAGCACCTGCTAGGAGAGAGAAGTAGACAGAAGCAGTGTTAACTTTTTTTCCACACTTTTTTCTTGATTTGCAACACTTTTTGGGCAATCTAGCAATTGAATCTAGCCCGTAAGACTTATCCTAACACTTTGTGTCCTATTTAATTGTTAGATTCGTCCTCTATTGACCTAGATTTCCTCTGAGAAACATAATTAGGTCTACGAATAAAAGACTTCGCTTTGGGGATTCGTGAATCCAGGTCCGACTATCTTTACCTTGATAGTTTGTGTATCTTGATCTTGGTTTTCTGTTATCGAGGTTCTCGTAATATCTTTTAGGAAAGATAGATAGAAATCACAAAGTTCTCTTCATCTCAGATTTTGTGATTCCTCAAGATAGATATCTGAAAATTGATCTTAAGTGATTTTTTGAAGAATGTTCTTAAGAGGAGGTAAAAGATTCAGGTTTATCATCTAAGTGAGTGTAAGTGTTCCGGATTGTGAGGTATGCTAGATTTGTCTATTGCAAACAAATTTCCAAGCTTTGATATTTGATCTAAAGGGAAATCAAATAGGCTTATCTATTAGAGGCGGGTTGGTATCTAAAGTCTTCACTTAGGTTGAAGCAACTCCTAGGATGTAAAGGACGTCAGTTAAGGGAAACAATTACGTAGAGCCTTGCGAGGTTCAAGAGACGTAAGGAGTGCGACTACAACTGAATCGTTTGGAGGGTGGATTCTGTCTCAACTATATACCAGTCCGAAGTCTGATAGTAGGCTAGTGTCCGTAATGACTTAATACAATTTGGTGTTCAAATTTGGACGAGCTCCCGGGGTTTTTCTACAGCTGTGGTTTTCTCGTTAACAAAACTTCTGGTGTCTTGTGTTTTTCCTTTTCAGCGTTATATTTTTTATCTTTATAATTGGACTTACGCAAGTTGTACGTATTCAATCTTAGTAGATACGTCCATCTAATTGTGATCGATTACGAGACTTATTTCTTGTAGAATTCGTATCTTGGAAGATAGATAACAAGTTTTATTACTTGGCAGAATTCCTATTGGATTATTTGGATATGACTCGATTGATCTTGGATATTGATTTTTTAGATCGTCCAAGTAGTCTTCTTAACAATCAGGTTCACAAACTCCTTTTCTATATACATATTGATTGATGAGAAGAGATAGAGATATAAATATAAACTTTACATACATATTGTAAGGGATCATTAAGTTGGTTTAATTGCAATTGTAGTAGGTTTTGTCCATACAGGATGCCGAGCAAAAAAATTGGTGGTGTACTTGGTACCCCTACGTTTTCACTAAGAAACAAAGTTTTGACTCCTAGCAGGAGTATAGCTTTTACAAGCCATAGCAAGGTTGAAAGCATAGCAATTTCAGGTTCAATAAAACAAAAGAGATATGAGTGGTAGTGGCAGTGGTTTCTTCATAGTTTCTTTGGTAACTTGATAAAGCCTTGAATCTTCCTTCAATCGCCTTCTTGTAGAGAAAATTGAACCTGACAATAATGGTCATATCTTGAGCTTCTCTTTCAACGTTTATGTGTTGCATTTCCTTGGCCACTCGAAAGCTAGGTCTGCTCCTCCTATTGATCCATGTGCCCTGTGATATCCTGACTTCCGTCTTTCTCCAATGAGATTTCCTGCAAAATCTTTAGCAATTAGACCAATGTGATAATAAAGGATTTCTGGGTTTGGAGGGTACGTATCTTAATAGTAACTCCAAAACACTCTCTAAGAGTATTCTACAACAACATTATTATTTGAGGTGTAACCGGGATCTGATAATATATATTGTTAAGAATATGCGCCGGAACATTATAAATTTTGTTATAATCACATAGATGGTGTTTTATATCCTTAACAGTTTGTTAAGCATTTCAGTTTTCTTGACCAGATGAATCAACAAATAGTTGCATAAACTTCCTGACTATTACCTTTGTCAGAAGCAGTAGCAAACCAAGAATTTAACCCGTCAGTGAAGTTAACATTACTCCCAAGGAGGATTTGCCAAACAAATCTAGCAAAACGGCATTCCATGAATAAATAAGACATAATTTTCTCCCCGCTATTGTCGGTACAAAGGGGTAATAAAGTGCAGAATGCCGGCAGTTTTAGCATTAGTTGGAAGAATCCCATGAACACACTTCCAAGGAAAGAGTGAAATAGCAAGGGAAACATCCAGGTTTCAAAATTTTCCCAATCAGATATTTGAGTTTCATTGTTGTATCTCTCGTACATTTTTTGCCTTATGGGGAGATTTGACAGAGAAATTCTCATTGTGATTAAGATTCCAAGAAACAGTCTTCTTCATCATTGTTTACGTTGGTATTCATTATTTATAGCCTCAATTTCCTCGTGGTTGAACCATGTATTTAGCTTGTGAATATCCCAGTTACCATTAGAGGTAATGAGATGCTTGACCATTCTAACAAACTTAAGTAAAGGCCAGTTATTATAATATTTAACAATAATTACATTTGCACAAAATTGTAACAAGATTTTTTAGAAGATGAATAATCCCTCTTCTTACTCGATCTCCATCAACATTGTAATCTGAGATATTCTTCACTATAAATTTGCTATCAAAGTACTAGTATGATTTAATAGTCCCTAATCTTTTGACTTCTCTCATTTAACTCAGTTGGCATCATATGTGTTCCCTTCCTCTGGCTCCTATTAGTAGGCTTGAATGAATATTTTAGCAAGACAAAATTATCGGTTCTTTCGTATCTACATTCACCAGCTGGCGTAGAACTAGACTGTAATGATGCGAACAGCCAACGTGCTCCTGACTCGTAGCTTCCCTTTTGACGATCTCTGCCATGTCAAAGAGCCAAATACGTATGATCCCTTTCTATATGCTGATGGCGATGTTGATGCAGTTGGAGCAATCACTTCAAAGTTCACAGTAAAGTTTTTCTTCTCCCCGTAGTTGCTAAAGGTCAGAATCTTAGGTGACACTGTAACATTAACTCCAGGTGGTGAAGACACTACTGCTTTATAAACGCTCATTGGTGTTCCTACGTTTGTCACTGTTCTCCTTACTAAGTAGCTGTCCTTAAGATTCGGCACTGTGATTGATGGATAATTCAGGTCTGAAGCAGTTGCTGCGGTAGACATCATTGACTGATGGTTACAAATGCTATTAGTGTCTCTTGTGATTAGCTGCAGTGACTTGTCATCATACCCAATTGCACAAAGGAAAGCTTTATAATCAATATCTTGTGCATCATAGACAAGCCCAGGATTAAGAACCCTTGTTGGGTTTACGAAACCTGCTCCATAATCAAATGGAGTTCCATTTATGCCCGTAGGATCTACTGTCAAGGGTCTTCTGTTCTTATCCACCACTGTAGCTGCATTTTCATTTATGCAATTTCATCAGACAACTCTCCATAAGAAGGTTATGGATTAATGGGGTTAAAAATCAGTTGTATCCAACTAAAACAATCCAAATGAACAACTAATACTACGTTGTAAGAGACAAAATATCCATAGTTTAGAGGATCAAAAGACGAGAAAAGGTGTGTCAGCAATATTGAAATCTAAACAGAATATATGAAAAACAAAATTCTTGGAGTCTGAAGTTTTACCAGTCGTCATAATTGCTGATTTTATAGCTGAGGGAGACCAGGATGGATACACGGCTTTGATCAATGCTACTATACCTGCTATGTGAGGGCAGGCCATAGAGGTCCCTGAGAGAATGTTGAAATTCAACTTTCCAATAGCCGGAGACCAGGCTGCTAGGATATTCAATCCAGGAGCCGTGACATCAGGCTGCGGAAACAGAATACAGTGAAGTCGAGAAAAGGGATGTTAAGTATCCATGCAGTGATTCTGTTCCACCGAGATTAGTATTTACTCCTAGTAATTAGAAATCATTACCTTTAATATTTCTGGGGTCAATGAATTGGGGCCTTTAGAAGAAAATGCAGTTACTCGTGGTGCAGGTAAAGATCCTATTACAGTCTTCGCAGAAAAGATTTGAGTTGTCGGACTCCTATAAACAAAATAGAGCAAAATCCCACAAATAAACAACACAGGTAGACTACAGCCTAGTTCCTTCTTCATAGTGGTAAAGAAAAATTAACTACATTTGCAAACCTTGTGTGATTAATATATGATAGAATCTTGTCCCCAATCTCTGATGTTACAATAGCTGCAGGGATCACAAAGGGAATAGCAACATCTTTATCAACTTCATCTATCAAAATCATCCCTGACCCACCTGCATCTCTTACTATCTTGCTCTTTGCCAGCTTCGACTCTGAAGTACTCTCAGCGTGCCGGCACACCAAAACCTTTCCTCTTGCCTTTGTACTATTCAATGAGCTTTCTAAACAGTAACTGGATAGAACGAAAGAGCATGCATAAAGAAGAGTAAGCTGTGATTAAAACTATTTCATTTCTTTCTTTAAACAAACATCAAAAACAAAAAGTCTACCAACTTACCTGGACTGGTAAGGAGTGAAGTATCCAGTATAGGCTTCTGAAGCAGCAATGATCCTTGTGGAAGCATTTGTCTCGAAAAGAGAAAGGCTTTCACCCTATCCAACAGGCAAACTATTTAAAGGTCAAGGAATCTCAAGATGACTATATAGTGAGCAACAAAAACAAAGAACAAGAGAAGAAGAAAAAATACAGTTAGGAGCAACATTACCTTGTAACTAGATCCGTCTCCTAGTACGACATCAGAAGTAAAATCCCTATCTGTTGAAGAGGCAGCTACAGTGATTAACCATGGTGCAAGATTTGTTGCAGAACCTTGACTGCCCTCATTTCCAACAGAAGAAACAACTAAAACTCCACGGCTAGTAGCATGGAATGATCCTATAGAGATTGCATCGCTAAAGTAATCTCCCTGGGGAGAACTGGGACCCAAGGATAGAGATATAATATGAACCCCATCTCTAACAGCGTCATCAAAAGCAGCCAATAAGTCGACATCGTAGCAACCAAAGTCCCAACATGATTTGTATACTGCAATCCTAGCCATGGGTGCACCTCCTCTAGCCCCTCCAGCAGCCAAGCCATTGAAAGTCATGTTCATGACATATCGACCAGCAGCTATTGAGGCTGTGTGGCTACCATGCCCAGAACTATCCCTTGGAGATTTGAATTTCCCCATCCTTATGGAATCTTCTTCTTCGGCTTCATACCCACTCACATAGTACCTAGCACCTACCACTTTCCTACACAAAGATCAGATAACTTTAGGAAAACTAAGAAATTACTCATCCTGAGATTCACAGTGGAACGAAAGATGGTTTATCAGCTAAACCTGTTGCAGGATGAAGAGTTAAATTCTTCTCCAGCTTGACATTCTCCCTTCCATGTTGAAGGCACTGGAGGCATATTCCCATCACTGAAACTTGGCGATTCCGGCCATATTCCTGAATGAGTTCACTTATCAAAATCTAAACTAGTTTGATTGAATAGCTGTGATGGGCATATTTCCCCCAGTGACATTGAAGCACACAACTAGATAAACAGTTAAATAAATTAACACATCTTTGTAACAGTGGCTGTAAGAATACCCACCCGTACAGTAATGAACTTTACCTGAATCAATGAAACCAATAATGACATTTTCTTGGTTCTTAGTGGAAAAGCCTGAAATTTCCATTGCTTCATTTTTGTCAAGACCCATGAAATCCCATGAATGAGTTGTGTGTAGACTTCTTTTCGAGTTCGGAAACACCGAAACCACTCCCGGGATTCCTGTAATTTAAGCAGTATCAGTACTAATTAATTGAGCAATGGATATTAGGGACCAAATACAAAAAAACTTAAGAAATATAATAATTACTGGTCAATTCCTGAGCTTGGTACTCTGTAAGCTTAGCTGCAAATCCTCTGAAACTGTGTCTGTAACTATAAATGTGGGATGCTTGTGCTTGTTCAAAACTGTTGTTTTCATCATAAAAGAAACAAACAAAAAAGCATTCAAAGAACAGAAAATAATATTCAGGAAAGTTAAAATAAAAGAGAAAAAGAAAAAGGGGGAACCCAAGTTTTGGGGGTCGATAAGGAAAACAACATATAATAATGGTAATGAGCATTTACCTTCCTCCATGAACAAGAGAGAGCATTTGGTGGTTTTGCTGCAAAATCTCATCTGGGTTCTCATTTGTTCCTCTACTACCCATGTAAACAACATATACCTGCTTAAGTTTTAAAGCAATAGCCAATAAATGAATAATGGATACAAAAATTGTAGTGGGAAACACCTGAAAAACAAAGGGTAGACAGTACCTTTGAAGTAGAAGCATGAGAAGAGAAACAATAAGTGATTTGAAGAACAGATAAACAAGTAGCAACAATGACTAGATGGAGAATGTTGCTTATTTTGCTCAATCCATATGAATTAGCCATTTATTAGTCCTTTTAAGATATTATTACTAGAGATTTCTATATATAAGAAGAAGAGAATGGGGGTGGTGAAGAAGGAAAGATCGCTAATGATAGTGGGCGGTGGTGGGAGGGTTTAATGAATCTATACTACCATTGAGTACCTGAAAGCTAAGAGCACTAGGAAAGGACTAGTTTAATAGCGGAGGGGGACACACAGAAATCCCACAAAAACTGGGGAAAAGGCTTTTGTTAAAAGAAAAGAATTAGCAGCTTTTCTTTTCTTTTTTTGAAGCAAAATTCATCTAAGTTGGTATTAAGATCGTATTAATTGTTTTTGTGATTTGGAAAGAGAGTGTAGATTTTGGACCTGAGTACCCCGTGTCCACCGTACCCTTGCAAAATGACTTGCCATTTAGCCGTTTTTTGCTTTAGCTATTTCATAAGGATCACGAGAGACCTGAGTCGTGGATTGGAGAGAAAATCGATCAAACAACCCGAGGCCCCAAAGACATGTTCCTAAAACATAACAAAATGACAAAGACATGTCCACAGAACTCCCTCGTGACTCATAAATAACAAGCAATTAACCCATCCCCAAGGTGAAGTAGTAAAAAGGTGGACTTTTGGACGACACAATTTACTAAAATTTGAGCTGCGTTATTTTTTTGTTTTTGTGTTTGTTTCGGGCATGGGATAGATGGAGAGAGGAAGACATCAGATACTTCAAGAATCAGGGCCGTCTTAAGGCATAGGCGAGCTAGGCGGTCGCCTAGGGCCCCAAATTGTTGGGCTCAAAAAAAAATTGTTTATATATCAAATGCTAACAGTTATAAGTGTTACTAATAATTGTCACATTTATTTATAACAGATATTTGTCATAATTATAATTGTTACAAACTGTTTGGTAACAATTAAACGTCACTAAATAGCTACAAACTCTTGATTTAGGGATATGGAATGTCAAATTGAAAGTTTACAACCCAAAATCTAACCTAAAAAACTAAAAAAAATTTGACGACCTTTGGCCGCCAAGCTAAATCCAAATTATCGTTTTTAATAGTGTATAGAATTTTCTCTCAAATTAAAATTTTGTTTATTTTGTCTATATTTTTGATTTAGTATCACATAAAAAAACCCCAAAATTTTAAATTCGCCTAGGACACTCCGAAACTATAAGACGGCCCTGTCAAGAACCCGTATACTTTTTTCTTGTGATCGTTTGGGGGACATACAAACGGTCATATATATTTTATTACTGTATATAAGAGGAAAGTACAAATGAAAGAAATGAACCGTTTTATTATCTTTTTGAAATAAAGCTTTTGCTTTTTTCTCATCAATATTGAAATAATGCTTTTGTGAGTACTAGAATTTCACTGGAGACATGACAGACCCAAAATCATTTCCTTTTCTCTAAACCAAGATTAACCCCAGCGTAAACTAACTTTAGTTTGGTAACTTTTAGGTGTAAATGTCTGTGATAAACTATACAGCATTTCTAGAAACTACACACAACTCCCCCAATAAAGAACGGTAAACCACACATGGAAACAGTAGGCCCTGGCTGAACAGCCATAGGGGGCCACCATTCTCATGTTAGAGTTGGTTTCCAAAGACCACATTTTACGGTCCATTAGAACAAGTCCGGTGGGACTTGGCAATCCACGTTTCCGATAAGCCACGTATATGGTCAAATTTATTTTTGGACAAATAGCAAAATGGTATCGAGATTGAACCAAAATAGAGAGATTCATTGATTGAGTGTTTAGATAACAAGAATACAATGTTTTTGTTATTTTTTTGGATGATTACAAATGATACTACAAATGCCTATTTATAGGCTTACAAAGAGAAGAAGAGAACTATGCCTATGGAGGCTAACAACTATGCCTTTGGAGGCTAACAACTATGCCTATGGAGGCTTACCTTATATTCTTTGTTTCTAGAATAATCTAGATGTTTAGAACATGTTTAGAGGTAATTCTAACAAATGGTTTATCTTAGAAACATTAGTCAACCGTTGATTATTGAGTCGACTTGAGCCGATTGTCTCAATGTTCTACGGTAACGGCTATTTCCTAACAATAAAATGTCTTCTCCAACACATCTACCACCAGTAATTTTATTTTTCACCATTTATCCGCTAAAAAAAGAATAGAAAAGAAAAAAAAAATACTTGTTATTTCTGCACTGGGGTGAATATGGATTCTACTTCTAATTAATAACCCTTAAAAAAATATCAAAGAATTTTTTCATTTTTTTCACGATAACACTAGCTATATTTATAAAATGTACTTGGGAAAAAAATATCAGTAAGTGATTCAACACTAGCTATCAATGAATTAATAAGGTAGAGCTGCTCGTTTCAAGTTTAGTACAAATGTTCATAATTGAATCTTTGTCTATCTGGTTTGACCATTAGCCGTGTCCATTATGGGTGGAGATGGGAAAACTTGCCCATTTACCCACTCACCGTATTTTTGCTTAATTATTGTAAACTATTTAAATTACTAATTAAAAAGCAAAATATATGCAATATTTTCTTCCACAAATTGCAATTCATGACAAAATATTTTTGCGGAAACCTGTGGATTCTCGTATTTTGCTTATAAACTAGCGCCCATATAACCGCCATCATCACATCATCGTCATACCTCCACCGTCACCAGTACCACTCCTAACGTCATTACCACCACAACCAACACCATGACTATTAGATCACAGCCACCATCAACACCTTTTTTACCAGCACCAGCACCACAACCACTACTTTCACCACCAGCTTTACCAGCACCACAACCACCACCAGTAACAAAAAAGAAAAGAAAACAAAAACAAAAACATATTCACCAGCATCATCCCTACCTCCACCGTTATCGTCGGAACCACCACCACCACCACCACTAATAAAGGCCCTACCACTACGACCACAACCAGAATCACCACTAGTATCACAATTACTATTGTCGCCACCGCTACCAGCACCATTCCTACCTCCACCTTCATCACCACCCCTAATACCATTACCAGCACCGTCATATGCACCCATACCATCTTTACCTTCACCACCGCTACCATCACTGCCCTTACCACCACCAGCATCACAACCAAAATATTACTGCCAAAACTATTGGCACCACCGCCATCCTTACTTCCACCACCACTACCATAACAACCAGCATCTTTAATATTGCTTATTATTCTACAATAAAGTCTAGTCTAATTTAATATAATTCATGGTTTTCTCTAGATTCCATATAAATCATTATTATTCATATGATTCCTAATGGCTTTCCCTAGTTCCCATCCCCTTGCAATTTATAAAATCAATCTACTTTTCAATGATGATGTTTTTTTACTGACCACATACAAAAGTCAAACGAACTTTGATTATGATTATTATTTGTTAGAGCACTGCTTGGTCGAACTCGCAAGCGTTGTTATCTCAAGCTTGTTTTTCAATGTTAGTGATCAAAACTATAAGTCTTGATTTCTAGTCTACTTATAGTGATGTCTCGGACTAGCATAGATTGTGTAGTTGAGCATTAGACTTCACGACGTTCATCAAATGAAGACGAAGAACTACTAAGGCGAGCTTGTGGAACTTTATCAACAAAAGGTATGTGGAGACTAAAAGTCATCTATCACTTGGAAATTCTATTTCTACTCTATCTTCTATATTGAGACATAAGTCGTATTACTATATGGTTTTAGATTATGCACATTTGAGATTTCGAGCTGAGTTTAACTCACTTACATATTTTTCGAAATATGTTTTGGTAAGATTTCGCTTCAACCAAGTTCATCTTATATTCTTGACGAAAGTCAAAAAATGATCATGTGAAAATCGCCGAGTAACATCCTACATGGTTTGTGTGATACAATCATTTGGTGTAGACTTGGAATGTTTCGTTATGATTGTTTCAATAACTTGAAAATTTCTTTGATGCTAATAGTGTGTAAAAACGGATATTGTCATCCTCTAAGAAAGTTTCAATGATTGAAATAAGAGTTTCGAACCATATGTGTGATCCATGTTCGGGAACCATAGTATGCATACCCGTATGCGTACATGTTGGTTTGAGAAGTCCGGGAACCTAAGTGCGCATACCCGTACGCATACTGGTGTAGGTTTGTGACCAGAATTTTCTGCTAGGTTTGGAGGCATGCATACCCATTCGTATACTGGCAAAAACCAAACTTGGTCCGGCTTTTCAAGTATGCGTACCCGTTTGCATACTTGAATGGTTAAAGTTCTAAAATCGGTTTTGTTGTTGATAGGTGTCTAACACACCTTAATATTTATCTATTGTTTATGCTTTCTTTGCTAAGTTTTTTTGTAAAATATGTATCTTATATTTGCTTTTGAGTGTTTAGGTACTTTGGAGTCATTTGGAACAAAAGAAGAAGAAACAGGTCCAAAGTCTCATTTCAAGTGCAACTGCTGTTGGAGGCGAGCTATTTCTCATTATTTGCTTTTGTTTCTTCATCTCTGTCTGAAAAGCATGTCGGCTTTAGTGATGCAAATTTATCTGTCTGAAAAGCATGACATCTTTAGTGATGAAAAGAAATTGAAGAGAATAAGTAGATATGCGAAATAGGGGAGATACGACTGCTGTTGGTAGGAGAAAGCGTTCATTTGGAGCAAGGAATGAAGAATCATCGCCGCACAGGCAAGCGCTATCGGGAGCACAAAGGATAGGGGGCTATACTTTGTGGCCCATATTCACCCTTGAGGGTGGAAATAACCGTCCCATACTATTAGACCTAATTAGGTCGAACTCAGCTGTTTCTGACAGCATTTCACTTCTTCTCTTCAGCTGCAAATATCACGAATGACTGCTGGTGATTTTGGTCCAAGTTTGGGAATAGTGGATCTGTGATCATGGAGAAGATTCAGAAGGAATGGCTCGAATTACTTGAGGGTCGGTGACAAGTGTGTAGAAATTTCAAGCTAGGGATTGATGGTGATTTTGGGTTGTTAACAGAGCAAGGAAACTTGGTTCAACTTGAATTGATTCACAGATGAAGAACTCGCTGAGAAGATAGAAATGGGGGTTTCTGAGTCTGTGATTAGTTGGATAAGGTATCGTTGTTGTGGTTAATTAGAGAAGAAATTATGGTTGCAATTATGGGTTTGTTGAGTTGTAACAATAAACTGAAGCTGGTGGTGTTGTTCAAATGAAATTTAGGGAATGAGATGAATTGTATGGCCAGGGTATGGTTGGTGATGTCAGGTTACAACTGGTATTGATGCTGCAGTCGGAGCTGCTAATGTGATTGATGGATAAGCTACAACATTGAGGAGATGGAAGAACTGATGATACTGAAGATAATCTGGAGAATTTGGCAGTGATAATGGAGGTTTCTATTGGTTTTGGTTATACAACTACAATGAGAACAAGTGTTGTGCAGTCGATGCCGATGTAACTGAGATTTGAATAAGAGAAGTTGTAGTTGTAGTTGAAGATGAATCTGAGCTCAATAAATGGAATCTGAATGGGTAGTTCCGAGTGATAACTCCGCAAGGGGTTGTGAATAAGCAATTGCAGGAAATGAATTACAAAAGAGGAGTTATGTCTGATTGAGGTGCAGTTTTGTTGGCGGTTTAAGGCAGTGCAGAAATTGATTTTGCCGTAAATGAGTTTGTTGTTCATTGTTCTGTGTGATTGAAGTGTTGAGCTGGTTGTATTGGTGATGCAGTGGAGATATGTGGTTGTTTTAGCTTGCTGCTGTCTGAAATGGTGCAACTGGTGCTGTTGAGATGCAGGTATTGGGAAGTTGAAGCTGCATGACAGATTAGTCTGCAAGAATTTATTGAGCAGTTATGGAGTGATGAAGCTGGTAGTGGCTCTGATAATGGAAGATTGCAAGTCTGAATTGAGTGGTGCAGTTGTAGAAACTAAGTTTGTAATGGGTTTTGGTGACAACAGTAAGAGATGATATAATCTGTGCAGATGGTGCTGAGATGCTTCCATGAATGTGTGGGTTGCGAGAGGACTTTGCATTTGTTGAAGAGAAGAAGTTATTGTTGCTTGCGAGAGAATTAATGAAGCTCTGTAGGCGAATGGGAAAATGAAATTGAATGACTTAGATGTATGTTAGGACTGTGCATAGGTGAAGAATGAATTTTGGCCGTGAAAAACTACCATAACTTGGCTAAATTCCGATTCAGGCGGGTTAACCCAACGATTCAGATGAGCTGACTCAAATGGACTTGTTTTGACTGGGCTTCTCTTGTGGGTTGTTTCAAAGAACTGATTTTTGGCAGAAGGGTGCGACCTAAGGCATAGAGTATATAAAATGGATATTTCTTTACACATGAGATATCTTTTATCGAATCTTCTAACTTCTACTTTTGGTTCTAGGGTTTGTGAACATGATAGATTTATTTCTTCTTTGGATGAACCCATTAACATGAGTACTAATTTTATTATTGGTGATGGATTAATTTGATTTCACAAAGCATGCTTCTTTGATTTAATAAATTAGTTTTGTCTCATAACTATCGATCTTGATTCACTATATATATCGCCATGTATGATTTGAATATTTCTTTAGTTGAGTGGTCAATTGATTGAGCTTGTATTCACATCTAATGCTAGTTTAGGGTGTTTCATACGTAAAAGTGATGCATCTTGAATACAAGTACAGTAAAACTTCGATAAATTAATAGCTTTGGGACCGAAGAAAATTATTATTTTAGCGAAGTAATTAATTTATCGAGTTAAAATTTAGCATGTATAAGCCTAGTTGGGACCAGAGAATTTTATTATTTTAGCGAAGTAATTAATTTATCGAAGTTCTACTGTAGCACAAATATGATTATTGCTTGTAGTGATATATCCTAGTAATCATACATGAACCTTGACCTTTGTTAAATCGGATTAGTGCGCTTTCCACGTTCGATTGCTTTGATTGGCCTGATTTCATAGAACTTAATGCATCTAGGGAATTAAACTTGATTAGTGCTTTTACACGTTAGGTTGTTCTCTTAGATAGAACTCATACTCGCATCTTTTAATGTGTTTGTTGATGACAAGAGGAAATTAGCGGGATATTCTTGCGATCAAGGTATCCTAGGGCCTTTGATAATGAGAGATTAAATTTTAATTCTAGTTATTATGACAAGAGCATGTTAGTAAATGAAAATGAGATCCTTAACCAATACTTTCACATACTTAATTTGATTTGTTTTATTTGTTTCTTTGCTTTTATATTTGTCTAGTTTATTAAAAATCAGAAAAAAAAATCCCCTTGTTATTTATAGGAAACCGAAACAACCTGACAACCAAGACCTCCCTGTGGGAACGATCCTTTCTTGCCCTTGCTATATTATATATTTTAAGTAGTAAGAAGTGTAATTTATTTTTGACGCATACGACTGCGATCAAATTTTGGCGCCGTTGCCGGGGAGGCAGCGGTTGTCATTTGTTTTTGGTTTTTGGTTTCTTATTTTGTTTTTATTTTTTGTTTTAGCTTTTCTTAATTTTTTGGTTTTAACCTTGTTTTGAGAACTCTAGTTTCAGGTACCAATTTCTATGGACGGAGCATATTGGAACAATGAGTACGGTTATCAACCTCAACAACACTATGAAAACTATCACCCTTATGGGGAATACAATCAAAACCAATCCTTTGGTTATGGTCAATATTCCACGTACCCTTTGAGTTATTCTCATACATTTCAACCTTCTTATGGTGGTTATGTAAGTGAGCAACTACAAGGAGGGGAGAATAGTTGTGCTTCTATTAATATTTCTTCTAGTTTGGTATATAAGATGAAACAATTTATGGTCAGCATGGAGTCAGTTTGTAGACAACCAAGAACGGAACCAGTTTCATCGACCGAATATGCTCATAGTATGTTTGGCCCGATTTCTGATCGTAGTTATGATCATTCACCCATTCAAAGGGAAGATAATTGGCCTAGCAATACTGAAGTAACTAATTCTACTTTTTCCTTGTCGAACGAGGTTTTCCAACAAATGGAATGCTATTTTTAAAATTTGGATGGATCACTCCAAGAGCTTCAAAAAGGTGTTTCCAATTTAAGACAAGGCATTGAAGAATACAAAGAGGACATGCGAAATTCTGTGAAAGACCAGTCTTTGGGAAGTGGTAGCCAATCTTATGTTAACTATGATAGTAACGATGACTATGAAAATACATCATTTGAACCAATTTATGGTGACATCCCCGAGGAGTGTACAAGGGAGTCATTTTGCGAGTATGTTGAGAATGAAACCGGTATGACCAATATTGTGGAAGACCTAATTGAGCTTGCAAATGATTGTAATGAAGATGTTGATGCCGATATTTTTGTTAAGGTAGAAACGGACGAAGAATGGTTGCAAGGTTTAATAGAGGACCATGATATACAAGAGGTGAATAATTCACTTGAGTTTTTCAAGGATGAAGAGGATTTTGTGCTAAAAGAGATTGTGCAAGGTTTGTCTAACCCTTTGCATATTTTTTCTTCTTATTTACCTCTTATTGGATTAAATGTATATGCTTCGATAATATTGTTGAATGACTTTGTTTCTCGATTTCTGCCATTAGAGATGCTTGATTCTCATACTATGCAGGTATTGGAACAAGAAACCATGTAAGTACCCGACGTATATTCTTTATGCACTTCCAAGTGTGGACAAGAATAAGTGTGGGGGAAACTCTTATCGGTTAATAGCTTTATTTATGTTTTATATTACTAATATTTGTGTGAAGCTAGTGTTTGCAAAACAAGTGCTATGGGTGGATCCCCAACTTTTCCGATTATTGGTTTATGGAGAATTCGTCTTGCCAGTCGGCCTGACGACTTTAAACCAAGCGCTAAATGGGAGGAAACCCACTGGTTTTGTGTATCTATCTCTATCTTTTTATTTCTCAAGTCTTTTATCTTTTATCTTTATTTTCTTATTTTGGATATTTGCATATCAAAACTCCAACTTTTAGAGATTTTTGAACAACTTAGAATAAACACTAGCCTTTCTAAGTAGATGGAATTTTTTCTTGAGGATGAGGTATTTATATTGGATGAGTTGGGATTAGACGCCAACTAAATAGCTTGTTTAGTGTTTATCCTCTATTGTTCAGAAATATCTATGAGTTGGAGTATCAGTTTTTATTATGCATTGTGTATATATATCATGTTATGAATTTCCCATCTTGAACTTTACTTTGATTGACTAAAGTTTACATTGAGTACAATGTAAAGTTTAAGTGTGGGGGAGTGTTATCATATAGAGGTTTTAGCCTTGTTAGTTTTCCCTTGTGTTCATAAAAAATAAATAAAAAAATATTGCTTTATACACTCCGAAACCTAGAAACATGTGCCTTTAGGATGACACTATCAATCTAAATGGATGGAACCATCTTGGCTGCAGGAGTTGAGGAACCCATTAACTAAAATGACATAATTATTCAAGTGTTAGAAATAATATGATAGTTGTTACCATATCTCGGAATGTCACCATATCACTTTTTTTTTTTTGCAACTTTTTGTTTATCTAAGTGATTTGGTGGGTCACTAAACATCGAATTGTAATTACTGCTAGGATGAAATAGAGTGATTGAGTTGCTAAAAAAAAAGAAAAAGAAAAAGATACCGACCAATTAGACCAATCGGAATAAAAATAACACTTGGATAGCAATATGTGTGTGTTCTCCCTGTCTCCGTCGCCAAAACAAGCGTGGAATGCAGGATCCAAGGGAATTACCATGTAATCTGCTGACAAGAAGCATGCGCTTGGATCCAAAAGATCTAATCATCCTGTCTAGAAAAAAAGAAAGAAAAAGAAAGTGAAAAAGAAAAAGAAAAAGAAAAAGAATTATTATTGTTTAATAAAGTCTTTTGGTTCCCTTGTATATGCCAGTTGAGTTGATGTAGAATTAAGATTGTTGACTGATGGTCCCTTGTATATGCCAGTTGTGTTGACACTAGAATTCAGACCAGTAACTCAATCCAATAGGATGTATAGGTTCATCTTGGCGGTGACCTTCAGACAGATATGGGAAACACCGATCACTTGTTAACATTCGCAGACATCTACCTCTATATCCATCTTCTTAATCTTTTCATTGTGATTGTGGTTAGTCAGATTCCGAGTATTGTGGTTTGTTCAACTTTCTGAGTAGAGCTTAATTTATATATATATTAATTTGGATTCGCATCAGGGTACCTCCTCCAATAGCCATTTTGGATTCATTCATAGATTTGCCATAGGTGGCTGGAGTTAGAAATATAGGTTTTGTAGGTAGACCTCTTGTAAACCTTCACGAAACTATAACTCGTCCACTAGGGACACCTAGGGGTTCAAAGGATTGTTATACGTGCTAAGTGTGACCGTAGCCTCGACGACACAGAGTTGTATGTATTATTTTATTTTTAGAATTTGTTTTGTTTGATTTGCTCGAGGACTAGCAAAGTCTAAGTGTGGGGGAATTTGATAGGTGTCTAAAACACCTTAATATTTATCTATTGTTTATGCTTTCTTTGCTAAGTTTTCTTGTAAAATATGTATCTTATGTTTACTTTTGAGTGTTTAGGTACTTTGGAGTCATTTGGAACAAAAGAAGAAGAAACAGGGCCAAAGTGTCATTTCAAGTGCAACTGCTGTTGGAGGCGAGCTATTTCTCATTATTTGCTTTTATTTCTTCATCTCTGTCTAAAAAGCATGTCGGCTTTAGTGATGCAAATTTATCTGTCTGAAAAGCATGACAGCTTTAGTGATAAAAAGAAATTGAAGAGAATAAGTAGATATGAGAAATAAGGGAGAGACGGCTGCTGTTGGTAGGAAAAAGCGTTCATTTGGAGCAAGGAATGCAGAATCATCGCCACACAGGAAAGCGCTATCGGGAGCACAAAGGATAGGGGGCTATACTTGGTGGCTCATATTCACCCTTGAGGATGGAAATAACCGTCCCATACTATTATACCTAGTTAGGTCGAACTCAGCTGTTTCTGACAGCATTTCACTTCTTCTCTTCAGCTGCAAATATCACGAATGACTGCTGGTGATTTTGGTCCGAGTTTTGGAACAGTGGATCTGTGATCATGGAGAAGATTCAGAAGGAATGACTCGAATTACTGGAGGGTCCGTGACAAGTTTGTAGAAATTTCAAGCTAGGGATTGATATCGATTTTGGGTTGTTAACAGATCAAGGAAACTTGGGTTCAACTTGAATTGATTCACAGATGAAGAAATCGGTGAGAAGATAGAAATGGGGGTTTCTGAGTATGTGATTAGTTGGATAAGGTACTGCTACTGTGGTTAATTAGAGAATAAATGATGGTTGCAATTATGGGTTTGTTGAGTTGTAACAATGAACTGAAGCTGGTGGTGCTGTTCAAATGAAGTTCAGGGAATGAGCTGAATTGTATGGCCAGGGTTTGGTTGGTGATGTCAGGTTGCAACTGGTATTGATGTTGTAGTCGGAGCTGCTAATATGATTGATGGAGAAGCTACAACATTGAGGAGATGGAAGAATTGATGATACTGAAGCTAATCTGGAGAATTTGGCAGTGATAATGGATGTTGCTATTGGTTTGGGATATATAGCTGCAATGAGAACAAGTGTTGTGCAGTCGATGCAGATGTATCTGAGATTTGAACAAAAGAAGTAATAATTGCAGTTGGAGATGAATCTGAGCTCAAGAAATGGAATCTGAATGGGTAGTTCCGAGTGATAACTCCGCAAGGGGTTGTGAATAAGCAATTACAGGAAATGAATTACAAAGGAGGAGTTATGTCTGATTGAGGTGCAGTTTTGCTGGCGGTTTGAGGCAGTGCAGAAATGGATTATGCCGTAAATGGGTTTGTTGTTCATTTTTCTGTGTGATTGAAGTGTTGAGCTGGTTGAATTGGTGATGCAGTAAAGATATGTGGTTATTCTAGCTTGTTGTTGTCTGAAATGGTGCAACTGGTGCTGTTAAGATGCAGGTATTGGGAAGTTGAAGCTGCAGGACAGATTAGTCTGCAAGAATTGATTGAGCATTTATGGAGTGATGAAGCTGGTAGTGGCTCTGATAATGGAAGATTGCAAGTCTGAATTGAGTGGTGCAGTTGAAGAAACTAAGTTTGTAATGGGTTCTGGTGACAACAGTAAGAGGATCTAATCTGTGCAGCTGGTGCTGAGATGCTGCCATGAATGTGTGGGTTGTGAGAATACTTTGCATCTAATGAAGAGAATAAGCTATTATTGCTTGCGAGAGAATGAATGAAGCTTTGTAGGCGAATGGGAAAATGAAACTGAATGACTTAGATGTATGTTAGGACTGTGCAGAGGTGAAGAATGAATTTTGGCCGGGAAAAACTACCATAAATCGGATGGGTTCCGATTCAGGCGAGTTAACCCAACGATTCAGATGAGCTGACTCAAATGGACTTGTTTTGACTGGGCTTCTCTTGTGGCTGTTTCAAAGAACTGATTTTTGGCAGAAGGGTGCGACCTAAGGCATAGAGTATATAAAAGGGATATTTCTTTACACATGGGATATCTTTTATCGAATCTTCTAACTTCTACTTTTGGTTATAGGGTTTGTGAACATGATAGATTTATTTCTTCCTTGGATGAACCCCATTAACATGAGTACTTAATTTTATTATTGGTGATGGATTAATTTGATTTCATAAATCATGCTTCTTTGATTTAATAAATTAGTTTTTTCTCATAATTATCGATCTTAATTCACTATATATATCGCTATGTATGATTTGAATATTTGTTTAGTTGAGTGGCCAATTGATTGAGCTCGTATTCACATCTAATGCTAGTTTAGGGTGTTTCATATGTAAAAGTGATGCATCTTGAATACAAGTGGCATAAATATGATTATTTCTTGTAGTGATATATCCTAGTAATCATATGTGAACCTTGACCTTTGTTAAATCGGATTAGTGCGCATTCCACGTTCAATTGCTTTGATTGGCCTGATTTCATAGAACTTAATACATCTAGGAAATTAAACTTGATTAGTGCTTTTACACGTTAGGTTGTTCTCTTAGATAGAACTCATACTCGCATTTTTTAATGTGTTTGTTGATGACAAGAGGAAATTAGCGGGAAATTCTTGCAATCAAGGTATCCTAGGGCCTTTGATAATGAGAGATTAAATTTCAATTCTAGTTATTATGACAAGAGCATGTTAGTGAATGAAAACGAGATCCTTAACCAATACTTTCACATACTTAATTTGATTTATTTTATTTGTTTCTTTGCTTTTATATTTGTCTAGTTATTAAAAATCAAAAAAAAAAATCCCCTTGTTATTTATAGGAAACCGAAACAACTTGAACCAAGACCTACCTGTGGGAACGATCCTTTCTTTCCCTTTCTATATTATATGTTTTGAGTAGTAAGAAAGTGTAATTTATTTTTGACGCATACGACATCGATCAGTTGTAAACAAATACATTTATATAATAAGGAATGCATTTTTTGCAAACCATGACTATAATGTTCATGAATTGATTCGAGTGAATCAAACCGATTTTGCTTCAATTGTGTTCTTGTATACTTCTACGAGAATATAGCAATTGAATAACTCTTTAACTAGTTTTATTTGAGTCATTTGAACTAGTTATGGTTAAGATGAATAAGGTCGATATGAGAGTGTTCATATAGCTAACCTCGGTTAACTACTGTTGATCCAACATGGTGTACACGTTTAGGTACTGTTAATAAACCTAAATGAGGGTACATTTCATTTGTGTATAACAAGCTAAGTTCGATCTAACGGTTGAAAAATATTAGCTTGAATCTAATCAGGATTTCATCTAACGGTGAATATTGAATGCTTTGTTACCAAGGTAACTATGATTGCAAACCCTGATTTGAAAACTATATAAAGGAGAACTCTAGCAACTAGGAAACCTAATCCCCACACCTTCTATGTAATACTAGTTGCATAAGCTAGAGTCGATTCTCCTTTAACCTTAGGTTTTTCACGAAACCATGTAGGTTAATGACTTAAAGACTTCATTGGGATTATGAATCCAAACCCAACTATTTTCTCTGTAGTTGCATGTTCTAATCTTACTTTTACTATCGTGATTGAGTATTATCTTTGTTAAGATTTGCTTGAGATTTATCTCCGATAGGTAAGATTGAAAAGTAGTCACAAACATCATCTTCTCATCGTTTGTGATTCCACAATATCTTGTTTCGTTAATCGATTAAGATTATTGTGAGGTGATTGATATTTCTAGGTTGTTCTTCGGGAATATAAGTTCGGTATATCAATTGGTTCCTGTTTACCTTGATTTATCAAAAGACAGAACAAAACTCGGAGGTATTTTTGTGGGAAACAGATTTATCTTTTCCAATAGACTTTTCTGTGTGAGACAGATTTGTTTATAAAGTCTTCGACTTTGGGTCGTATAAACTCTTGGTTGTGGGTGAGATCAGCCAAGGGAATCAAGTGCGTAGTATCCTGCTGGGATCATAGGCGTAAGGAGAACGACTGTACCTTGAATCAGTGTGAGATTGATTATGGTTCAACTACACTCCAGTCCGAAGTTCATTGGTACATTGGCTAGTGTCTGTAGCGGCTTAATACAGTGTAGTGTTCAAAACTGGACTAGGTCCCGGGGTTTTTCTGCATTTGCGGTTTCCTCGTTAACAAAACTTCTGATGTTAGTGTTATTTCTTTTCCGCATTATATTTTGTTATATAATTGAAATATCACAGGTTGTGCGTTGAATCGATCAATTGGGAAATCCAACCTTTGGTTGTTGATTGAAATTGATTGATCCTTGAACATTGGTCTTTGGTACCGTTCAAGTTCTTCCTCTTATATTCAATCGGAATCGCAAATTCCTATTTGCTGATTGCGGATGGAATTAAGAGATAGAGATATAAAACTCTTTGATATACTTTTCTCTAGATTGAGTCTGATTGTCTAGTTGATTCTCTTGAAAGTATATCGGAGTTTGTCTATTCATATTGCCAAACGAAATATTGGGTGTGGTTGTTAGACCCCCGCTTTTTCGTTATCGTTTTTTATTTGTCTTTTTCTCCATCACTCTTTCCTTTTCATTCAAACAAAATCATTGAAGAAACATCACTCAAAATTAAGTTGGATATATATTTTACTTTTATTATAGTACACATATTCTTATATCCTTTATCATTTAATTCGTTGATTGAAAGACGAATTAATCGGTAAACCATCATTATGGAAGATTTTAATTTAATATTGAAAAAATTAGGGGAAAATCCCCAAACCCTAAATATATTGAACATCCAAAAAATTATATTAATTCTATTAAAAAACTCAAGGTTCAATTGTTTCATTAAAAATGATACTTAGTGTGCTAATCAAATAATATAAATGTTTAATTTGTTGATATGGAGTCGATACGGGGTGGATACGAGGAAGAATGAAGAAGAGTGAAGAAGTAAATTAGAACTTTGGGTTTTTTAGTGTTTAATTGTTGGGATGGTTTTAGTGTTGGGGTGTAAAAAGAAATTCAGGAGGTAGTATCCAGGATTTCTAAATATTCATTTGGGTAGTACATAAGATAATTGGGGATGAGACATTGGAAAGCTAGGGGTGGGAAGTAGGAAAAAGCTTCGTAATCCAGTACACCCCTTTTAGTCCTTCTATTATGCGAAGTTGTTAGAGCTTCTCTAATGAAATGTATGTGAGGATGAATGTATAAATCCACGAAGGAGGATACACATCCATTTTAAAAATTCTTCTCCAACCCTAACTTCTTAAACTAACATATATGTAATGTGGCCTACTTGTGGGTTTAACATCCTCTAAATGGGTGTACTCATCCTAGTTAGCTTTTACTTAACTAAAATTGATGTTAATATATTAAATAATTATTTTTAGCTATAGTAAAATCTAACAATATCTTAAATTTATTGAAAATAAAATTTACAATTAAGCAAAACAAAGAACATGCAATTGAGGGATACATAAATTAATTGGGGGATATTTTTACTATAGATTCCGGCAAGGGTTTTCAATGAAATCGGCATGGTCGATGGACTGCCGGCATTGAAAAACCATGCATGCAGCTATAGTAAAATATCGCCCAATTAATTCATGCATCCCCCAATTAATAATTGTTCAAAAGAAAGATCTATTTTTTGAGATGAATATATTTTTTCCCTAATTTTAGGAAAAATAGGAAGAAATATGTCTGGTTTTTATTGCCACATAAAAAACACACAATATTAGAGAATTAATTGGGGGATATAGCTACAGGACAAAAACGGTGTCCTAATAGCAATTTGGGGTTACCCCCTATGTAATTATTTTTTTAATTCCTAATCTAACATCACTAATCAGGATTAGTTACTAATTATGATTAGTAAAATGTTAATGATTTGGGGATATAATAAGTGTGTATTTATGTTTATTTGAATTTGTGTGGGTTAGTTGAGAGTAGAAGGAGGGAAAAAAAATTGAGTAGAATTTTTTTTTTTGAAAATGGAAGATGATTGTGATGAGAGACTTGCAGCTGCTGAATCTTTAGCTCAATTACAACAACAATCGTATCTTCAATCTTCGGTTAATGATAACAACTCACAATTGGAGTTATATGATGAACCAACACCCTTGGATCATGATTTTCGTGACCATGAAGTGTTTTGTGAAGAACCAACTCAAGAAAGTAAACATGTTCAACATACAAGCAACCCCAACACACATGTAATGCTTCAAAGAGGCCGAAAATTTGATTTTTTTTTTGTAACCGCCATTTCTGTCTGAAAAAGCTTAGTACCGACATGCTCATTGTATGAATACTACGCCGGAACCTCTATAACCGGCATTGTATTCATACAAATTTGTATGCCGGGACAAAATATCCCCAACTGTTCAAGAACATACCGGCGTGGTATTCAAACCAAGATTGCATGCCGGTACACATTTACACTTTTTACCTACCACCGAATATTCGATGGAATATTCAAACCGGTAGTGTGAGTAAATGACAGACAATGCCGGTATATAATACCGGCAAGGAAACTTAAATGTCGAGAATGCCGGTTTTACATGAAAAACATACAGAAGTTAATGATATTTTGAACTTAAATACCGGCATTCCTTTCTTTTAATTTACTATGCCGGAACCTTAACCCGGAGTGGAAACTGAGATTCTCTGAATGCCGGTTTTAGTAATGGCATGGTGCTCAATTACCGTTCATGCCGGTGCTTAATCCCGGCAGTGTACTTTACTTATCGACAATTCCGGTTTTGAACTAATCCAATTTTCTTTTCATTCATTCCTTAGATTGTAACATACAACGATCAACCAAACTCCAAACCGCTCCATCGGGATACGTCGAAATACTATAAAATGCCTCGGGTATGTTACCAAATAATACTTTCACATAGTTTTTAGAATTTTATGTTGGGATTTTCTTGTAATCTCCCATTGTTCTCCTTATGTAGGGAATAAAATATGAAAAGGAAGCAATTGCTTGGGCAAAAGCGACGGCTCTTAAGAACATGTGTGTCTTAGTGAGGAATAGCCAACGTTCAAATGTTTGTTTTGAGATGGTTTGCGAGAGAAGTGGAAAATACAAGGCGAATATCCATAAGAGAAAGGGTTATGTATATGAAAAGAAGACTAATAGGGTATACAAGACAGTTACGAGGAAGGATGGCTTCCCCTTTAAGCTTGTATTCTATCTAAGAGGAGAAAAAGAAGAAGAAAAGGAATGTGAATGTACGGTGTGGTTTGGGCATCATAACCATCGGGATCCGAAAGATTTTGAAGGTCACTCCCTAGTTGCGAAGCTAAAACCTGAAAAATTCGAGGATGTAAAGAGAATGACCAAAGCATGTATCAAACCAAGAGTGATTCTCAGAGGCTTCAAGGAAAAGGATGAGACGAACGTTTCTTCGTTAAGTACAATTTATAGCGCACAAGAAACCATTAGAAGGTTGGAATGGGAAGGGAGGAGCGTTATGCAAGAATTTGAGAAGAGATTGGGATCACAACTACACGTGTATCATTAAAAGAGGTCCGGGCGAGAAGCCCCTTCAAATATTCATTGCACATCCTTTGCTTTCACAATTGGCTCATACGTGTTGTGATGTTCTTATGATGGACTGCACCTACAAGACAAAAAAATACAACATGCCATTGTTCAACATTATGGGGCAAACATCGGACAAGGTAACATTCACATTGGCTTGGTGTTTAATGGAAAACGAGAAGGATTACAATTATCATTGGGCATTGCGATAATTGAAATTATTGTTCCCGGAAAACCGATCACCGAAGGTCATCATAACCGATCAATTTGACGCACTAATGAATTCCATATCCGACGTATATTCGGATGCACAAAATTTCCTATGTACATATCATATTGGTGAAAATGTGAAAAAACATTGTCATGCTTTGTTTGAACCCTTTAAGGCGGATATTAAGAAGAGAATGGTTGCTGAACTGGAGGAAGATGTTCGCAAAGAGAAACTATCACCCGAAGAAGAAGAAAATGAAAGAGGAAAGATTAAAGAGCGAGTCGACAAAGAACACGGTGAAAATCATAAAAGGTGGTTGAAATTTCTAAAGGATTGGGAGAAATTTTATTGGTCTCTTACCGAGGACATGTATGAAAAGAGATTGAAAATGTTTATTGCCAAATATAACGAAGTGTATCCAAGTGCCATCTCATATTGTCGAGATAATTGGTTGGATAAGTTCAAGGAAAAATTTGTGCGTGCGTGGACAAATCGTTATAGACATTACGGGAATGAATCAACTAGTATAGCGGAGTCCTCTCATGGGAGATTTAAAGATCTCATCCAGTCCGGCCAAGGAAACGTGGTTACGGTCACCAAGGCAATGGAGCAACACTTTAAGGCTGATATCGATAGAATCAAGAAGGCTTTTGAGAAAAGCTCGATGGATAGGATGACTCAATTTCTTCCACATACTAAGTTGCTCTAAGGAATAGAGTTCAACGTCTCCCGTTGGGCAATAAAACATATGATGAGACAAATGCAATATGAGAAAAATTACGGAAAACCGGGTGATGTGTGTATTTGTCCCGACATGTCTTCATTGGGGATTCCGTGTCGTCATATGCTTGTGAAGTATGAAGAATTGATACCTCTTGATGTTATTGATCCGTTTTGGAAGCAACTAAGTTTCGACCGTCCCCCTACGGAAGATCCCGTACAATCACCATGGGATACAAATGAGGCCAAGGAATTCTACGAAGCTTACTTACGTGGAAACTCGACTAGCCGACAAGTATTGTTGAGCCAACTAAGGCTAATTACACGGCCCTAGATAGCACAAAGTGAAGAGCCAACAATGGGAGATCCGCCCGGTAGACCACAAACTAAAATTTCAAGGATAAAACAAAGGAAAGAATTGAAACAAATGACCCGACGTGAAGAAGAACTCGCGCAAACTAAGAAACAAGATCTATCCGCAGGTGAGATTTCGGAAGCAAGATTCGCAGAAGCGCCGGTTCCAAACAAAATGGGTAGGCCAAAGAAGGAACCGATATCAAGTCAACAACAAACGACGGGGTCCGAAGCCACACCCATAGTCGATGTATCGGAGGTTTCAAAGAAAAGGGGTAGGCCGCCAAAGGTACCAATATTAAGCTACCAAGGACAACAAGGTGACCATTCCGAAGCTATACCCATAGTCGATGTATCGGAGGTTTCAAAGAAAAGGGGTAGGCCGCCAAAGGTACCAACATTAAGCTACCAAGGACAACAAGGTGACCATTCCGAAGTTACACCCATAATCGATGTATCGAATGTTCCAAGGAAAAGGGGAAGGCCGGCAAAGGTACCAACGTTAAGCTACCAAGGACCAAGGTGACCATTCCGAAGCTATACCCATAGTCGATGTATCAGATGTTCCAAGGAAAAGGGGAAGGCCGCCAAAGGTACCAACATTAAGCTACCAAGGACAACAAGGTGAGAATTCTGAAGCCATAACCATAGTCCATGTATCGGAGGTTCCTAGGAAAAGGGGAAGGGGTAGGCCAAGGAAGTATAATCTCCCATCACATACTGAAGACATTGAAAATCTAGAGATTGGAGAGGATGGTTTGGATATAACTAAGATAACCAATAGTAATATGAAGATGTTTAAGGAGTCCTCGATGGGTAGGACTGTTAGACATTACCATACCAAGGTAGCGTCGTACATAAACCAACTTCCTGAGGTTATTCGCGAGTTTATTGTGTAGACGGATGATGTCGATGGAGATGGAAATTGTGGCTATCATGCCGTGACCGAACAATTAGGAATCTTCGAGATGGCGGTTAGTAAAGGAATGACACCATGTCGATATGCTAGAATGAGGATGGCCGATCAACTTGTGAAAAAGATGAGCTTTTATGAGAAATTGGTTAGCCATGCCGAGGGGTTTGATGATATGTGTGCTCAAGTGTTAGGACCCGAGCAGGACATGGCATTTCTTCCTTCTCAATATTGGATGAGAATGCCGCTTTGTGGGCATCTAGTAGCGGATACATTTAACTGTGTTGTTCATTTTTTGAGCCCCACCGTAGTCGCAACATTTACCCCAAAGTGGCAAAAATGCGAAGGATCCCTTAAGAAGAGAAGAGTTGTTTTGGCATTCGTGAACGACAATCATTTCGTTATTCTAAAACTAAAGAACAATTTTCCATTGCCACCTGTTTGTGGGATGGTTAAAAACAAGGAACTAGATCCAAATATATGGAAGGGATGGATGGCATTGTATGAGGAGAATCACAAATTATGGGATGCTTTGGCCTTATCAAAGAAACCTCTTGAAGAGGAGGAGTTGAAACGTCATACGTGTGGAAGCGATGATGAGTAATTTGGATATATGTGGTTTACTAATACGCCACCTTATGTTTTTTGGAAGTTTGAATTGTAATCATTAAACCATATGCCATGTATGTGCCAGTGTGATTTGATTCAAACTTTACTATGTCGGTACTCGTACCGACGTTGCAATATTTGTTCTCTTTTGTGCCGGAATAACACCATAAGTACACAGTTATAATTTTACCATTTTCGGCATTAAAAAAAAATGCAAAACACTCCCGGTACTACACATAGATAGTTTATTCACCAAGGATAGTTATAGTACCGGCATTGTTGTGGCACTACCGACCATGCCGGAACTCTATTTTTTTTATTCTGGAACTAAATAGAGTTCCGGCATAGTTCACACGATATAGACTATACCGGTTTTGGAAAATTAAAACTTAGAAATCGCAAATTGAAATGTTTGACATAGATTAACTAATATATTATGTTGTAAGCCAAGAAAAAATGAAATCAACATCTACAAAGTTTAACAAGACACATAAAATAACATAAGAAAATACCTAATACCATAAAATAACATAAGCAAAGTTTAAACAAACCAAATGTAAAGTTAAGATGTTCCAAACCGAAAACAAATGAAACAAAGATGTTCAAAGTTTACCAAGATACACAAACAAACATAAACCAAACTAATACTATAAAAGAAACAAACAATCACTCAGTTCTTGGCTTCTTGTGTGCCCTCTTCTTCTTTTCGCCCCACAAGTCTTTTGCCTTTGGATCTTCGATTTTGTCTATATTTTCATTGAGTTTCTTCATTTCTTTCAGGGTCAGCACCACTCCTTTCTTGGTCTTCTTCTTAATGAATTTTGATAGATTTCCAGGCCGCTGACGCTGTGAAGGAATTTTTAAACATGTATTTAGTATGTACAATTTTATAAGTTGATAGATATAGAATAAGAGAATAGTAATGAACGCATCAACAACGTAATGAGCTTTAGAAGTCCGGGTACAGTATCTGGAGTTGTGGAGGGACATGCTGGTGGTGGAGGGACCTCTATTGTATTCGGACGTACAACATAAGGATGCGAGTACTGTAGATGGCCGCTTAGGAATGTTGGTTCACTATCAAAACCGTTCTCAACCAATTCCCAATCATCCGTATCCAGCACAAGTTCTTCTTCTTCCCTTTCGTTCCAATGTGCAAGAATAGGTTCTGGGTCGTAGCATACCAGAGTATGGTTTTCATATGATTGGCATTTAGTAAAGTCATGAGAATATTTATGATAAGATGTATCCGTGAGATCTTTCTACTTGTAACCGAGTTGGCGTATCACGCGGAGAGGGTTATGCATAACAAATCCTTTTGGATGAAATAACGGTCTGTTGTAAAATGAAACATTTTCATGTCTCTGAAGATGAACTCCTCTGACATTCTTATAAGGGTCAAACACAACATCTTCCACAGAAAACGAGTCCAAAGCCAATCTCATTTCTAAAAACCGTTTCTTGTTAGGCGTAGGGGTATTGTTGAAGTAGTATTTCTGAGCTAGAGCCATATTCGGTTGATAATGACGCCAAATCTGCAATCCTTAATACCCTATGAACAAATCTCGGAAGTGTTCATAAGCCCACACCTGTGCCCATGAAATGTATAAGAAAATAAATAGTTAGAAACTAACAAATGTAATGATAACAATCACAAAATATGTAGTTCACTATACCTGAATCACAGTGAAATTCTCATTAAATTGACGGCCTTTTGCCTTAGAAGCTCGACGCATTTCTGCAAAAAAATGTGCCAACAAAGCAGTGCCCCATGAATACTTATGAACGTCTTCCAACGGATCCAAGTACTTTAGGTTGTTCATATGCACCCTATTACCATTAAAGTCAGGGAATATAGCGGTTCCCAAAATGAACAACATATATGAAGCGGCAGTTTGTTGAGCTTGTGCGGGAGTCAATTCCTTGTTCTTCGTATTCCCAAACAATTGATTGAGTTGGACGAATGTTATAGTCTTTGTCTGAGCAGTTT
Source organism: Papaver bracteatum (assembly GCA_023529315.1). Lineage (NCBI taxonomy): Eukaryota > Viridiplantae > Streptophyta > Magnoliopsida > Ranunculales > Papaveraceae > Papaver > Papaver bracteatum. The sequence goes on from JAJJWX010002698.1 coordinate 496,352, forward strand.
GTTTCTTGTACAAATTTGCCAACGTGGTTTCCTTGTTCCATCCAAACAACTTTTCAGTGAGCTCATAGATATTTTCCCACCCTAGGTCCTTCGACTTTTCTCATACCTTAACCGGTTTCCCAAGAACCTCTAGTCCAATTATCCTTTGGACATCTTCAGGGATAATGGTCATCTCGCCAAAATGAAAATGCATGATTTCAGTTTCACCATAAAACCTCTCCAAAAAGAAGTTTGCCGTGACGGTATCAGTGGCCACATAATTTTCTATCGCAGGATACAACCCAGATGCTTTCACTATTTCTTGAACAGTCGGACACTCATCCTCCAAAAGCCACACATCCGATTGTTGATGGAGGATAACACGCCAGGCTTTCCTGTGGTCCTATAAAAACACAATGAACTTAATTAAATTGATCACAGATAAATAAAATAATAACAAGATACAAACATCTTACATAAGTTTGATAGATCCAACGAGCCCAAAAGTCTTTATACGAAAATAAAAGTTGCGGGTTTATCAATTGACCCCAATGTTTGCCATCATTGCTGTCAGGAATTAAGTCGTACTTATCAGGGAAGTGAGGTGGGGGTGCCTTTTCATCATCAGTTTGTCCTAAGCTACCTGCTTGTGAGGATGAGCCACCTGCTAGTTCCGGTTCTGGTGAAGTTTCCCTCTCATCATCATCATCAGTATTGGTTGAGTCGCTTATAGGATGATCCCGAATTGTGACCTTAGCAGTAGCCGGATTTTGACGTTTCCGTCGAGAAGACTTACGTTTTGATTCTTCAACAACTTTTCCTTTTCCTTTGTCCTTTATTGGTGCGTGAGACCTATGTTCCAACACATTAAACTGAGTTATATACTGGATGCCGACATATAAAAGGAGCACACAGAAAACCGGAATACCCCATAGACATATAAACTACGCTGGGACACATACATGCATTCTCGGTAATAAATAACTCTATGCCGGTTATATTGAATTCTATACAGAAAATTATAAGACGTATGAAACAAAAACCGGTATAATATGTTACCATACCTTGAGTGCCGGAACATATACCGGCATCGAAAATATTAATACCTTACATGCCGGTTTTGGTTGAATTCTATCCAGGTATTTTAAAAATTTAGGGAACGAAAACCAGCATCGTATGTTACCATACCGTGAATGCCGGAACATTAACCGGCATTACCAAAGAAAATTAGATAGTGCCGGTATGATTTCTGGCATACGTAAACAATTAATCTATGCCGGTTTTTTGGATTTTTTTACAGAGTTCTTAACAATTTTAGTTCGGCAAAACCAGCATATTTTGTAAACCCTAAACAGAAGCATGGTATTGATCAATAATGATTTTTAAATTGAATTCAATTGACTAGAATTTCATTTTACTAGAATGCAATTTAAAAACCCTAAGCAAAATTTTCAATCCGTCATGAACCCTAGCAAGTTTGACTTTGTGTTATATATAATGGGATAAACCCTAAAAGTACTTCAATTCAACAAGAGACTTTGTGTTATACATCACTTACCGAATCAAATCTGTTACGTCCGCCTCACCGGGAGACTCTTCAGGACTTTGTTGCGCATCATCAACATGTATTTCTGGATTGGGTTTATCACGAGATTTGCGGCGATCCATTGCTTTGGTATAGAAGATGAAAAAAATAGGGAGAGTTTGAATAGATCGAATATTTTTCTTTCCAAAACCGTCACTTATATAGCATTAGTAGTTTGTAACCGACGAGCCATTAAATAAACCGACGATTTTGTAACCTTCCAATGACTTATTAAAGATTTGGTAACCGTCAAATTAGTGGAATGAAATTATAACCGTCAAACAAGTTGAATGAAATTTTAACCGTCAGAATTCCGGCATGGACTATTACATACCGATTATGCCGGTATTACAAGTTAATGATTTTTTTAACTTCTTAGTGTGGGAAAACCGGCATAGCGTGTAAACATATGCCGGTATGCCGGTTTTAAGATACCGACATCGAAATTAACTCATCGGGCTTGCCGGTATGTCAAAGAAACTTGACGAAATAAACATCATTAAGGGAATAAAGTTTAAACACATAAACAACGTTACACATAGAATGAAAGCTCTCAAGCCAAATACACCTAACATCATTTATTGGAACGAGATTCAACAAGCAAAGCAGATTCGAAATGCCTAAAAGGATCTTTTCTCCACTTCGTATATGCATCCTTAGCTTCATACCTATCACCACTGTATCTTGCAAGAAATTCGTTGTATTTGAGACATGATTTGATGAGTGCAGTAGTTCGAATGCGCACTATTTGATCCGCGTATTCAATTTTGCTTTTCTTACCGTCAAACATGTTATGCTTGTAAGAACCAGTCCTTACAAGACCCCAAAAAACATCTAAAGGGCGTTGATCCTCCGGAAAATCCGATACTATGTAGTAATTTCTAATCCACTCTGTTTCCTCCTCAACATCTGCTTCTATCTTAGCTTCTTTTTGACGTTTAACCGCTTCATCAAGCCTTGCTTCCTCTTTTTCTTCTCTTTTCCTCTTAATTATCTCTTCTTCCATTGCGGCAATTGACTTGGTTGTTTCTTCCTTCCTTCTTAGTTTTTCTAGTATTGTGGCAACGAAGTTGGTCGTGGTTGATGATTGATTTCTTGTCGGTGTGGACAATATGTTCCTCATACGTTTTTCTTTTTCGAGAGAATTGATGAACTTGGCAGCTGGTGATTGATAATCCATCGGAGATATATCTTTGAGGTATCAAGTGCAATGGGTGTATCCATTCCTTTAAATAGATGTGGACATAACGCCTCTTTTCCACTTTAGTGACGGCACTCTATGTAACTTAGATCCCACGCCGGAACTAATGTTTTCTAGTGTATGGTTTAAAAAACTAGCCGTTAGGCATTCAATTTCTGGCACCGGTATATATAAGAGGAAGTATGACTATGCCGGTATGGTGTTCCGGCACTGAATTTTATAAAACAATAATGCCGGTACCGTGGAATTTCTTTATAGGAAACGTGCCAAATATGCCTACAATACCGGTATTCAATGTATAATACCACTATGCCGGTATTCTTTATAGGAAACGTGCCAAATATGCCTACAATACCACTATGCCGGAATGGGTAAAATTAAAAAAAAAAACGACTAGTTTTTTGAAAAATAGGACCGTTGGAGCTTCATTTGTATATAACATCCCCCATTCCTTTGGAAAAAACTACACAAACCAAGCACCAAATAACAAAAATCATTCTCTCAAGAAAGCAAGCAAGGTTCAAAGAATGGGGGATTCATCATCTACCTCTATTTGCAAAGTAAGTAGATTTACTAACAACATACTCTTTAATACTATGACGGATAACTAATATACTTTTCTCTTACAGAGTCATCATTGAAAGTCACCTTCTCACCTAGCCATGGACTATCCATTTATTTATTTAAAGTGTAGAAGCTGTGATGGGACACGCCGGTTTTGGATTGCAAAAATTGATGATGCTGAAAATGGAAGAATGTTTCTAAGGTGTTTGAATCACCCAAAGTGCGATGAGTTTCAATGGTTTGACAAAGCTGTTGAACTAGCAGAGTCAAGAGAAAACCACAAGGGCCAATGTAAGCCTATCGATGGGTGTGATGGGTGTTATATTAAGGGAAAGGAATATGTTGAAAAAGAAGAAGATCCAATGAGGATGATCCTTGACACCCCCATCCCGGACGATGTATTTGAACAAATTAGGGAAACGCTCAAAGGCTCCGCAATTGTTGAAAAGGGATGGAAATAGGTTATCTCTAACTAAGTGCAATCCATTCACTGTTTTTTTAATTTAAAGTTTCCAATCCAATGTAATAGATTACTTCGGACTGAAATAAAAGAGAATTTGAAATGAATTAAGCAGCGTGCCGGCATTGAGGAAATCAATACAACTATGCCGGTTTTATGTCAACATATTTAAGAGTATTTGGAATGTTTAAATACCGGAATTATCAAAATGAAACTTACTATGCCGGTTTTCTGTCACATATTTAAGAGTATTTGGAAATTTGGAACACCGGCATGGAAGTTATCAGACACCAACATGCCGTTACATGTTAGTTTTTATACATGAACCAAATAATGGAAACAGTTTGTTCCGGCACAATAATTGCTATGCCGGGACTAGGTACCAGCAGTGTTTTGAGCATTCCATATACGCCGGTATATGTGCCGGTATTTCTAAAATTGAGCTCTACTATGCCGGAACATTTTAACTTTTAAACTAGAAATCTAAACATGTTCAACATAAACCAAAGAACTTTTGAGTTAACCAACAGTACAAACCAAACTTGAAATTGTTTTGGACGTAACAACCATAATCACTAATTGTCATCAATTCTCTTCCACTAAATTGGTCTTTTGTTTATTTTGGGTCGGCGCCTTCCTTGTTTCCCCAAACATAGTTTTGACAGTAGGGTCGGTTTCTTCAATTCTATGAAGCTTTTCCTCGAGTTCCTTGATTTCTTGAAGAGATAACACCACTCCGTCCTTGTGCTTGCAACCTAACATCTTTGTAACCTTGCCAAGACTACGTCGCTAGTTTAATACATCAAACACATAATCAATATATATGTTAATATATGATTATGTTTACATTTAATGACTATAAGCAATTAATAAAACTTACCACAATTCTGAAAGTCTTAAGAAGTTGGGACATCGTAGGTTGTGGAGGTGGAGAAATTTCAACTGGTGGGTTTTCTTGGTGTGGAGCTTCGATAGAGGGAGGGCGCACGACATAAGGACGTGACCATTCCAGGTAATCCCTCATGTAGCTGTCATCAAATTCATAACCATTTTCCGCAATCTCCCACTTACTAATATCTACCAAACGACGTGGCTCTCTTTCCCTTCAATGTGTTGGTTCCGGTTCTGGATCATACACTATATGCAACTTGTTGGGAGTTGAATTGCACCGAAAAAAGTTAAGAAGATAATTATCAACAGAGGCCGACCAAAAACGAGATAATTGCTTAAATCCATGTTGGCGCATCACACGACATGGATCGGCCATGATGTATCCTTTTGGGTGGTACAACGGCCCATTGTAAAATGCAATATCTTCTGGAATTTGACGGTATCCTTTAATCTCCTTGTAAGTGTCGAACACCACGTCTTCCTTCCACATAGCATCCAGAGCTAATCTCATATCGATGACTCGACCTTTGTTACCGAGCTTCAGATTACTGTTAAACTCGAACCTCTGAGCTCTAGGGGTATCGGGTTCAGGAAGGTCTTTGATCTTCAATAATTGGCAGTCCTTGAACAAGGTTGGGAAGTGTTCATAACACCACACCTAATCCAATGTGAACAATATACATGTGAACATAAGTTAAAAAAATACATGTGAACAATATATATGTGAACAAAGATTAAAGAAATTTGTACCTGGAGTAGAGTGAAATTCCCGACAAATTGGTTTGTTTTATCTAATGAAGCCTTTCTCATCTCCGCCATCAGATGTGCCATTACCACGGTGCCCCAAGAATAGCCATAGACACCTTCCAACGGGTCAAGGTATTGGAGAAAGTTTGCACTTACCCAGTTGCCATTAGTGTCAAGGAATGCCCTAGTGCCCAAGATGTATAACAGGTACGCAGCTGCTGTAAAACGAATCTGTGCAGGGTCCCATCCATCCTTCAAACTTCTAGCCTTTGTATTTTCAAACATCTTCTTAAGCATCGTCAGCTTGAATGTCTTCGTCTTACTTCCGTTCGATGCTACATAAAAGCTATCCGAAGAAGTTTTGAAATCCCAACCAAACAACTCTTTAGTCAAAGCGTGCAACTTCATCCAATCTAGGTCCCGAGACTCAACTCCTTCTGAAATTGATTTGCCGATGACATTCAAGCCTATAATGTCATGAGCATCTTCAGGAATCAAGGTCATCTCTCCAAACGGGAAGTGCATTGTATCAGTTTCACCATGATACCTTTCGACGAAGCAATTGACGGTCACAATATCTGGATTCATGTAATTTTCAACCAAAGAATACAGACCAGAGTTCTTTACTAATGTTTGTACATCTTCATGCTCCAACGACAATTTCCACTCAGCCGCGGCTTGGTTTCGGCAAACACGCATAGCCTTAGTATGATCCTACAAGTAAGAGATAATACGATTAAGAGATGATGTAAAAGATAAAAAAATGCACATGCACAAAATAAAAAAAATGCTTACATTGGTTTGAAAGATAGTACGAGCCCAAGAGTGCTTGTATCCAAAGAGTACTTTCGGGTCCGGAGCTTGACCCCAAATCTTACCATCATCGCGGTCGGGTATCATGTCATCAATGTGAGGAATGTGACAACCTTTAACTTTAACTTTGCCTTTGGCCTTGCCTTGTGTTGGTTGTTCACTCGTCCCACCAACTTCACTTTGGCTTGCTAATTGACTTGGATGAACCTCATCATCTTCCTCCTCAGTTTCCCCTTCATCATGCTCATCGTCCTCAACTGTTCAAGTACCTTCACGGATTGCAAGAGCACTACGTTCACCACCACTCTCCCAAATTGACCCTCTTGTTTGAAACCCCAAACGCTTATTGCAACCTTTGTCTTTCCCTCGTGGAGGCAGGGACTGAGGAGTATCAAGACCGTCTTTCCTCCTTCTCTTAGTGACAATATGACCTTTATTTTTCTTCGCTTCTTTGGCTTTTGACCTATAACATAAGCAAACAAAACAAAAAGACGGCTCTTAAGTCATGGTAGTTTAGGAACCAGCATGAAAACTCTTAAACAAACCAATGCCGGTAAATTGTTCCGACATAAAACATTACATATCGAGCATGTCGGTATCGTTGTACCGGCATCCCATGGAACCTAAACTATGTGCCGGTATTGAGCATAATTTCAGTGATGTTCCTGTATGTTTTAAGTGTACTACCAGCATTTTCGAATTGAACTAGATCATGCCGGTTTTTAGGTACCGGCATTCACGGAACCTAGATACAATGCCGGTACATAAAAATGTTCATGTATGTTTTTGGTTGACCACCGGAACAGTCTTCAACCCAATTCGTATGCCGGTACAAAAAAATTAAGTTTCAGGAATTCAAACCGGTATGGTATTCAACCTTAATTGTATGCCGGTAAAAAAAATTCAGTTTCAGGAATTCAAACCGGTATGGTATTCATCCAAAAGTCTATGCCGGTACCTAAACCGGCTTGGTATTCAAACTTAGATCTCCGGTACTCTCTGTAACTCGACAGTTTCAGCTATTGTTGGCGATTCTAACCTAAACCCATGGATACAAATCGATTAAAACAATCATAAATGAGTTCAAAACCACTAACCTTCTCAGAGAAGCCATGACTGCGAGTGGTTGATCGTCCGAGTTCGACGCGTCGTCCTGTTCTTGTTCTTCAGCAGTCGAAGCAATTCTTTCTTCGTGTTTTTGTTCACCAATCGATTTGGTCCTCGATGTGGCTTTTGTTTTCTTTCATGGAGGCATGGTTATGATTCAGGTAGGTTAATCGACGAAGAAATTTTTGATTTAACGATTAATCGTCAATGAAGAACGATGAAGAACGACGAAGAAGATGAAGGAGAAAAAAAATCAAAACCTAAACCTAAGTGTCTATGCCGGCACTAGAATTCTAAATGGGGGATAAAACCATTTGGTTTTTGATTTTATTGTTTTAAGGGAAAGGGCATAACAGTCTTTTCATAATGTTTTTAATTAATCCAAGGGTGTTTTGGTATTTTCGCCCCCAAAAGACACCCCTTAGCAGCAACCTTTAATTGGGGGAAGTAATTCATATCCCCCAATTAGTTTTCATATCCTCAATTGCGCGTTCGTGTTAAGGCTTGCAACAAAAGTGAAAACTTATTTGTTCTAATTTAGTGAAGAAAAAAATAAATAATATGTAGTTACTATTTAGATGTTTTATAATTACATAATATTTATTTTCTTAATACTTGACAAGAAAGGGCCCATGGACATTCACCTGGAGGATGTCAACTCATCCTAATTAGCTTTTACTTAACTAAAATTGATATTAATATATTGAATAATTATTTTTAGCTATAGTAAAATCTAACAATATCTTAAATTTATTGAAAATAATATTTACAATTAAGCAAAACAAAGAACGTGCAATTGGGGGATATTTTTACTGTAGCTTTCAGCATGGGTTTTCAATGAAATCAGCATGGTCGATGGACTACCGGCATTGAAAAACCATGCCGGCAGCTATAGTGAAATATCGCGCATTTAATTCATGTATCCCCTAATTAATTGTTCAAAAGAAAGATCAAAAACATTATTTTTTTAAATGGATATATTTTTTTCCCTAATTTTAGGAAAAATAGGAAGAAAGATGTCGGGTTTGTGTTGCCACATAAAAAAAAACACACAATAGCATAGAAATTTTTAGGTGATAAGGCTTGCAACAAAAACGAAAAGTTGTTTGTTTCTAATTTTACCGAAGATTTTTTTTTTAAATATGTAGTTACTATTTAGATGTTTTATAATTAGATAATATTTACTTTCTTAATACTTGACAAGGAAGGGCCATTCCACCGTTCGCCCATTGATATCCAAAATTATTCCCCACATTATTATTGTAATCTTCACCATCATCATCAAGCACATCATAATTATTGAACTCAAAAATATTATTGTACTTAAACAGGTTAAAGTGCTTTATTGGTTGGATATGCAATAAGTTTTAAGTTTTAACATTCATCAATGGGCCTACTTGGATAAGAATGGATATCTTCTCCAGTTCTCCTCACTTTCATGGGATCCTTTATAAACCATGATTAGGAAACTTATTCGGATATAAGTGACCCATGTGAATCCACAATAAGGGTACGTCGGGTATACCACGCGATCCCTTATTTTTGTCCATTGTTGGCGTTTTAGCACAATCAGTCATGGGAGAATTTTATCTCAAGCTCTGCAAAGATAGTGTCCGGCTAATGGTGGCTTTGAATTTGTGTCTGGCACAAAATATGGTGCATATGAGAAAATTTTGTGTCTGGCACAAAATTGCCATTTTTTTTTGTAGTTTTTGTGTATGACACGAAAAGTAGTTGATTTTGTGAACATAGATGCGATGTTTCAACCAAGTATTATTGTGTGCAGCTTGTCATGTGTTTTCATATAAGCTTGTTCAGACACCGTAATAAATCCATATCATTCAACTAGATATTGTTGAAAGGCAATTTTTTAGGAATTTAGTCGTGGAATATATATAGCATAAACAGAACTCAAATTTGCTCTATACGAGTTGACAATCCATCTAGGTGCTTGAGGTTTATTCTGTAAAAACTACAGAATATCTGGGAGTATTGCAACAAGCACCGGCATTATTCTTATAATTTTATACGTATGTAGATACTGAATCATACAGTAAATACGTTTGTACGTCTATGTATACTAGGATATGACTCGTGCCGTAACGGCACGGGGCTATGAGTTGTTTTAGGTGTTGGTTATATATGACATATGTTTAAATTTTTAAATTGATTGTCATTTTGTGTTAAAAATAAATTAGTGCAATTTATTTTCGAATTTTTGAAATATTTAATCAGAGTTGGGAACCCTTCTTTCGTATCCCTAAAAAGTGTTGTATCTGCATTAATTCTTGGAACCGCTGACTGTTTTCGAAAACAAATATTGACTGCGTTCTTGTATCAATGTATAATTGGCCTGGTTACACATTAGTAATACTCAAACCTATGGTAAAAAAAATTAATCCGTTGGTTAATATAATTTACGGTCAGTCATTTTACGGCTATTAAACATGTCATTTGCATAAATATGGTAATTGACAATCATCATTCCCTACAATGTTCTAGGTTTGGGAGACGTTACACTATACTATGAAGCCTCCTTATAAAGAATATACATTTATGGTTTAAACTAACATCTGAAAAACACCCAACAAAAAAAAAAAAAAAATGTAAAACATTGAATCCTACATCATTCCCTTGGATATTAATGATGTGAAGCAAATTGAATCTCTCTTAGCGGTGAGAAGTGATGCGCGTGATGAAATTGCATACTTCATATGTCCAGTATGCTTTTCCTTGCAAATCAATAACACAAATTTATTGTCTTACTAAATAATGAAAGACTCACATTAAATAAAATGACAGATCCAAACAAAAGAAATCCGATAAATGATACATGTGTAGGAGAGTCGTTCTTTGTCAGCATATGCGTTTCAGACCTAAAAGTAAATAAGAGACTTAATCTAAATACCAATGGTATGAAAAGTTACAAATGGAACTGATATTACACCTTGACCCAAGAGTACATAAGTGACCTAAAACAACCATAATTTTATAATTGCTATCACAAAATGAACATGACATTACAGCTGAATATTAAAATATTCCTTAATCAACTTCTACCAAGTGTAAGATATTTATATGAGTTTGGCTAGATAGTCGGTATCTTCAATGAAATAGAAGAAGCTCAAATACTAAATGATATGCTTAGAATAAAAGATAGGTACGTGATGTATCAAGTATTAGTCATGGTATCTTTAGATGCAAGATCTAGATGGGTTCTTATGCACTAATCTCTCTTAAACCAAGGTAGTCTTTAGAAAACTCGACAATTTGGTCATGGAAATCATATACGTGCATATGAACCACATCTTCTAGCAAAAATTAGACTTGTACCTTTCTGGAAACCAAAACTTTTTCATTTGCGTCAATGATAAAATACATGGAATAACAATTTTTGTAGTCCAAACATATAGGTATAATGACGCATCTCACAAAAAGACATTTTGCATCACTGCATTGCTCCCTAAACCGATTTCTTCATTGATTAAAAACAATCTCCCCAAATTAAAAGATGGTCTGCTAACCATTTTTTGACGTCAACTACATACAACCATTATTTGACTATGCATGAAGAATTTAAGATACACAAATAGTCACTTTTTAAACCATTAAAAAGTTATAAATATGAAGTGATGTAATTTCAAGGTGATCACATGATACAAAGAATTAGAATAATGACAAATATAATCATGGAACTTTGATCCATTTGATACCAACATGTACACAAATCCAATCCAACTAAGAGTTTGAACTCTCTAACAACAGTAGCAATATAGTTAAAAACTGTTATTTACCGACCCAAGTTAAGGGCATAACAATGAAACCATCGTTTTCTTCGTCATTTATTTTCACTCCATGTAAATCCTCCGATTTTGGCTTGAAAAAGTCAAAGTCTAATTGGAAAATTTCCATTCATAGAAACAAAGAGAAATTAAATGGTATGGTATTAAAAAAACACTAACATAAGAATAAAAATGAACAGATGGCAATCATATCTGATCAATATCTTTTGACTGCAAATGGAAAAAAAAATTAAGATAAAAAAATACAATATTAATGAAAAGAAACAAAGAGAAATCAAACTTCATGTATCCATTGATTTTAAACAAAAAATTAAAGGGAAAAGCTAACAACAATTATCTCAATCAACCAAAACAATAGTGAATCATACCTTGAGAATAGAGTTATGCAAAGGATAAATATTTGACAAAGGAATTTAGTTATAAAAGGGATTAAGTTAAGAGCTAAGTTGAAGGGCATTTAATTTAGATTAAAAGAAACGGCTTGACATTAAGTGAGAGGAATAACTCCCAAATAAATGAGTGACCAATGCACATTAAAAGTCTATATTCATTATCTTAGGTAAAATTAATATGTGAATTAATCTGGACCCTTCTTTATAAGCCTAAAATATAAATTGAAAATCTTAAATATGTATCTCAATCTGAATCATTTTTTTATATGCCAGAAATGTAATTGATTAACTTAAATTTGTGTCTTAATCTGGACCATCTTTTATGTGTCTAAATTTTAGATCTCCGTCCAAATAGAAAAACACCATTGTCCGAACTCTAGAAGAATAACAAATATAATCAAGAAACTTTAATCCATTTGATACCAACGACTCTAGTCCAACTAAGAGTTTGAATTCTCCAACAACAGTAGCAATACAGTTAAAAAATATTATTTACCGATCCAAGTTAAGGGCGCATAACAATGAAACCATCGTTTTTTTCGTCATTTATTTTCACTCCATGTAAATCCTCTGATTTTGGCCTGAAAAGTCAAAGTCTGGTTGGACAGTTTCCTGTCCATAGAAAATAAAAAATAGAAACAAAGAGAAATTAAATGGTAAGGTATTAAAAAAAACTAACATAAGAATAAAAATGAATAGATGACAATCATATCTTATCGGTATCTTTTGACTGCAAATGAAAAAACAAGATTAAGATAATAAAATACAATATTAATGAAAAGAAACAAAGAGAAATCAAACTCCATGTATCCATTGATGTTAAACAAAAAATTAAAGGGAAAAACTAACAACAATTATCCCAATCAACCAAAACAATAGTGAATCATATCTTGAGAATAAAGTTATGCAAAGGATGAACATCTGACAAAGGAATTTCATTAAAATGATTAAGTTAAGAGCTAAGTTAAAGGACATTTAATTTAGAATAAAAAAAAATGGTTTGACATTAAATGGGAGGAATAACTCCCAAATAAATGAGTGACCAATGCACATTAAAAGTCTGAATTTATTGTGTTTGGTAAAATTAAAATGTGAGTTAATCTGGACCCTTCTTTATAAGCCTATAATATAGATTGAAAATCTTAAATATGTATCTCAATCTGGACCATTCTTTATGTCCCAGAAATGTTATTGAGTAACTTTAATATGTTCCTTAATCTGGGCCGTCTTTTCCGTCCAAATAGAAAAACACCATTGTCCCTTATAATATAGATTTTTCGAGTCCAGCTAGGTTAAACACATATATAGATATACATACAGAGAGGTAGGCATAAACACCAAAAACTACTCGGTATATTCTTAAAATTCTTCACAAAATGAAAATATATTGAAGTTTAGTATTTCTGATATGGGGTCAGAAACGTATTTATGTAGTTTTCACTTTCAACAAAAACCCACCATCAACAACCACGAAAACACCTCAAGAACAAAGGTTTAGGACATATATATTGAACCATGATGGTTCAAACTTTGAACTAATTGGTGCATCAACATGTTTAAAACCTATTTTGAAATTTTATTTATTTTCTTTAGGTTTGTATAATTTTAACGCTTTGGAAATGCTTTTATAGTCCAAAACCTAGGTTTGAACCAATGAGTTCCAAAAAAATAATAATTAACCCAGATCACTGTGTGACACCTAATGGTCCAAATTATCTTGGTTTTCGCACAACCACCAGCACCTGTACCACCACCAATGTCATCTTCCTCTACTACCTTCGTTACTAATACTATCAACTTTAATAATAGTACTACCAAAAATGCCATCATCAATCCTCCACCACCATCATCCAACTATGAAAGAAAAATTAAGAAAATTTCTAAGTTGACTTATTAGCATATGCAGCAGCAAGAAATCCCACAACAACTCTAACTTCAATCTTATAGTTACAATTATAGGATGAGAATGGGTATATCAAGCACACAATATCAAAATTGTCTTAAGTTAACATACGTCATAAGGTTTTACGTGGTTCGGCATTAAAATTTACGTCCACGGTGTTGACTTAACTATGATTTATCATAGGTTACACGTGGTAATATGATAAATCTCTCAAGAGTAGGGTGAATTAGGTAACTGATTGGAAAAAAAAGTCACTCTATATTGTTCTCACGAGCATTTTATAAACCTTTAAACAAAATACAAGTTTTCCTTTTATAGCCTATAGGTGATGCATCGCCCATATATTAATTCCACATAATATTAATTTTTGTTAACTCAGGGAGCATTCCGAATTCAGTGAGGATATTTTATCTTATTTGACCATTCTTTTCATCCAACATTGTAGTCGAGTATCGTTTTGACACGTTGCTTAGTTAAAGTTTTAATTATAATTATGTGTATCATAAAACAAGTTTATGCATGCTCAACACTTATGTTACCAAAACACATGCCCACAATCGGTCTACTCGATATGTCAACATAATCCGATTGTTGATGGTCCATCAAAAAATCGGTTTATGTGTGGGATCAGTATATTACGATTCTTCATGCCTTATAAATGTTGTTTTTCTGTATCTTTTTCAAGCTAGAATTGGATCACATGAGCATTTATATAAACCGATTAATGTCGGTAAAAATTCAAATTTTTTCCATGTAATCAGATATATGTTGGCAACAATAAAGACCGATTCTTGGTGGCATAGAAACACAATTGGATTTTACCGACCTCGAGAAGACCGATTATTCCAAATTATTTCACCTTTTTAAAGAAAAAAAAAGTCGTTGGGGCCTTTATCTATATATAGAGACCTCATCATTGGACCCCATTTGCACAAAAATTGATCATTCTATTCCCTCTCACTCCATACCTCCACAAAACAACACACACCTCTTTGCATATATTCTCCAAAGGTCATATCATAATATAATTCTTCTAACTCTCCCAACACATCTACATACAACAATGACATCATTTGATTCAAATGAAGATATATCCATCACCAAAGCATGATATGCGGAAACTCGAATTAAAAATCAGTCCTCCGTAAGGGTATATGCCGAAACCTTTTGGACAAAGGTACATCACAAATATAAGCAATATTTTGGGAATCCAAATGGAAGAAGTGTTCAAAATAGACATGCTAGGCACCAAGTCACCGAAAGTACGATACTTGAAAAAGCGTGGGTCTAACAACCACACCAAATATTTCGATTAGCAATCTGTATGGACAAACTCCGAGTTACTTTCTAGAGAATCAACTAGACAGTCAGGCTCAATCAGTAGAAAATATCTCAAGGAGTTAATATCTCATTCTCTCAATTTGATCTTTACTCAAGCAAATAGAATCTGCGAGTCTTTATCAAAGAGAGATAACTTGGATGGTACCAAAGACCAATATCCAAGTCTCAATCAATTTAAATCAACAACCAAATAGGTCGGATATTCTAATTGATTGAACAACGCACAACCTGTATTATTTCAATTATATAACAAAATATAATGCGGAAAAGAAATAACACAAAAACCAGAATTTTGTTAACGAGGAAACCGCAAATGTAGAAAAACTTCGGGACCTAGTCCAGATTAAACATACACTGTATTAAGCCGCTACAGACACTAGCCTACTCCAAGCTAACTTCGGTCTGGACTGTAGTTGAACCCCAATCAATCTCACACTGATCCAAGGTACAGTTATGCTTCCACGCCTCTGATCCCAGCAAGATACTGTGCACTTGATTCCCTTAGATGATCTTACCCACAACCAAGAGTTGCTACGACCCAAAGTCGAAGACTTTAATAAACAAATCTGTATCACACAGAAAAGTCTACAAGGATAGATAAATTCGTCTCCCACGAATAAATCTATGAGTTTTGTTCCGTATTTTAATAAATCAAGGTGAACAGGAACCAATTGATAAAACCAGACTTATATTCCCGAAGAACAGCTCAGCTTTATCAATCACCTCACAATAAACTTAATCGACGCAACGAAGAAGATTATTGAGGAATCACAAACGATGAGACGAAGTATTTGTGACTACATTTATATCTTGACTATCGGAGATAGAAATCTCAAGCCAATTATTACAATTGTACTCGTACGATAGAAACAGCAAGATCAGATCACACAACTATAAGAAAACTAGTATCGGTCTGGAATCACAATCCCAATGAAGTCTTTAAGTCGGTAACCTGGTTTTAGAAGAATAAAACCGAAGGTTAAAGGAGAATCGACTCTAGCTTAGCAAACTAGTATTACACAGAATGTGTGGGGATTAGGTTTCCCAATTGCTAGAGTTCTCCATTATATAGTCTTCAAATCAGGGTTTACAATCAATGTTAGCTTACTAACAAAGCATTCAATATTCACCGTTAGATGAAAACCTGATTAGATTCAAGCTAATATTTATCAACCGTTAGATCGAAAACATAGCTTGTTACACACACATGAAATGCACGTTTGTAGGCTTGTGAAAACCGTACCCAAACTTGTACATTAGTTGGTTCAACAATAATTAACCAAATGGTTAGCCATATGATAACTTTCATATCAACCATATTCTTCTTAACCATAACTAGTCCAAATGACTCAAATGACCTAGTTAGAGAGTTGTTCAATTGCTTAGATCTTTATGTACTACACAAGACACAATTGAATCAAAAATGATGTGATTCACTCGAATCAATTCATGAACTATAAAGCCACAGTTTGCAATAGCATTCCTTAGATTATTAAGATAAGTTCACAAACATCGTTTTTAGACATAACCTACTCAAGTTCGCGGACTGGGTTGGAGGACTTAAGTTCCCAGACGGAGTTCACAAACTCCAGCAGAAATTCTCGGGTTCGAGAACTAAGCCAGTTCGCGGACTGAGTTTGTATGCTGAGTTCACGGACTAAGCTCACGCACTACTCCGGTTTCACTTGATCAACAAAGTTCGCAAACTTCGGTTCAAGCAATAAGGACTTATACGTATATGTGTTACCACAACAATGCTTATATCCTCGAATGGTTATATTGTCTAAACTCTCATTTCCATCATTGAAACATTCTCAGAGGGCGTTATATAGTTATTATTCACAAACTATTTTTCGTCAGAGCGATTTCAAAAATGATTGAAACATAACATGACTTTCGTTACTAGGTAAGATGAACTTGGCTATAGCGAAAGCTTTACCAACACATAATTTGAGAAATATATAAGCGAGATATACACAACTCGAAATATCCACATGTGTATAATCTAAGTCTATATAGCAAAACGACTTTTGTCTCAAGATAGGAGATAGAGTAGATAGACTTTTGAGTGATAAATAAGTTCAAGTCTCCGCATACCTTTTAGTCGATGAAGATCCACTGGTTCCTTGAGTAGTCCTTCATCTTGTATGATGATCACCATGGAGTTCTTAATCTCAACTACACTTTATATCCTAGTAGACTAGAAATTAATACTTTATAGTTTTGATTACTAACATTGACAAACATGCTTGAGATAGCAACGCATGCGAGTTCTTAGCTATAATAGACTAGAAATTAAGACTTTATA
Organism: Papaver bracteatum; assembly: GCA_023529315.1. Classification (NCBI taxonomy): domain Eukaryota; kingdom Viridiplantae; phylum Streptophyta; class Magnoliopsida; order Ranunculales; family Papaveraceae; genus Papaver; species Papaver bracteatum. Next base: position 513,446 of record JAJJWX010002698.1, read on the forward strand.
GTTTTGAGATAGCAACGCATGGAGTTGAGCTATAGTAGACTAGAAATTAAGACTTTATAGTTTTGATCACTAACATTGACAAACATGCTTGAGATAGCAACGCATGCGAGTTCGACCGAGCAGTGCTCTAACAATCTCCCCCTTTGTCAATTTTAGTGGCAAAACTATTAATACATATGGAATACAAAAAATATATAAATAAACTTTGTAGCTCATATTCCACATGTCGTCTAATCTTCAACAATACTCGAAATCTTCGTCACTTCCAAGTAATCCAATGATCCCAAAGGTTGTAAATTTAGCATCATCGTTGTTAAAAATCCATAGCTATAATAATGAGAAAACAAGAGTTCTCAATCATTGTTATACAGTGTCATAGTATCATTACACAACGTCAAAGTCCAATAGCATCACAACTTTAACAACAATACTATGGTGATACTTCACTCCCCCTTAGTCAATAATCCATCTCACATGGAAACCACTCCCCCTTACATAATGATCCGAAAACCATATGTATTTGTAGTGTGAACTACATATTAAGTCTCCCCCTTTTTGTCAATAAAATTGGCAAAGGTACAAGAACGGGATCCTAATGAAATTTCCGTAAGAGACATTTCATGACCAAAGGTAAATGTATATCATCTTGTTTAGATGCAATCATAAAGCCGAAGCTAAATGCATTCGTCAAGGAGTTCATAAAGATACAAGATAACCCCTATAATATTCCACAGCCACACTTCCCATAAATATTTGGCAATTAAGCGCAAGTTCAAAAGAACTCTCCCCCATAAAATGTCATTCCCAAGGGAACAACAAGAGCGACCTTAATTTCAAGAGAAAAGAAGGATTTCTTTGGACTCAACAAATATCATACAAGTATGAATTTGGAATCCAAAAAGAAATATTCAGTTAAATTAACCGTTAGCGAACCATGATTAATTTGTCTAAATATGCTCAACACAAGTAGACTTATGGAGACTTAAGAAATCAATTAGATTAATCACAAGAGAACTCGCAAATAATCTAATTGCCATACTCAAACAAACTAATTACAAAAGTAATCAATTTAATTGGTCACACTCGACATAAGAGAAATTTATGGAGCAATGACTAAGTTAATCATGAATAACCAACCCAGTCAAAGAAATGCTCAAACATAAGAAAACTTATGGAGTGCTAACTAAATAACCACAGAAGATGATTAATTTAGTTTAACATGTTCAACATAAAGTACCTTACGGAACAACAACTAAGCTAATCACAAAAGTAATCAACTTTTGTTGTTTTAGTGTTCAATATAAGACACTTCATGGAACAACACAGTATTTACACAAAAATTTTGGATCAAAGATCGACCCTATACCGTGGAATAAGCAAGGATTCATTCTATTTTGTTTATCACCATTTGCACAATGACACACAATAAACATAATCCTTGAATCACAAAAGATTTTAACATATCTTACATCAATAATTGACAATATAGGCTTAACTTTTGTGTTTGTTAAAAGTCTATTCATTCTTTCATCAATACTTGCATATCAATTCACGAACGACTTTACTTTTGACAAAATATGGGACAATTAAGTTCAAGGACGTAAACACACATATCCCATAAAAATATTGCAATATATAAAACCATAAAGATTAATACTGCAAAAAACATCTTCCAACCAAGTTTAGAAATTAAACCAATAAATCTAAAAACAAGAAGATGAAAACATTGGATATAGCTATGTGTAATCACAATAATGGCTATTCCAAACCACTAGTTATTCTTCTAAACAAAACAAGAAAAATAGAAGATTTACTAGGCAAACTAAACTTGGTTTGCAACTGAAGATCGAACAAGAATAAGTTCATCAGATGCTTTCTGAAAAGGTGAGGGTACCCCAAATATACCTCAAGATATTACTTTTCCTTCCTATAAGTCCTTTCCCCGAAAGTGATTGTCTATGGACTGAGTCGAGACAATACAACAAATCGGTTCACACTTTGTGTGATCGTCTATGGATACGAGATCGAGACAATACAAAAACAAAGTGTGTTTACTTGATACAAAGGTTCAGACTTAACCAAACTCAATAGGATTCACGTATCAAGTAAAAAGGAATTAACGTTTGTGCAATTTAATTTAATTATATTAAAACAATTATAATGCGGAAATATAAAGTAAATGACACAGAAAGATGTTGTTAACGTGGAAACCACAAATGCAGAAAAACCCCGGGACCTAGTCCAGAATTGAATACTCTCAGGATTAAGCCGCTATACTAAATAATACCAACTTCGTATAGTTGAGACCAAGCAACTAAACCTATAGGTCACCTAGTTCCGTCTGTATTCCCACGCCTCCAACCTATAAACACGTCACGTACTTGGACCAATTCCTTTGGTTCGTATTCCAAACAGTAAAGGAACAACAAATCTGTTTGGTGTCAACTCTCTTCAACCAAGTGATATGAGTTGCGCAAAGGTTCTCTTGTTTATCTTAACATAAACTTATTTGCCAGGTTCCAAGATCTATCTTATGTTCAATCACCCAAAGGAAATTGTTAAGATTAAGCCAATCAATACCTTTAATCAAAAGGAAACGTATTGATGCCGATCTTCCTCAATTATTCTATCAAAATACCCAAAAGGATAAATCAATTATAGTCGGATCCTCTTTTCCCAAACAAGTATTGTGCACACCAAAGATTATAAAAACCAAGTCAGAAATCTTCAATATCTTCAAATCTTCTTAAATCTTCAATAAACACCTGCACACAACTACTTGAATCTCTTGTGATCAATCACACACAGAACGGAGTCTGTTAACAATGGATTATCACAAGATCATTTTTAGATCTAACAACAGTCTAAAGATCCCTGTCGAAACCTTAAACTAGTTTGAGTGAATCTTATATCAGAAGAGAAGATTCCCAAGCATAAACAAACTAGGTGCAATCAAAGTTCAACCACCGTTAGTCAATTAAATCAATATGAAAACTAAAGATAAACCGTAATATCTAGTTTCCCACCAACGGGTCGCGCTAGAGCTTCTCAATCCCAAAGAAGACTTTAAATTGAGCGGCCGTAAGAGATTTCATCTAATTAGATTACTCTCGTCTCTAATAGGCGGCTTCACTAGTAACAAAGACAAAAGAGGAAGTCTATGTTACGCAAGATTAGTTTGCTAGAAATGCAAACTCAAAGTATTCATAGACAAGGAAGTTTGGACACCAAGGAATTTCCAAAACCGAAAATATTCTCAAGATATTTTTCATTACTTCACCAAATTCGGTTTTCATAATTCCTGTGAATGCACTGTCCAAAAATAATGATCAAAATCTCCTTGGAAATGCACATTACTAATTCAAAATATCTTGTGAATGCAAATCTCTAATTAGCAAATGCACATTACTAATTCTTATTTTCCATATATGATTAAAAACCCTTAATTAAAAAGATTCTTAACTTATTTAAATTCGATCTTGGGATTTACTTCCTTCTTAGCCTTTAAGGAATATCTTTGAACAATAAAGAATAATCATTAATGCACCATGTTCAAAGAGTGACGACATCTTACTCTTGCAAGTCTTTTCCATGCTTTCTCACTTGAAACCGATTTACCACACTTCCAAACAAGTTTAGAATTGGTTCATATGACTTTCAAGAACTATGTGATTGATCAAGTACCACTCAATCACAACTCATGGGTTTACGGTTCTACCAAAACAAGTTCCGGTTCTACCTCCATGTGAGTACTGTGCATAGTTACACTAGCTTACCAAAGATACGGCTGGCTAGGTACTAGGATCGGTTCCCCACATATATTTGGTATCTAACTTGTATGCACTGCACATGTTCATAGGATCGGTTCCCCTTTCTTCCATAAACCTTGCTACACCTCATATAAGGATCGGTTCCCCTTGTTGTGCACTGCACCTCTTACTAGGATCGGTTCCCATTCTCCCATTAATAAGTTCAGACACTCACAACCCGATCATACCCCAGGTGATTATTTAAGATCAGTTTCACTAATAAAATTCATACCAATACATAAGTCAGGCCTCATGTGAATAGTTTTACCAAGAACACAAACAAGTCATGAGCGGTTATACTAATCACACATATTGGTCGTTCATAAGATATGCAATGAAGAACAGCCCCAATAACGCCTGGCGATTTTCTTTTCGGTTCACAACACATATCATGAACTTACTTCCTTAGAACACATGTAAACATTGTTCCCTAAGATGAAATCCTCACCTCATACCCATACATAATCACAATAGCATTCATACGATTATGTCGATGTATTATATACAAAGTTTAATGGTTAAGCAAGAAACTTCATATTGTATTTGATGAGTGCAAAATATTGCATATTTTTATACCTTTTTATTGGCATTTAACTCATCTTTTGCACTTTAAAATCAGATATTATCCCAAATTCTGTGTTTTCTTTATTTTCAAGAATAAATTCTTGTACTAATTAACTTTGTTTTTTTAGGTATCAAATAAAGCTTGGATGAATTGAGGATCTAAAAGAGCAGAAAATTGGAGACTAGCGGCTGTGGAAGAGAAGTTGCAACCCGTGTGCGCATCAGTTGCAACTTGTTTACGAGTACATGGGGTTGAGCTATCTAATATCCGAACCCATACCCAAATCCAAATCTTCCTCCATCCTGAACCGTTAGATTGAATCTAGCAGATGCATCCAACATGTTTTCCTTGCAGTACATCAGAGTTCACTGCACCCGCCTCACACCCTAGCCGCCTACCCCCTTCACCTAACTGAGCAGCAACCAAACACTCCTCTCCATTTTTTCTTTCTTTCTCTCTCGACAGAACTAGTACCCTCTTCCTGCCATTTCTTCACCCGACACCAACATCACCAGCAACACCTTCTTCCCCCGACCATTTGTAAAAGATATCAGCACCTCCATCTCCGACCGTCCCAGCACAGCCACCTTCTACACCTCCTAATCTTAGATATATCCTTCATAGCTTATTATCTCAAACCCTATAAGCTAGGTTTGAGATAGATAAAGTTAGGGTTTCCCCAATACCAAATTAATCAGTTGCAGAGCCGAATTAGCAGAGGGGTTTTGTCGGACAACATAAATTGAGTGAGTGGTTGTTCTCTAATTTTGTGTTTCTAGTGATTGGGGAGAAAATTAGGTATAAATAGAGAAGATCAGTGTGATGTAAAGACTGACGCCCGGATTAGCCGGTGCACCAAACATTAGTTTATGTTCAGTATCTTTGATTTTACTATCTTAATTATGTTTTAATTCCATCTGCTAGGGTGTAGATGAAACCTCTAATTTTATGCTAAGTTAATCAACTTCTTGTTGTTGTTCTTGCTGTGTTGCATTGTTTTAGGATTGGTAGTTAACTGTATGACCAAACTAACCTGTGATCAATTGTACTGTAAGAAGACAGTTGATACTAGGGGTGAGTGAGGGGAGTTGGTTGATAAATCATCCACCTGAGGCCTTCAAGGGAAGGTACAAGAAAATAATTTGAGTTGAATTGCCTTAGCATAGGGTTAGAATGTGATTTCAATCACCCTAGTGCTCTCTAGCTTTGTTTACAATCTACTTTACATTCAGTCACTTGAAAATCATCTAGCCATATGGGGAAATCAAACAACTCCCCTTTTGGTTACAATCTTGCTCTAAGTCAGTTATAGTAAAAACCATAGAATCAACATCTACACCCTCCAAGTCTCCGTGGGAACGATCCGCACTTGCCGTGTATTACATTGTAGACACCGTATACTTGCAGTTAAATATTGTAGGTTTATAACCCTACCAGTATTCCTTAATACTATGTCTATCTAGAGTGTTCATGCTTCGCATGCAGTTTTATGTTTTCAATATGCATGACTTGAAAGATATGTTAGGAAATGAAACAGTTCAAGTTTAATATCACTAACCTCAAGTGGAAGGATGATATTGTCGTTGTAGCTCCGTACTTCTTCACTTCTTAAAGTCTTCGCAATACTTGTAATGTCTCACCCTAATACTTTCAAGCTAACCTATACAAAGTTGACTCTAGTATATTTAAATCAATCGACTTCTTAAATGAGTTTTGGTTCGCTAAAATATGACAACCAAACTTGGCATACCAATGCTTGGTGGGTTCAACCGAGTAATGCTCTAACACTTTCTTTAGTTCGTTCTTTAGAAATTCAAGATTCCTTGTTGCTATTCCGAGTTGTTCACGAATGACTTCAAAATATCGAAGAAGATTTCCTACCAGTTGTGAAGACATCTGAACTGGTAGGTTGTTTTCATGATCAATAGCCTGGTGACAAATAATGAAAATAGGATCTTCATGGAACTCGATAGTTTTTCCCTCCTTGATCACATCTTTGTTGCTTCTCTCCATTGTGCTAAAAATTCAGTAGATTTTTGTTTTAACCTTATAGAATAAAGTGTCAATTAATGACATATATATAAGGAGGTTCATATAAAACCCTAGGCAACAAGATGTCCATGTGGGTCTTGTGAACGTGCATAAGTAGTCATAGATGACCAAAACTTGGAGAAGCAAACAAACAATGGAGGGACGGTTCAACAAGGAATTCTCTTCCATAAATATTAGAACATCCTTCAAAAGGAAACTCAAAAATAATTTTTTGAGATCAACAAGAGAAGGGCATACACCTTTGACAGATTTCTCAAGACACTTTCTTGAGAACACATATCATCCTTCTTATTCTCCTTTATGGAAATATATAGATGAATCACTTAACAGAGTTGAAGAAGTTTTACTAGGAGAGGAATAAGGAGTACCTGAAACAACTGCTTTCCATGTCTTTCTGATGCCACGTTTGAGTCTGTTTATGTTTATCTTAAGTTCTGAGACTCGATTATTAGTATGTAAGGAATCCGGGACTGAATTGTTGGATTTGCAGCCATCTTCAAAGAGAGACAAGTATCTTGAACCTTTCTTCTTTCTCCTGTACCTTTTTCTCTTTTCAGTGTTGTTAGGGAAATCATTTACCCTTCTACTACTGAATACATTTTTTGTTTCAGAGACACATTTAGAAATTGATTTACCACGAATGTTGACTGTATCTTATACTCCAATTAAATGAGAGATAGGTTTGATAACTTCTTTAGACATCCACGCAAAAATGTTATGAAGTTTTTTATTCCTTAATCGAAGATGACATTTATGCTCAGAATTTCCCTTGATCCCACAATAGTGGCAAATATAAGGAATGTTCTTACCTCGATTCGCATGTACTGGCTTTGGAGGTTGATAGATTCTTCTCCCTTTGTCTTTAACTGTCGGTGAAGGTGTTTCACTTTTTCTATTAGTGGAAACCTTTTGTTGAGAATAATCACTAGCCTTGACAAATTTTACCTCTTTGCTAATACTTTCCCTTATAGCCCAATCCTCGTGTATCACGATGATTTTTACTTGCTCCTCGCATAGTGTTTAACTTGCATGAACTAGTATTGAACTTTTTCAAGTCATCTTCTAACCTCTTGATTTTATTAAGAGCAACAGTTCAATCATCCTCAAGGCATTTTTCTCGGGCAAGACACGCACTTTATCTGTCATCAAAACATGTTTGCTGGGAGATAACCTTTGCTTCAGATTTTGCAAGTTTCTCTTCCAACAAAAAATACTTTTGATAAAGATTATCACATTCGAGTGATTTCATACGTAGGTTTTTTTCAGAATCCTTGCGGATCAATTCGTTAGAACGATTTGAAGAATAAACACCTGCGTAACATGTTCTCAATTTCTTGTTTTATCGACAGAGAGGAGTCAGAAGAGGTGAGATATGAGAAGTTATAATTTTCTTCATATTCCACGAATCCAGAAACCTGACATACTCTGAGACTTCCTCATCAACATCTCTATCAATATTTGAATCACCTTCATTAGAAATCTTATCCAACTGTTCTTCTAGGAGAGTTTCCCAATCAACATTTTTTTGCATTAGGAGAATGTTTAGATACTAATTTAGATGTGACAGTTTTCTCAGGTGAATCCAGGTTTTTAGGATCATCTGGTAATTTCTAAACTGGTACGTTATTAGAGATACTACTCTTGTCCATAGAGTCAGATCGCTACAAACATAGACTTGTAAGGTCTTGAACGTGTTTGCCTGCTATGATACCAATTGAAAAAGTGGGGGTCTAACAACCACACCCAATATTTCGGTTAGAAATCTGTATGGACAAACTCTGAGTTACTTTCTAGAGAATCAACTAAACAGTCAGACTCAATCAATAAAAAATATCTCAAGGAGTTATGATCTCATTCTCTCAATTTGATCTTTACCCAAGCAAATAGAATCTGCGAGTCTTTATCAAAGAGAGATAACTTGGATGGTACCAAAGACCAATATCCAAGCCTCAATCAATTTAAATCAGCAACCAAAGAGGTCGTATATTCTAATTGATTCAACAACGCACAACCTGTATTATTTCAATTATATAACAAAATATAATGCAGAAAAGAAATAACACAGATACCAGAATTTGTTAACGAGGAAACCGTAAATGCAGAAAAACCATGGGACCTATTCCAGATTAAACATACACTGTATTGAGCCGCTACAGACACTAGCCAACTCCAAGCTAACTTCGGTCTGGACTGTAGTTGAACCCCAATCAACCTCACACTGACCCAAGGTACAGTTAAGATCCTACGCCTCTAATCCCAGCAGGATACTGCGCACTTGATTCCCTTAGATGATCTCACCCACAACCAAGAGTTGTTACGACCCAAAGTCGAAGACTTTAATAAACAAATATGTATCACATAAAAAAGTCTACAAGGATAGATAAATTCGTCTCCCACGAATAAACCTATGAGTTTTGTTCCGTCTTTTAATAAATCAAGGTGAACATGAACCAATTGATAAAACCAGACTTATATTCCCGAAGAACAGCTCATCATTATCAATTACCTCACAATAAACTTAATCGATGCAGCGAAGAAGATTATTGAGGAATCACAAACGATGAGACGAAGTGTTTGTGACTATTTTTATATCTTTCCTATCGGAGATTTAAATCTTAAGCCAATTATTACAATTGTACTCGTACGATAGAAACAATAAGATCAGATCGCACAACTACAAGAAAAGTAGTATCGGTTTGGCTTCACAATCCCAATGAAGTATTTAAGTCGTTAACCTGGTTTTAGAAGAATAAAACCAAAGGTTAAAGAAGAATCAACTCTAGCTTAGCAAACTAATATCACACATAATGTGTGGGGATTAGGTTTCCCAGTTGCTAGAGTTCTCCCTTATATAGTCTTCAAATCAGGGTTTGCAATCAATGTTAGCATACTAACAAAGCATTCAATATTCACCGTTAGATGAAAACCTGATTATATTCAAGCTAATATTTATCAACCGTTAGATCAATAACATAGCTTGTTACACACACATGAAATGCACATTTTTAGGCTTGTGAAAACCGTACCAAAACTTGTTCATTAGTTGGTTCAACAATAGTTAACCAAATGGTTATCCATATGATAACTTTCATATCAACCATATTCTTCTTCACCATAACTAGTCCAAATGACTCAAATGAACTAGTTAGAGAGTTGTTTAGTTGTTTAATTGCTTAGATATTTATGTACTGCAGTAACACAAGACGGATGGTCACCCATTGATTAGCGAGCAAAACGATGCCAACTCTGATTTGAAAAGGCCTCGGTGATAGGAAAGGACAAAATCATATTCCATTGAACTATAAACCACCTTAAAGTGGACGTCCTCGGCTCCGGAATTTACAATAGCACGTTTCCTTGAGAAGATTATTAAGATAAGTTCATTTGTAAAACATCATTTTTAGACGGTGTGGGGTTTTTAACCTACTCAAGTTCAAAGATAAACTTCAGGATGGTCACCCATCCCTGGATTACTCATGAAGACGCTTAAGTTCAACTCTAGAGCCAATTGTCTTTGAAAAGGCCTCGGTGATAGGAAAGGACAAACCATTACTTATATTCCATTTCACAAATACTACAGTTTAATTGCTTAGATATTTATGTACTACACAAGACACAATTGAAGTTGATTTACTCGAATCAATTCATGAACTATAAAGCCACGGTTTCAATAGCATTCCTTAGATTATTAAGATAAGTTCACAAACATCATTTTTAGACATAACCTACTCAAGTTCACGGTGGGTTCGCAGACTTAATGATGAGTTCACAAACTCAATGAGAATTCTCGGGTTCGAGAACTATCGGTTCACGGACTAGGTTTACGAGTTTGTATGATGAGTTCTGGTTTCACTTGATCAACAAAGTTCACAAACTTCGGTTCAAGCAATAAGGACTTATACATATATGTGTTACCACAACAATGCTTATATCCTTCAATGGTTATAATGTCTAAACTCTCATTTCAATCATTGAATCATTCTCAGAGGGCGTTATATAGTTGTTATTCACAAACTATTTTTTGTCAGAGCGATTTCCAAAATGATTGAAACATAACATGACTTTCGTCACTAGGTAAAGATGAACTTGGCTAAAGCGAAAGCTTTACCAACACATATTTCGAGAAATAGATAAGCAAGATATACTCAGCTCGAAATATCCACATGTGTATAATCTAAGTCTATATAGCAAAACGACTTTTGTCTCAAGATAGGAGATAGAGTAGATAGACTTCTGAGTGATAGATAAGTTCAAGCCTCCACATACCTTTTAGTCGATGAAGATCCATTGTTTCCTTGAGTGGTCCTTCGTCTTGTATGATGATCGCCATGGAGTTCTTGAGCTCAACTACACTTTCTATCCTAGTCCGAGACCTTAGCTATAGTAGACTAGAAATTAAGACTTTATAGTTTTGATCACTAACATTGACAAACATGCTTGAGATAGCAACGCATGCGAGTTCGACCGAGCAGTGCTCTAACAATACTTGCTTATTTATCTATCCAACATCGTATTTTGAACGCTAGCCACTTTAGAGCTTGTCCATTGAACAATTTGTAAGTATTTTTCAGGTTTATTTTACATAATCCATGTTGTTTTATATCCCAATGAAACACCACTAACAAAGTAAGTTTGTGTCATGTTTTTGTAGCACCAAGTCGTGAAAGTGCGCTACTTAGAGGAAAAGGGTGAAGCATTCACATTTGATGCAAGCTATCACTTCATGGTATATGGTATCTAAAATTCCAGAGTATGCCCTGGACTTCGTGGTGGGTGAATCAGACTCGGATTCCTCCGACGAAGATTGATGGTTTTAGAAGTTTTTTGTGTAGGTTTTGTGGGTAGATCTCTATATAAACCCTCACAAGACTATAACTCCTCCAGTAGGGTTTCCTAGGGGTTTAAAGGCTTGATGCATGTGCTAAATGTTTCCGTGATTCCTACGACAATGAAATGAAAGAAAAAATAATTTCTTATAAAAGATAACAATCGGTTTATATATGTCCCTAAAATCCCCGATTATAGGAATCAGATTTTACCTGTGTATACGTTAACCGATTCTGAAAGTCCTCTATTAATTTCGAAAAGACTAACCCAGAAGCGGTTTACGAGTGCATGAACGTAAACCGATTCTGGGTACTGTGTACGAAAAACAAATCAAAAAAATTAAGATCGATTTAACATTAGTTGATCTCACATCTAAAACATAATTAACACCTAATACGAATAATTAACGCTAATTAATCAGGGATAAAATGGGTAGTTAAATAATAGTTGGATAAGGGGTTGTGTGGAATTTATTCCTAGTAACATGCCCCATATAATTGGCCTAGGCCCCAAATTATCCAGGTTAAATATGTATACAATTTACAACAAGGCCCGTCAAGTCTAGGCTAATTATTGGATTATCCATATCAAAAATAAAATAAAAAATAACATTGTTTCCAGGTGATAGGTTATGTTTAATGGAAATATTTGTTAATAACAAGTAGTTTAACTTGCAAAACATAGCTTTGATCATGATCAGTGAAGCAATACTATTCGGTGGAAAAGCAACAACTTTTAGCGTACCTTATCTAACTAATTGTAGTTAATTAGGAGGTCCTCTCTCTGTGTTCTTTGTCAAGCCAGGATCTGATTCCTGCAAAGCTAGTTATCATCATACAACACTAGATTACTGATTACGGATATACAACACTAGATTACTGATTACCGATATACAACACTAGATTACTGATTCCTGAATCTGATTATCCCTAAGAACCTATTCACAAGATTATTGATTACCCCTAAGAACCTATTCACAAGATTTCTAGATCTGAATAGCCCCGTTATTCCTAAGACAAATGCTTTCTAGCCCCGATGGACTCTCTCATCAACATGTTTTTCTCTCTCTCTCTCCCCGAAACAACAAGAACAACAACATCAGTAACAGGATTTTCAATCCCAAAACCTACTCAAACATCTTCGTATCCTCAACAAAACAGCAACATATTACAACAATTACATCACCAACAACAAAAGGAAACTTCCCATCAAGAAAATCATAAAACACACGTTCATTCAAAAGTTAAAACACCCAAAGAGCTAGGCATTTTTCAACAAACTAGAAAAGCTGATCACAGAAACAATAATACAAAAGAGTTACAAAGCAGCCCCAAAATCGTATCTTATCCAATGGAAAACAAAAACTGGAAAGTTAATTTCAAAGAAAAACAAAAAAATGTTCATACACCGACTACTACCCTCTTCAAGTTTACCAACTATTCCGACTCGAGTAAACAACACTGCTGGTTCTGCTTCTTAGAATAGTGTAATCCAAGTTCGTCCTCAGGCCTTGAAGCACACCAAATCTCGGCCTCATCCTTGGAGGTTCTACCGTTACTCCTTCTTTTCAGTGCAATTGATTCACCAGCTCCTCCAAGATTGATGACCCCATGCTCGTCCAACACTGTGCTAAGGACTGCTGGAAACGGCAATAGAATCAAAACGCCGTCTGGTTTAGCTCTAATATTGAAACTCTCTATAGGAACTCAAATGCTGGCCATGCCAGTCTCTCCGGAGAATGCTGGCATCTCAACTTTATCTGCTAAAATCGGAGACTCACACATCACTGTTATGAATCATATATCTTTGAAGGTGGATAGAGGCAGTACTTCCACTCTTGTGGAGATATGTCTCGTTCGTCTAACACCAACGAATTCAGGCTCCTTGAGGAGGTTAAAATCGATAACATCCTGCACCACACATCAACTAAAAATGGTTGGCCAGGGAAAGGGGAAGACGACTCCATTGGAGAATGATGGCATGTCAACATTCCCTGATAAAAACATGGTCCTAACCACCAAAGCTATGATTCAGGATCGCCACTATCTTCTCATCTCTAACGCGGACGAGCGAAACTTTTCCTTTACTATTAGCTTCATTGATAATAGTCTTTCTACATCTCAGGAAAATCATAAATCTAACTCCCAACTGATCGTAAATTTGTTTTCAGGAAAACACTCGTCGGGCGACAACCGTCTCCGGGGTGTCAAATCGCAAGATACCAGGCAACATCAAAGCTACGTGGGAGACAACAAAAAGCATCGCAGCCACTGCCCAAAGCAAGTTAACGGTGCAAAAAATTGGGGAATGTGCAAAGAAAAGGATCCACTGCCCCAAAAAAAAATGGTATCCACTGCCCAAGGAAAGACAAAGAAAAGGAATGCCCCATTACTCGAGACATCACTATCAAAGGCATAGACCCATCCGTTGTTCACTCTCACTCTAGCAGTGGTAAGGCAAGATGTCCAGGGAACATTAAAAATCATGGAAATCATGGCCTCACATGCTGCCCATACACGGATATTGAGTGCTTCTTCTCAATAGCTACAACCTGTCATAGTCATGAGCATTTCGCTTCTTCTCAATAGCTACAACCTGTCATAGTCATGAGCATTTCTGTCGGGCTTTTATCCTCAGCATCACTACCCGTGCAACAATTTTTCCTAGCACAACCCGTTCAGATTCTTTTATTATCAAATACAAATCATCAACCCATGTGCCTAAACCAAAAAATATAACCGTTAATCAAGCACAAAACACTAACCACCGTGGGACGCAACCAAAACATATAAACATTACCGATTATAAGAATACTATAAAATATTTGGGAAAAACTTGCTACACGATTGGTGACAAAGACAAGATGTACAACGGCCATGAAAAGGGATGGACCCACTCGCATGTCTTGTCTGGTAGGGAGCTGACAATTTCTGGTAAATTTACTTCTCCCCGAACTGATATTGATGTTCAAAGAGCGGCCCAGGTAAGCCTAAACCTCATTATTTTTATTACTAAACATAGTAAAATGCTCAATAGGCGCACTAGAAAGATTGAAGCAAATCAGGTAATTTTTCAATATTTTCAATTTTCTATGCGATCTCCCGGGCCTATTAAGAAGTTCTTTGTCAGACCTAACAATTTCATGAATTTGGTTTATCCAAATATTTCTTATTTTTGGCAATTTGTTAATATTATGGCATGGAACTGTCAAGGCCTAGGACCACCTCATACTAGACAACAATTAAGAAAACTTATCAACTCCCATGAGCCCAACATATTATTTCTATCTGAAACCAAACAAATGCACGATTTTGTAGAAAATACTTTACATTCTTCTATGTTCTATAACCATGTTTTCCAAAACCCAATTGGTAGCGCAGGGGGTCTAGTGGTTGCTTAGGATAAAACTGTTAAGCTTACTGTGCTTTATAGGGATGCTAATCAGATAAATTGTAGTGTATGGGACGAAAAATCCAAGTCTGAATGGTTATTAACTTGTATGTATGGTAGTCCTTATAAGGACAGTAGAAAGGATGACTCTTGGAGGTTGGTACACCAAATGGGGAAAACTATGAATAAACATTGGCTTGTCTTAGGTGATTACAATGTTATGCTAAATGAGAATGAAAAAAGAGGAGGTAATCCTGCTAAAACTACTGTTATCAGAACATATTCCTCTCTTCTTAGTAATGCTGGTCTCTTAGACACAAGCTTTCTTGGTTATCCTTTTACTTGGTCTAACCATCATAAGGGAAATAACCATATTGAGGAGAGACTAGATAGTGGAATTGCCAATAGTCTTTGGATAGCTATGTTCCCCAATGCTAGACTTAGACACCTAAACCATTTAGGCTCTGACCACTCCTCCATTATTTTAAGCACTATCATACCTAGTCAGGGTGGTTATAAACCTTTTAATTTTTTTGGCCTCTTCCAGGAAGAACAGAAGTGTAGAGACATTATTAAGTTCTCCTGGGAAACCAACTTTCAGGGCTCTAGAGCCTTTGTTCTGGTCAACAAATTAGATGTTGTTAAAAGAGAAGTCAGTAGGTGGAATAGGAATGACTTTGGTATAATAAAAAATAATCTTAATAAGATGAATAAACAATTAGAACAAATTATGGCTAATCCTAATGTGAGATTGAATGATCAATCTCTCATAGACACCAAGAATGAAATACAGAAACTAAACGATTATGAAGAACAACTTTGGAAAATAAAAGGAAGAGAAAATACGATCCTCTTAGGTGATAGAAATACCCACTATTTTATCAAAACGCCATCATAAGACAAAGGAGAAACAACATAGTAGGTTTATATGATAGAAATAATATTTGGGTGGAAGACAGGAATGAGATTTCTAATTGCCTTAATAATTATTTTGAGTCCCTGCTTACTACCTCTAGCCCAATCATTAATTATGATATTGTCAACCTTATCCCTGCTTCGATCTCTCCTATGGAAAATGTGCAACTGATGCTGACTCCTACGGAGGAGGAAATCCATTCGGCCCTGTTTGGTATGTTACCAAATTCGAGCCCTGGTCCTGATGGCTTTTCCGCTTGTTTTTTTCAAAAAAACTGGTCAGTGGTTAAAACTGATGTCATAGAAACTGTCCAAGCCTTCTTTGCTAGTGGCCATATGCTGACAAAACTGAATCAGACTCATATATCTCTCATTCCCAAAGTTCAGCACCCTACTGGTCCCGGGGATTATAGACCAATTAGTTTGTGTAACATAGTCTATAAAATTATATCTAAGGTGATTGCCAATAGAATGAAACCGTTCCTTGATAAACTGATCTCTCCGTATCAGTCGGATTTTGTTAAACAACGTCTTATTTCAGACAACATTCTTGTTGCTCATGAAATAATTCACGCTATGAGAAAGAAAAGAAAAAAAAGCAAAAATCACTTCATGGGCCTTAAAATCGACATGTCCAAGGCCTTCGATCGTGTCGAATGGAACTTCTTGATTGCTATTCTTACCAGAATGGGATTCAGTGAAGCTTGGTGCAATCTTATACTTCAATGTATAAGCACCAGCAATTCCTCCATCCTTGTCAACGGCGTGCCTTGTAAGCATTTTAAACCCTCCAGAGGTTTACGTCAAGGGGACCCTCTGTCTCCTTATCTCTTCATCTTGTGCATGGAGTCCTTTTATAGGACCTTATCCAAGGCTGAACAGTTTGGTCTCATCTCTGGTTTTAAACTCAATAAACATTGCCCCTCAATCAGTCATCTGTTGTTTGCCGATGACTGTTTGATTTTTACTAAGGCAAATATTGCTCAAAGTAGGAATCTGTTGAGTATCCTTGAGGACTATGGTAGTACCTCAGGCCAAATGATAAACTTTTTTAAATCTGGTATTTTCTTTACTCCTCATATGCCTAACTGTCTCGGAAGAGATATAATCAACATCCTCCAAGTAAAAAAAATAAGGCTTGATGATAAGTACCTAGGGGGTCCTTTGTTTACCCACAAGGTTAAGATCAAGTGTTTTGATAACCTAACTGACAAAATGGGGGGTAGATTAAAGGGTTGGAAAAGCGATTCTATGTCCCCCCCTGGGAGAGGAATTATGGCTAAGGCTGTCCTAGAATATGTTCCTGTTTATACTATGTCTACTTTTATCTTACCTAAAACTATCATTAAAAGAGTAACTAATACCATTAGAGACTTCTGGTGGGGTAAACTAGGTCCTAAGAAAGGGTTTTATATTAAAGACTGGGTAGTCTTTGCAAGAGTAAGGAAAAAGGGGGTAATGGTCTAAAGAAACTAGACCTGATGAATCTTTCTCTAATAGCTAAGAATGGATGGAGACTTTTTCACCAACCTGATTCTATCTTCTCTAAAACCATGAAAGGGAGGTATTTCCCTAACACTAATCCTTTTCATGCCACTTGTAATGAGGGATCCTCCTGGGCTTGGAAGGGCGTCTACAAGGGTATCATGATTATAAAATAATTTAGTATTTGGCAAATTGGTAATGGGAAAACTGTTCACATTTGGAAGGACAAGTGGATACCTGATGAGCATGGTAATCCTATCTACCTTGTTGAAGTAGGGTCTATTTATAACTATAATATGGTTAGTGATTTGATGATTGATTCTAGATGGAATCTAGAGGTGCTAAATTTGTTATTTGACTGGCAAACAATAACGAAAATTCTCACTATCTACCCTAACCCTGAGATTGAAGATACCCTTAGATGGATTGATAACCCCCAAGGAAACTTTACTAGTAAATCCTTGTATGATCTTCTTGATAGGAAAAACTTGCAGCCAAAAGATAGTCTAGCTTGCAAGATCTGGAATTTAAAGGTTCTCCCTAGAATTCAATTCTTCATTTGGAAAATGAAAAATAACATCCTCCCTTTTAGTGCCCATCTTGCTAGATATATCAGTTACATTGACCCTGTTTGTACCTTATGTAAGAGGTCTCCAGAAACTGGAGAACACTCTCTCATGCATTGTAACTTTTCTAGGGAAGTTTGGTCCCACTGCTCCTTAAACCTGGATAACTCTTGTAATGGGTTCAATAACTTGACTGAAGTTGGTTCTCTAGGGGAAATTCTCATACACCTTGGGGTTCTTGGGCTAGCCTATGTGGCACTATATGCTGGTTTATCTGGAAAACCAGATGTGATATGGTATTCAGAAATGTGATACCTTGCCCTAGAAACACTAGTAAACTTATAATTGAGCATCTGAATACTACTATGAGGATCAATGACATTAACAGAACTAGACCTCTAGGGAGAAGGATAGAAGCTTCTCAAGCTTCTATGCCTATGAAGGTTTCTTTTGTTTTCCACTCTGAAAATGATAATATCACTGGTCTAACAAGCATTGTTGTTTTAATTGTAGGTCCTAATGGAGAGACTTTTGGAAGAAGCACTAGAACTACCAGAACACATGGAAGAGAAGAAGGAGACTGCATTGCATCCAAGGATGCACTAGACTGGGCTGTTAATCTACAATGAAAAAATCTAAATCTATTGGGGTGCAACCAAAAAATAATGAAAGCTCTAGAGGGAGGTCCGAGAACTACTAGCTGGAAAACAAATGATAAAATAGACAATCTAATTATTTCATTAAAATCTTTTGAAAAAGTACTGTGTAACACCATTAAATATGGGGATTTACCTGACCTCCAAAGGCTTGTTAGAGATGGAGAAATATCTCAAAGTCCTCAAATGTGGGAGGCACCTTCACTTGCTGCTATTTGTCAGTAAATTTCTCTCTTTATTTATAAAAAAAAATTTGTAGTTAATTAGATGAGATTTAATAATTTGATGGATTTTGTTATGAGAAGCTTGACTTCGATCTAGTCTATTCGACTTTAAGATTATGCTTTCCCTTTATTAATAATTATTTTTGGATTTTGATTTCCCATATAACCCATCGCCAATACTATACTAACGGTAAAAAAGTAATTATGTCCTACAGGTTTAAAGATTATTATCTTATTATCTTAATCCCAACTTATACTCCTTCCGTCCAATTTTACTTGCCAAAATTGGATTTTGCAAAAACTTGAAAGAAATTCAAATTACTTCCACATACACCATTGATCTTCCAAATTGTTTGTTTAATATACAATTTTGATATCCTAGTTTTTGTTTCTGTCTTGATAATTAGAAAATTTTAGTGGAAATTCCAATTTTTTGGTACAAATTTGCTAAAAAAAACACAATTTTGGCAAGTAAAGTTGGACGGAGGGAGTAAAATATTGAAACAGAATGGAACAAAATGATCGTATTTATAATAAATACACAACAACAAAGATGATATAATTATTTTATGCAATGGAAAAAATTGAGCAGGTCATCTTGCTATTCCATGAACTTCATTATTTATGCTTGTGTCAATGGGTTTGACAGTTGTTGCCTTAATAAAGTTCATCAGTGGCATAACAAATCAACAATTAAGTTGCTCAAGGATATTAGAGCATCGCTCGGTCGAACTCACAAGTTTTGTTTTCTCAAGCTTGTTGTCAATGCTAGATGTTTAAAACTATATCTTGGTATCCAGTTTACTAAAATCAAGTCTCGACTAGGATTAAAGCATGGTAGTTGAGTATTAGATAACAAACGAAGACATTTGCGAGAACTTCATCAAAAGAGGTACGTAAAGAACGACCCGTCATATTTAGTCATTGTATCTATCATTTTATCTTATGATACGTTGTCGTATGATTTAGTATAATTAATATTGCAAAGAAGAAATCTCAAGTTCAAGCTCGTCTTGTTTAAACTCTTGAAATATGATTCGAGCAATGGTTGTTCATAAAATTTTAGATATCTTAGTTAGAATGACTTATTGTTCACAAATGATTTCTGTTCAAGATCATTTGGAAATCGCCCATGCCAATAGTGAAAACTGTTCATGGCTATTGGGAATATTTCAAATTTAAGAACGAGACAATTTCGGAACTGTTTGGAGTAAGGTACGCATACCCAGCATGCATACCTAGTCGATCTAAATTCCGCGAGAGGTTTGCATACCTTTTATATCTGAGTTCGAGAATGGGGGAAGGTTTGCAAACCCAGTTTGCATACCCATTCGATCCGAATCTCGAACTTCCATAGGTTAGCAGACCCGGTTTGCAAACCCTTTTATCTTGACTTCATATACTGGCAAGAGGTATGCATACCCGGTTTGCGTACCTATACAATTCCAGATAGCAAAAGTTCACGAACTATCTTATATGACTATTTTCGTTTTTGGTACAACTCTCGTAGACACTTCTAAGACAACTTTATCACAAAATATCTTTGGGCTTGTGGATTATTGTTTAGTCTGGAGTTTTATTGAACACTGTTAGTGATTGTAAGTTTACAGGCTTAGCCGCTTTGGAGTATCATTGAGCATGGTTCCATAACTATAGTGTGCGTGTAATTTCAAGGCAGACTCATCATATACTTACTTTGATAGCGGATTTTTGACAAAGGGTAAAATAGATAAATCGTCTCTACTTAGCCGTAGAAGTACTCCCATGCATTGCATCTTTTAAAGGTTTTAAAAGATTTGCTTCATTGAGCATATGTATACTCCACCATTTTACACTCTAACTAGTAAATCGTTTATATCCATCAACAGACTAACGACAACGGTGAAAGATTAATCTCTCTATTGCAAACCCAATTCGTCAAAGATGGTTGATCTTAGGTCAGGCATAGTTACCAATCCCAACCCTAACTCAAACACTGAGCACTAGCAATAATGATGGTGCTCCTGTCACTCATACTATTTCCAAAAATAGCGCTACTGATACCACCCTGGTGGGTCTGGAAAGGTACCTACAATTTATTGTAAGCTAAGGGTAGACGATTAATAACGGCCTTTGTGCCTTTGACATAGCTATGTTCATGCTTTGAAGAGCATTTTTCTCTAACTCTAACTCCTGAATCATTCTTGCAATCTTTGATTCCGCTTCGATAACATCATTGGAAGGGATCATATTTGTTGTATGCATCTTCTTGATAGCATCAATTCCCTCCCGAAGTCACTTCACGTTGAATTCATAATGTTCTGCAGTATTCAAATTGAATTCCCAATCATCATTTACACATTAGGAAATGTTGCCTCTAATCTTACTGCGCATATGATCAATAACTTGCAAGATAGCATCAACTCATTTTGACATAAAAAAAAGGTTCCTTATATTTCTTAGTGGTAAAAATATGACAGTACTTCTGCCATATTTTAGTGTACAATCTAGTGTATGCAAAGGGAATGCTAACACCATACATATTATAATTCATGATACTGGAGACCCTTGTTGAATGGAGGATCAAAGGGGACACCTGCATTAGGATACTCATACAACACCAAGCATCTTTCAACCATCGAGGTATCTTCTTCAATTCTTAAAGCAACATCAACTTCAACTTGTACTTAAATCTTACGATGGTCTCAAGATCAACAGATCGTCTCAAGATCAACATATCCGTGACCTTGAGATATAGGAATGGTCCCATCACCACTTTGGTCTACAATGATACTTGTATCACCATTTTCAACTCTGTTCCCATCGTCATTCTCGGCCTGATACGATAATTTGATGAATTAGAATGTTCCGTGTATGAAATTCCAGCATTAATTGGAAATTTCAAGGTACAAGACAAATAAATAATAAAAAAAACCTTCATCAAGCATCCAAAGTACAAGCAAATAGTCTAAAGACCTAAAAAGGAATTTTTGCAACAAGCTCGCCAATGACGATTTTACACTACTCTGTACAAAACAGGAAACTAGGAGTAATTGGTAAGGAACCAAAGGGTGAGTTAATCAAAATCTTCGTACGGATGTCCTTTACAACATATCAAAAAAAAAAAAAAAAGGTCAATTGAGTGAACGAGCTAAGAGATGTGTGCAAAACATTGAACCACATGACAGCTGAAAAATTCCTGTAAGCTTACTTTTTCGTCAATTTGGGCCCCTAAATAAGCTCAAACTCAAAAAACTTCTCTGCTCTGTATAGGAAATCTTCTAGATATCAAAGTATTGTGTAGATCATCAAAAACGAAAACCGTATGAAGATTCTACGATATTTTTAATAAAAATCTTATTTCTGAATTTTTCTAACAAACGGAGTTATAACGAAATTTTTATTCATTCACAAATTTTCATCTATTTCATCACCAAGAGACAAAAATTCATTCCAATGTGAAGGTAATGCAAGATTAAGACTTACTAGGGTGATGTTCCAACCATTTGGAGAGCTGGGGAAACTGTTATTATCATTCAAATCACCATTCCCTTCATTCGGCTCAGAATCACGTCAACCTCCTTTATCAAACTCTGAAGAGATTTGATTGTCATTATTTCCCTGTGTTGGGTTTGGTCACTCCTTATGGTCCAACAATTTCGGTGTCCCCTTAACCAATGGGAGGTGTTACGTAGTGTCTGCCTATGTTATAACACAAAGGCATCAGGAGACGGGTTTCATTCATCTTCTTCATATTTTGTGAGAAAAAAGGAAAAGAGAGGGTGAGAGCGGCGTTGCAGCTCGAAAAAGAGGGAGAAATTCGTGAGATTTGCTTGAGGGAAGAAAAGGGTTTGCTAAGAGAGTGTTTGGCAAGATCTTGGTGAGCTTAATCCATCAAATTTGTGCTCTTGTTCTTCTATCCAAGCTTGGAGATTTCTAGGGTTTGTTCAAACCCTAATTGTGAGTATTTCTACTCTTGTTCTTAATTGATTGTTGTGAATCTCATCTATTATCATATATTAGGTGAATGAATTGTTGATCCATCCTTAGGGGTGAGTGTAATTAGGCAAATTGGTATCCAAGTGCTATAGGCACCTTGAGGTTGTGTTTATCCCCAAATTGGGAGAATTGTGTGTAACCCATTATTGTTATAGTGGAAGATTTGCCCGTGGTTTTTTACCCTTCACCTTGGAGGGGTTTTTCCACGTAATTGTCGGTGTTGTGTGATTGCTTCTATATCGTCATAGTTTGTGTATTTCCGCATTGTGTTTCATTGCTCGTGTAGGTTTCGTATTGCGCATAGCGGCTCGGATTTTGTAAGTCTCCCCCAACAAGTGGTATCAGAGCTTTTGGGTTGAGCTAATCCTGTGCAATGGCGGAAGCTAGCACTAGTAATAGAATGGTCAATTTGACCGGTGAGAACTTTGTCATATGGAAGGCGAAGATGGAAGACTGGTTATATTGTAAAGATCTCTATGGTCCAATAGAGAGCAAGGGAGTAAGGCCTGAGGCGACAAGTGCAGAAGATTGGAAGGTTACTAATCGAAAAACAGTTGGTTATATTCGTCAGTGGATTGATGATAGCATTTTTCATCATGTGGCTAGTGAGACACTAGCATATCCTTTGTGGACCAAGTTAGAGGAGATATATGATCAGCAGTCTCCTTGTGAAAAAGCTCTTCTATTCAAAAAGCTTGGAAAGCTGTGTTACAAGGAAGGGAGTTCAATGGCGCAACATTTAAATGAAATGAAGGGTATCATGAATCAGCTTACATCTATGGACCTCAAAATTCCTGAAGAGGTTCAAGCTTATTTGTTGCTAAATACTTTACCAGACAGTTGGGAGCCATTGAGGAATTGTCTCAGTTATTCTGCTCCAGACAAGAAGTTGAACATGACTGTTGCAACTAGCAGTTTCTTTGAGTGAAGAAGTTAGAAGAAGGTCACTAGACTCATCTCATTCGAAGCTCTTGTGACGAGAAAATCGGGGTAGAAGAAAAGACAGAAGACAAGTTGGCCGTAGCAAGTCAAGGGGTAAATCAAAGTCCAGAAAGGAAGTTGAATGTTGGAACTGTCATACGAGAGGTCATTATTCAAATGAATGCGAGGAAGCCGAAGCAAGAACACAAGAAGGGAAAGGAAATGATAACCAAGACAATGGTGTTGCAGCTCGTGAACAAATGATGATATCATTGTATTCTCAGATTGTAATGATGTTTGTGTTAGTTTTGCAGGTTACGATTCAGAATGGATAGTTGATTCAGGTGCATCTTATCATGCTACTCCTCATGAAGATGTATTTACCTCCTACAAGGCTGGTGACTTTGGGTCAGTCAGAATGGGAAACAGTGGTGTTTCGAAAATTGTAGGAATGGGTGATGTGAAGGTTGAGACCAGTGTTGGTTGTACGTTGGTTCTCAGAAATGTGCGACATGTACCAGATCTTCGTTTGAATCTAATGTCACCAGGAGTGTTAGATGATGAAGGGTACAACAATCACTTGGGTGATGGAAAATGGAAGCTAAGCAAGGGCTCCATGGTTATTGCAAGAGGCAAGAAGTGTGGCACATTGTACAAGACACAAGTGAAGGTGTTGAAAGGTGAGTTGAATGTTGTTGACAAAGATTCAATCTCCGAGTTGTGGCATAGAAGACTTGGTCATCTTAGTGAGAAGGGAATTCAAATCCTCACCAAACGACAAGTTTTGCCAAATGCCAAAGGTATGCAATTGGGTAAGTGTACTCATTGTTTAGTTGGTAAACAAACTAGAGTTTCCTTTCATAAAGCTTTACCCAAGCGCAATTCTGGTATTATTGATCTTGTTCATTCTGATGTATGTGGACCTTTAAGGGTCAAAACACTTGGTGGTGCTGTTTATTTTGTTACTTTCATAGATGATGCTTCAAGGAAGGTTTGGTCATATGCAATCAAGACCAAAGATGATGTTGTTCCTGTGTTCAAGATGTTTCATAGCATGGTGGAAAGAGAAACAGGTAGAACCTTGAAGTGCCTTCGTTCTGACAACGGGGGAGAGTACATTGGGCCACTTGAAGTGTATTGCAAGAGCATGGGTATACGTCATGAACAATCAGTGCCGAAGACTCCACAACATAATGGTGTTGCGAGAGAGGATGAACCGCACTATTCTTGAGAGAATAAGGTGCATGTTATCTCATTCCAAGTTGCATAAGCATTTCTGGGGTGAAGCAATGAATACTTTTTGTGTATTTGATCAATCGATCTCCTTCAAGACCGCTAGATGGAGAAGTAGCGAGAAAAGGTATGGAGAGACAAAGAGCCTACTTATGATCACTTGAAAGTGTTTGGTTGCAGGTCATTTGTTCATATCCCAAAAGATCAGAGATCAAAGCTTGACGACAAAGCAAAGCGTGTGTGTTCCTAGGCTATGGAACAGAGAAGTTTGGTTCTGATTTTGGGATCCAGTTGAGAAGAAGGTTATCGGAAGTAGGGATGCGAGTATTCCTTGAAGACCAGACAATTGAAGACTTTGAGAAGATTGAGATGCCAAAGCTTCAAGATGATATGACCTTGGATCCAAATCCAGTTGTTCCTACTCTTGAACAACATGATGATGATGTTGATGGTAATGGAAATGAAGATGAAGCTCATGAAGATGTTCCGAGTGGGTGATGTTGAGCAAGAAGTGCAGCAACAACAACAACCGAGAAGCTGAGTTGAGAAGATCCAGCAGGACCAGATTACCTTCAACAAAGTATCCACCACATGAGTATGTGATGCTCACAGATGCGGTGAACAGAGTCTTATGAAGAAGCTCTCGGTGTTCTGAAAGTCGAAGTGGTTGAAATCCATGAAAGAAGAGGTTGGCTCTTTAGATGAGAATGACACTTTTGATTTGGTTGACAAGCCTGAGAACCAGAAAATTCTGAAGAACAAGTGGGTGTACAGAATCAAGACTGAAGATGGTAACTCACAACCAAGGTACAAAGCACGCTTAGTTGTGAAGGGTTATGAGCAGAGAAAGGGTGTTGACTTTGACGAGATTTTCTCACCGGTGGTGAGATTTTCTTCTATTCGGGTTGTCTTGGCAATAGCCGCTAGTTTGGATCTTGAGATAGAACAACTAGATGTCAAGACAGCATTTCTTCACGGTGAGTTGGAGGAAGATGTGTATATGGCACAACCCGAGGGTTTTGAAGTCAAAGGCAAAGAGCACATGGTGTGCAAGCTAAAGAAGAGTCTTTATGGTTTGAAGCAAGCTCCAAGAAGATGGTACAAGAAGTTTGAATCGTTCATGAAGGAACATGGGTACAAGAGGACGGCTTCAGATCATTGTGTATTCATTCAAAAATTTGCTGATGGTGATTTTCTTACTCTTTTGCTATATGTTGATGACATGCTTATTGTTGGCAAAGATAAGAAAAAGATTGGAGTTGAAGTCAGATCTGAGCAAGTCTTTTGCTATGAAAGACTTGGGTGCGACAAAGCGTATTCTTGGCATGGAGATCACTCGTGATAGGAAAGCGAGGAATTTGTGGTTATCACAAGAAAGCTACATTGAGAAGGTGTTGCAAAGATTCAACATGGACAAGGCTGAGCCGGTAAGTTGTCCACTTGCAAACCATTTTAAGTTAACTCGTGATCAATGTCCTGTGAATGATGTTGAGAAACGGAAGATGGAGAAAATTCCTTATGCATCCGCATTGGTAGTTTGATGTATGCAATGGTGTGTACAAGGCCGGATATAGCTCATGCGGTTGGAGTGGTAAGCGATTTCTATCAAATCCTTCTATGGAGCATTGGGAAGCAGTGAAATGGATACTACGGTATTTGAGGGGTACTTCTAATATGTGTTTGTGCTATGGAGGTGACAAGCCGAGTTAGTTGGTTACACAGATTGATTTGGCAGGCGCTCAAGACAGTCTCAAGTCTACATCGGGTTACTTATTTACCTATGCGGGGGAGCCGTGTCTTGGCAATCCAAGTTACAAAAATGTGTGGCATTGTCTACTACAGAGGCAGAGTACCTTGCAGCTACGAGAGAGTTGCAAGGAGATGATATGGATGAAGAGGTTTGTTAGAGAACTCGGTGTGAAGCAACGAGAGGTTCATCAAGCATTGTGACAGCCAGAGTGCCATACATCTCAGCAAGAATTCGAGTTTTCACTCGAGGTCCAAGCACATCAATATTAGGTATCAGTGGATACAAGAAGTTCTTGAAGAGAAGGTCTTGTATATTGAGAAGATCCATACAGAGATGACAACGGTTCGATATGATGACAAAGTCGCTACCAAAATACAAGCATGTGTATTTCTGCAGCAGGCTGGTTTGGTGGTGACGGGTACCTTGCCATAAGTCGTGAGGGGGAGATTGTTGGGTTTGGTCACTCCTTATGGTCCAACAATTTCGGTGTCCCCTTAACCAATGGGAGGTGTTACGTAGTGTCTGCCTATGTTATAACACAAAGGCATCAGGAGACGGGTTTCATTCATCTTCTTCATATTTTGTGA
Source organism: Papaver bracteatum (assembly GCA_023529315.1). Taxonomy (NCBI): domain Eukaryota; kingdom Viridiplantae; phylum Streptophyta; class Magnoliopsida; order Ranunculales; family Papaveraceae; genus Papaver; species Papaver bracteatum. Next base: position 540,404 of record JAJJWX010002698.1, read on the forward strand.
GAAAAAAGAAAAGAGAGGCAGTGAGAGCGAGCGTTGCAGCTCGAAAAAGAGGGAGAAATTCGTGAGATTTGCTTGAGGGAAGAAAAGGGTTTGCTAAGAGAGTGTTTGGCAAGATCTTGGTGAGCTTAATCCATCAAATTTGTGCTCTTGTTCTTCTATCCAAGCTTGGAGATTTCTAGGGTTTGTTCAAACCCTAATTGTGAGTATTTCTACTCTTGCTCTTAATTGATTGTTGTGAATCTCATCTATTATCATATATTAGGTGAATGAATTGTTGATCCATCCTTAGGGGTGAGTGTAATTAGGCAAATTGGTATCCAAGTGCTATAGGCACCTTGAGGTTGTGTTTATCCCCAAATTGGGAGAATTGTGTGTAACCCATTATTGTTATAGTGGAAGATTTGCCCGTGGTTTTTTACCCTTCACCTTGGAGGGGTTTTTCCACGTAATTGTCGGTGTTGTGTGATTGCTTCTATATCGTCATAGTTTGTGTATTTCCGCATTGTGTTTCATTGCTCGTGTAGGTTTCGTATTGCGCATAGCGGCTCGGATTTTGTAAGTCTCCCCCAACACCCTAGTCGCTAATCATGATATCCTCCTAAAGACATCAAATATTAATGTTCTTTTCAAAATCATCACAAATAATGATACAAACAGGATAAACTTTCTCGCTATCAAACGATTCAACAATAGGAACTGGTTGTGCCGAGGAAGTAAATCGAAGACCTTCAATGCTTGATGGAGCAAAACCCTAAAGATTAAAGCATAAAGTTTATTGGTTTGTAATCCTAAGCATATGGAGAAGAAATAATTTAAAAAACAAGGGGTTTACCCCTTTCTATATCAAATTTATTTCCAAATCCTAGTTGAAGAAGGAATTCTTCTTTGGAGCAACGGGCCCAAAAGCGCTAAAGAAGCCCAAGTTTGTAAGCTTCGTCTCTGCATCATGAAATGCAGTCGTGCTTCACCTACTTATGCTCTCCAGGGGATGCTCCATCATTGCGCCAGAACTATCATTGCAGTTATTGATCCTCAGACGATTACCCGACATCATTGGAGCGCGAATCCGAATCCCTGGAAAAAATATAACGACTAAGTTGAATTGTTTATTTTGCTCATGTTAGTAAAATCACCATTTAGTGCTTACTATGGAACATCACTGTCTCACACTAAGCTGGGGACTTAATGTTGATGGTGGATTTTTGACGCAAGGTAAAATAGGCAAACCGCCTCTACTTAGCTATAGAAGCACAAAGTTTTTATATATCTTTGTCTCGCATCAAAAGTATGAGATTCATATTTTTGCATTCCCCTAGAAAATTGAAATGAAAGCATTGTTACATACATCTCCAACTGATCCTGTAACTTCTTTAATTAAAGCATAAATATATACCAGCAATATTAAAGCCTAGCCTGGCTGATCTTTCAATATACATATTTCATAGTCCATATTGAATGACTTAGTAGACTCTTCTGTATCCAAAACTCACTCTGTTGCTTCCACACTTCCCACATGTTTCATCATTATATAGAATATGCATTCATTATCAGTGTAATGCTTTTATTATCATCATATACCTCGTTTTGAAGCAATATAATGCTCCTAGATAGATTGCCTACTAATATAGAGCGATTAATTAATTAATTAATTCTAGTGCTATGTTCATTAATTTAATTCCTATAAAATATTTCATTTTTCATAAAATATATTATTACTTCAATTCGTGGCTTTTCTCAGCAGCCCGAAAAAATGGCATGGGTGTTCATATCAATAATGCTCTAAAGAGCAAAATTTTGATTAACGGAAAGAAAATGAGGAAAAGAAATACTAAAAAAAAGAACGTGCATGTGGGACCAGCTTCGGCCAGCCATGTCGTTGGTGCACCGTCGGTCCTGCATCTTCTTTTTACTTTTTCTTAAAATATTATTTCGTACTTTATTTCCTTTATCTAGGATTTCCTCTTTCTATCAAACTCTCTCTTTTGCTCTTTATTTCATATCTTATTAATATTGCTTCAAAGAGCGTATAATACAAACAATTAGTCTCGTAATCATATTAAAATATTATTATTCTAATATTTGCAAACCTTGGTCTTTACAAAAAAATCTCTACTTGCTTTGTATAATAATTCGGTCTTTCAGTCAAGCTCAAACTCTTCTGAAATACACCAAAATATGCTTTGAAGACCATCTAAGCACAAAAATGATCTGTGCTGCACGGGCGCCATAACCGGCCATCATGGACGATCCTATCACCACCTTGATCGGCCTCTTGCTCCAACTTGGTTAGTCTTCTTCGCTTCACTTTAGTCGGTCCTCTTGCACCATCTTGGTTCTTCTCCCATCACTTTTGATCCTTCTATCATGTTTGACCTAATGCTCTGTGGAGCATAATTATTGTATATTGGTCCAATTATTAATATTTTTATTAAATATTTTATTGCTCTAAATTGCAATATGCTTCAACTAGCAATATTCATCTAAATCACAATACTGCTTCGATTAGCAGTACTCATTTCATTTGGCAATATTGCTCCGACTAGCACTATTCATCTAAATGGCAATGTTGCCTTGACTAGCAATATTCATTTTATTTGGCAATACTGCGCTGACTAGAAATATTCATTTATTTAGCAATATTGCTATGACTAGCAATATTCATTTCATTTAACAAAAATTGTTATGACTAGCAATACTCCTCTAAATATTCAAATATGCTAAAACTAGCATGACCAAATAAAAATGTCTGCAAAGCAGACTTAATTATCGAGACACCAATGATGTCACATGGGGGATATTCATTAGGGTTTCTGTCGTCCCACAACACGTGCGATGTAGCAATACCCCCACGATGAGAAAGTGAGAAAATCGTGCTGGCAATTAAAGGAATAAATGTTATAGTGGTCTCACAACCACCAAGTCTTCCCAATGAAGCGGAGATGGTTTCACCATGTTCTCCACTTCTCTACTCTTCCACTTCCTTTCAACTATCACCATTTACACAATATCAATGTGTTAACTACATTTGCTACAAATAGGTTCCTCAACCTATGATACAGATAACTTCACCAACTTACAACAGTCTATCATTATCACATACATAAGCTTTCTCTCGGTATAATACAGAGAAATCATCTTCAGAGCAGTTTAACACATTATCCACAATCGATCAATTACCATTGATCTCAACACATGCTCAGCTTCCCTCCCTACTGATTGACCGTTTTCATTCTTTTGTGACCTAATTGAATCTGGAAAGGTTATTTATTGGTTTAGGCCAGAGTCTTATAGATATATCTCTCAATCTTGCACTCCCATGTGGTGCATCTATCAAAGGTTTTAAACGGTTTGCTTCATCAAACATCTGCCTACTTCGCCACTTTACACTTTAACCAATAAATCATTACCCATCAACACTTACATTAATTCATAACTAAGGATTTCATCAAAATTGAGAAAGTGTTCACTTGAATCTCAAGAAACCTTAGATTAAATTCAAAGCTATTATCCTTGAAAATCCATAAGTAGAGAGACTCTTGCAACGTGATTTATTAATCCCTGACACTCCTATGTATTAGTTTCCTAGCTAGACCAGCCATATATAATGTAGGTTTCTTTATAAAACTGCTCTAGGCAATGACTTTGAAGACTTCACTTATGGATTTGTGAAGCCTGGTATTAGAGCATAACTCGGTTGAACTCACCAAGCGTTGGTATGTAAAGTTTGGTTGTCAAATTTTAGTATCAAAACTCATCTAGAGTCGCTTGATTTGATAATATTGACTTGATCTTGTTTCCGTTCCTAACATATCTTTCAAGTCGTGCTATATTCAAAACATAACGTGCAAAGTTGTATATATTGTATATAATACTCTAGTGATGATATTTGATAATAACAGTATGATCAAAGTATCAAGAAAAACATATAACAGAGTATAAATGCTTATCTTTTAAAACTTCGTAAATACGACATCGACATAATCTTTGTTGTTTTAGGGTAAAAATTGATTTTGCTATTTTTGGTAAATTGGGTATGTTGATGAGAAACGAATTCAAACTCTAAACAAATGTATTGCACGGGAGTACTTTTAGATTCGAGAGATCAATCTGTAAGACTCTGGTCTAAACTAAGAAATGGTCGTTCCAGATTCAATTCGGTCACAAAGTGAAGGAGAAATGGTTGATATTAGGGAGGGAAGCGAATAAGGTGTTTAAGATCAAAATGTTGAATTATGAAGGTGTGGTTGTTTATGACTTGTATCAGAATGTGGAACTGGCTTGTAGAATATAACCTATCAGTTCTTGGTGTTTTCTGGATATTGTGTTGATAACACTTGTGTTCTTGTAATTGAATAGGTTGAAAAACCTATTTATACAAGTCATGTTCGAACACCCCTGATCTCGTAGAAAGTGGAGGTGATTAGGCAATGGAGAAGTGGAGTTGTGTAAAGAGTGGTGATCACCTCGTTTCCACTATGAGGGGAAACTAGTCACGCCTTCACCCACTATCTCATTGCTATTAATCGTTCGTTCTTCCTTGATACATTCTCATAGTGGGAGCGTTGCACGCCCCATGCTGTAAACCGCCAGACCAATACCACAGTGAGTATCCCCCATTTTGTGACATGTTTGATGTCTCGAGTGAATGAGTCAAGTCATGTGACTTGCCGCTAAAATCAGCACATAGTGCTTTTAGGTTAAATAACAAATTATTTATAAAACCGATATTTATAAAGCATTGCTTATAATCAATGCATGTAAAGTATCGCTTTCGAATAAGCAACTGAAAGTAATCGATGTGTTAGAAGCATCGCTGTTTTTGAGCTTGATCGAATCATTCACGAATTGAGCGTCTTAGAAGCAGCACGACTGGCCAACTTTGGGTAATCGTTCGAGGACCCTATGGTCGAGCTGTTACTTGGTCGATCACTCCCTGTGGAGGAGGGATGACCGGTGTTCATAATGCTATTTTGTTATTTTTCTAAAAATAAATCTACACCATCCAACTAGGCTGGGGAAGTTGGATGGTCGTGATCGATTTGCGGAAGTTGTTCAATACCGTTGACGCAAATTTTAGGGTTTTAGAAGCCGATAGGACAACTCCCTTTTGAGCGAGCGATTCGAGGCGCTGTGTGAAGGTTTGAGTAGGTCGATCGACCATGTATAAAGGTGGGTTTCCAGCAAGCATTCTGACATCCCCTGGGTTACCTAAAATTAAATCTAAGACACTCAATTTGGCTGGCGAAGATGGATGCTCGTGATTGATTTATGACAGTAGGGAAATTCCGCAAACGTAATTTTTAGGGTTTTCAAAGCAACGTGTTCACCCTACTTTGGGCGAATGATTTGATGCCCTCTGGTTTTGCAGTGGATAGGTCGATCGACCACAGGAGGCGTTGGGCCAACGGTGAACATGTTGGAACCTCTTTAATCGCTCGAGATACGATCCAAGCCGTCCAACTAGGCCGGCTAAGTTGGACGGACGTGATACGTTCTTGAGACCCTCTTTGTCAGTCTTAGCTCATTTGAGCTATTTTTATGCAGCATGAATGCCCATGTTTGGGTCGGCTTTCGAAGCACTTGTGAATGAGCTACATAAGGCTTGATCGACCAGGGAATTAGTGGTCCCGCCGGTGGTCACTATGGTGATTACCTAGTTCTGCTAGGAGTAGTCTAAGCTTGTTAAATTGTACGGCCAAATCGCGTGGCCGTGATTATTTTGAGACTGATATCAACAGTCTAGATTTTCTTTAGGTAATAAATACGTGTTCAATTACGCTAACTTTAATTAAAAAACGTGTGAACGTGTTGATCTCTTTGCCAGAGAGCAATGTAGCATGTAAGAGTATTTTTGTGCAGATCCCAATACTGGTACTTCGGGAGATTCATGTTACTCTGCTGAGAGTGAGAATTTATCGTCATGTCATGTCAATATTGGGAGTTCGGCTGGGAACATAGCACATGCAAATATTAGGCAAGTCATGCATTAGTCAATAATGCCGCCAGAAAATAGAATTCACAGAATATTTGGGATTTCTACTACGCGCAGAATATTGGGATTGCTACTACGCGCACTATTCTGAATGAATTTCATATATATATACTGAGTTGATCAATACATGTATAAGTAAAGAGGTTTGAGCACTCGTTACTTTTATATGGCCTTTATTTCTTTGCAGGGTTACAACGCTAGATATAAGGTTTTACCATTTTGACTCTAAACCAAAAACCACAATTAACAATTGTATATAGTTATTTGATAATGTTCTTATTATGTAGGTATGATTTCATCCTGGAAAACTATGTATCTTTACATTAGTTTAAGGAATTATATGTATGAACTTTTTTTCATAATCAAAAGGGAAATCATGATTGGTCTTGCTATTCTTTGAATATATTTTGGATGACCAATGGAAGATGACTATGGTAGAACCTATCTTAACTTTGTTGATACTTGAGGTATAACCGGTCATAGCCTATATAATATAGCTAGTTTTAATCGGCTGTGATCTACGTTTAAAATCAAGGTGTAACCGATCACAAGCTATATTGTAATGCAAGTTGTAACCGGTCATAAGTTACTTTGGGAACCAAGGTATAACTGCTCACAAGATAAATTGGGAAGTTATTGGTATGACTTTTATTAGTGAAACCGATGTTAAGTAATCACTCAATATGGTATGATCGATGCCTTGTAAATAGAAATTTTTATCTAGTCATTGGGGAACCGATCCTAGTAAGAGGTGCAACAAATTTACAAGAGGGAATCGATCCTTTTAAGAGGTACAACACGTTTTTAGTAGATGGGGGAACTGATCCTATGAACATGTGCAATAAGTTTGTAGTTTTGGGGGAACCGATCCTATGGACATGTGCAACCGAATACAGGTAGTTACCATAAGTTGCGGGGAACCGATCTTAGTACCTAGTCAACCGAATTTTGGTAACTAGCGTGATTGTGCAAAGTACTCACATGGAGGTAGAACCGAACTTGTTTTGGTAGAACCGTGAAACCCATAATTGGTGATTTGATAGGATAATCAATCACATAGTTCTTGGAATTCAGACAAACCAATTTTAAACTTGTTTGGAAGTGTGGCAAATCGTTTCTAAGATTGTAAGTATGAAAAAGGACTTGCAAAGTAAAGATGTCGACATACTTTGAACACATGAAATAACTCTTATCATTTAATTGTTAAAAGATATTCCCTAATAGCTAAACGAGAATCCCAGGATCGAAATAAATTGAGAATCTTTTATTTAAGGTTTCTTAGTTTTTATATGCTATTTATTTTCCACCAAATAAATGCATATCTTTAGAAAATAATAATTAGTAATGTGCATATACTAATTATATATTTTTCTATTGGGATTTCGGTCAATATTTGTACAGTGCATTTCCAGGAATTATGAAAACCGATTTTGTGTTTATTGCATATCTTTGAGAATATTCGGTTTTGGAAATTCCTTGGTGTCCAAACTTCCTTGTCTATAAATATTGAAGTTTGAATTTCGAGCAAAATAATCCTCAGACCCAGCAAAACCACCTAGTTGTGTTGTTACTGGTGGAGCCGCCTATTCGGAGATGAGAGTAACCTAATTAGGCGAAGTTTCTTACGGTCGCTCAGTTAAAAGACTTCTTTGGGATTAAGAAGCTCTATTAGTACCGTTGGTGGGAAACTAGATAATTACGGTTTATTATTAGTTTTCGATTGATTCGATTGACTAATGGTTGTTGAACATTGATTGCACCTAGTTTGTTTATGCTTGAGAATCTTCTCTTCTGATATAAGATTCACTCAAACTAGATCGAAGTTTCGACGAGGATCTTTAGATTGTTTGTAGATCTAAAAACCTCTTGTGATAATCCAACGTTAGCAGACTCCATTTTGTATGTGATTGATCACAAGAGATTCAAATTTATTGTGTGCAGGTGTTGATTGAATATTAAAGAAGATTTGAAGACAAGAAGACTTTTTGGGTTCATAATCTTTGGTGTGCATAATACTTGTTTCGGCTGGATATGGATCCAACTATAATCGGTTTATATTTGTAATAGATTGGATTGATTAGTTGAGTAGATCGGCATCAATACACTTGTTTGCGATTAATAGTATTGATTGCATAGTCTAACAATTACTTCGGTAGTTGTTGCAAGATTGATCTAAGGACCCGAAAAAGGAGTTTATTGGTTAAACGGAAGAGCCTTTGTAAAAATCATATCACGTTGTTTGAAAAGAGTTATTACCGAACATATTTTTTGTTCCTTTACTGTATGGAATACGAACCAAAGGAATTGTTCCAAGCACGTGACTTATTACAAGTTGGAGGCGTGGGAATACTGAGGAAACTAGGTGAACTATAGGTTTAGTTGCTTGGTCTCAACTATACGAAGTTGGTTTGATTTTGTATAATGGCTTAATTCTGAGAGTATTCAATTCTGGACTATGTCCAGGGGTTTTTCCGCATTTACGGTTTCCTCGTTAAAAAAATCTTGTTGTGTCTTTTACTTTTCTATTTTCGCAATTATAATTGTTTTATTATTATTAGAAGTAAAATACACAAACGTTAATTCCTATTTTACTTGATAGATAATCCCTAGAGTCTAGTTAAGTCTGAACCTATTATCAAGTAAACATACTTCGTTGTTGTATTGTCTTGATATTGAATCCATAGACGATCACACGAAGTGTGAACCGATTAGTTGTATTGTATCGACTCAGTCCATAAACAATCACTTTCGGGAAATGACTTATAGTTGGAAAAGTTTTAGATTGAGGTATATTTGGGTACCCTCATATTTTCAATTGGTATCAGAGCGGGAAAATACGAAAAGATCTAACAATCTGTGTTTGGTGCGATCCAACCTATAAGAAAATAAATCTAATGAGTGATTCAGTTAACGTATGTCAAGATAATGAGAATAATATCTCAGTGAAAGGCAATGGAAATTGGTTTCGTAAGTCTTTTCGAAAATCAAAGAAAAAGTCTATGACTAATAACTTGATTGCGAATCAGGTTCCTGATAAAAAAAAATGAATCTGAAACTCAAGAAACATGTTTTGGATCCGAGTTCAATCTCTAGTGAAAAATCTTCTGGTTCCAAGTGTGAAAAGAGATTAAATTCACTAGCTTGCCCAAATCTGAATTTCCAAAGGTGTTGGAAAGATTTTTCAAACATGTTGAAAACTATTCAAAAAAGGGAAAAACCATTGATAGTCTAGACGATGTTGTAGAACTTATTGTTCAAATGAATGTAAGAATTTGTGAAGGAAAGCGAGATACATTCAGTCTTCAAAATAATCTAATAGATTATGAGGAACAAAAAATGGCTCTATGCAACAAAGTTCATCAACATACTACAAAGTGTGAAATTCTTACTCATTCGCTGGAGCATTCACAAATAAGGAATAAAATCCTTATTAAAGATCTTCTTACAGAGACGTGTCGAAAGGTATATCTAGAAAAGTGTTTAGAAAAACTTTTTCAACAAGGAATGGATACCTTAAGAGGACATATAGAATGTCTTGAACTAAAAACATCAGCACTCTATCATATGGCAGATCTAGACCACACGGGGTCAAGTTCAAAGAACATTCCATCCTGGGCACAGGATATAATTGAAGATATTGCATCTCGCAATATTTCTAATAAAGAGGATGGGTTTGAAACCCACACAAGGGATCATGATAATGTCCCTAAAATTAGGAAGGAAGAAATTCCTCAAATGGTGTTTAGTGAGGAGGATCCTCACCCCAATGCTTAACTGTGTTGGAATATACATCCTTACAATGCCTAATCTTCTGATGTAAGAAAGCACACATATCTGGGCTCTCGGTATCCTGTCAATAATCTCTTATTCAACATAGAGAGTTTATACAATTACATATAGATACAATTTTATGGCTCTATGTGTAGAAAAGTTGAATTGCAAACAACTTGTATAAAACAGGATAAGTTTTCGAGCTAAATGTATCTCTTGATAATGATCTAGAAAGATAATTTCTTTTCGAAGAAAGTTGTGAATTTGTAGCACATTAGATGCGAAAATCCTTTCAAATCTTATCAAAATTATTTATTTAAGGATAATATCTATGTTTGGTATGTGTTAAAGGTATTTCAAGTATATGTACTCAACGTGTCTGAGAACTTATTCTAAAGGATGTATTCTCAAACCAGATCTCAAGCAAAACTTCTGAAAGCCTTGAGTGGAATGACTTCTAAAAAAACTGTTCATCTTGATGATACCTTCAAGAAATCTGGTTGTGAAGATATAGAAATTTAAAAGGAAGATGTGACTCATCTCCTTGTCCAAAACAGTTTGGATGCTAAGATTGATATTATCAATCTCCGACAAGTCCTCCTCAGTACCATCGAAACTCATCATAGACATGAAGCACTACTAAGAACTGTTATCCGTAACCAAAGAAAGCTGACTAAACTTGGAATCGGTAATACTGAGTATGCTCATAATACTAAGCGAAAGGTTAATGCTTTAGCCTGTGAACATAATCAAGGGTGTGCAGAATTCGAGATAACAGTCGAGATGATGTTGATGAAGATCCTGAAAAATTTGATGAAATTGAAGATGATCTTTGAAAAATCTATTGAAAAGGATAATAGACATTAGTTTTTGAATTATTTCAATAAAGTCTATTATGAATAAAACTATCTTATGAATAAATTTTTTGATTACATAGCCTGTGCTTGAATGCTTTATTTTATTGCTATGTATGTTTATGGGATGTTTGATTTCGGTTTTATTACCTTGATATTCGACCTCATAATGTGTGAACCCTTATGGTTTGGGTGACTTTTTGATTTGGCGGGATTAAGTTCTAGCCCATGTTGGTAGGCTTTATCAAAGAATCATGAGGGGTTTAGGTAGAAACAATATGTGAAAAAGTCACAATATGTTGAATCTTTTGGTTTAGCATAAAATCATATGTGTTTCGAGGTTTCAACTTTTGCATTGCATTAGTTAAAACCGGTTTTCAACCTTTCTATGGTAAAGGTTGGTTGTTGTTATTCTTTTGTTTTGCATAAGCATGACAACATAATGATATTTCGGTATAAATTCTCCCTGGAAGAAGATGCAAACATATTGGAGAAGAGGATTCAGAATTTGAGGTAACAATCTTGTTAGTTAATTATGCTTTGGGTAATTGTTTCCTAGATAACATGTTAAAACCAAATTACTTGTAGTTTCGGTTTTGATATTGTTTATCTAAAATGGTGTGTAAAACCCTCGTGCTCAACTCTTATAGGTTTGCAATTTCTCTTTGAGAGATTTGTAAGATCCTTTATATTTTTCCTTTATTTTTTCGTTTCTTTTTAATTTTGTGACAAAAAGGGGGATAAATATATGGAGTAAACAAGTGATATTGACTTGTTGTGAGTTGGTATCACTAAGGGAAAGGACATTTGTGCTAAAACATTTATTCTAACGAATAGAGTGAAAGCATAGACTAAGGGGGAGTCACATATCATATGATATGTAGTTACGAGGAACTACATGGAAATAACAAAGACATGCGGATTAAAAATCTACCTATCTTACCTTTAGGGGGAGTATTAGCTTTGTTATTATAATGTCAGCAGCGGCATTTAAGGATTGAATTTAATGCAGGTTTTGTGTTATTGAACTTGGAATCAAGCGTATGCGTATAATGGATTTTTGTAATTTGTTTATCCATATGATGTAAGAGTTTTGTCACTAAAATTGACAAAGGGGGAGATTATTAGAGCATAGTGATCCCTGTCGTATGCATCAAAAATAATTACACTTTCTTACTACTCAAAATATAAATATAGCAAGGGCAAGAAAGGATCGATCCCACAGAGAGGACTAGGTTGTCAATATGCTTTCGGTTTAACAATAACACCGGGGGTTTTCTGATTTTTATGCAAGTAATAAAAGTAAAACTAAATAAAGAAATAAGCAAATCAAAGTAGTGAGAATATTGGTTAAGGATTCATCTTCATTCACAAATATGCTTTCAAAACAATAAGTAGAATTGATATTTAATCTCAACTTTTATCAAAAGCCCTAGAATATCTTGATCGCAAGAATATCCCGCTAATCTCCTTTTGTCATCAACAAACACATTAAAAGATGCGAATATGAGTTCTATCTTAAAGAACAACCTAACGTGTAAAAGCACTAATCAAGTTTAATTCCCTAGATGCATTAAGTTCTATGAAATCAGGCCAATCAAAGAAATCGAACGTGGAAAACGCACTAATCCGATTTAGCAAAGGTTATGGTTCACATATGATTATAAGGATGCATCACTACAAGCTATAACCATATTCATGCTACTTGTAATCAGGAATCTATCACTTTTACGTATAACAAACCCTAATCTAGCAATAGAGATGAAAACAAACTCAACCGATTCATGACTCGATCAAACAAGCATTCAAATCATGTAACAATATAAACAGTGAATCATAAACGAATAAGTATGGAGACAAAACTGATTTATCATATCAAAAACCATATTATGTGAAATCCAATTATTCCATAACCAATAATAAAACTTAGCTCATGTTCATGGAGTTCATAACAAGAAGAAAGAGAAACCCTATCATGTTTCTAAACCCTAAAACAAAGTAGTAGATATATTATGATTTGTGCCTAGGCTTCCCTATATATAGAGTTTTGTAACCTCCTCTTTAAGAAAACTAGGAAACCTAGAAAAAATAGGAAAGTGCACCTCCTTAAAAATTATGTCACGTGCATCACATCCCGTACGAAGTAGCTTGCCAAACCCTGGCCAAATTCAAAATAAATCATGACCAAAGTCTGCTCGTGAGAAATTGGTGCAATTAGCTTACGGGCCCATGCAAAGAAGTTGCATAAAACGCATCCCATAATGTTTTGGCTCAATAGCCTATTGGCTCGTGCAATCAAGATCCAACCCATTATTATTAAACTTCACCAATGTGCATTCTGCCCACATAACGCCTTAGCCCATTCATGTCCATGCATGCCAACTTCTCTGCATGTACCATTTCTGTCATTCATTGTTCCATCGACGTCATTCATGCAGTCTTAACTTTCAAACATCATTACCGATAATCAATGGCAGCAAATATTGCTTCACATATTTGTTCTCAACTCCAACAGAAGCCTTTCTCGCCTCCCTGAGCTCTCAAACTCCGCCATTCACAATCAATCATCCACTGCCACTTATCGAGCATGAGCATCTCTACCAACTCCATCAACTCTTTCCCTGAGTTTCATCATAAGTTCCATCAACTACCACCAGTAAATGGCAGTGATTTCATCTCCAATCTCGTTCGTTCTCAGTCATAGCCGCCATGCAGAGTCTTCACTGTCACACGACTAACAATATCCATCTTTGTTGGCATCACCATTATCGTTCATCATTAATACTGCCATTACTTGCAGTAACGCATTCCTTCTTTCACTGACTTCAACCTCGAGTTCAGTTGCCGTTCATTAACCAGCAGCTCGAGCTCTACCTTCCATTTTTTATCCAGCGTCACATGAATCTTCTTCCCTTAACTCAGCACCAACCTCCCTGTCTCGCTACAATACACGCTTCGAGCCTCAATCCCATCACACCGTCCATGTTCACTACCAACATCACCACCAGTACCCATGCCTTCATATTCTTCGTCCAATTCCCTTCTCCCATCAGTGTCATGCTCTCCTCGATCACTTTTAATGGCAGAAGCAGTCACTACCAATGCCGAGCATAGAAACATCACCAACTTCCACAGCAACAGCTCAAGATCCATTTTACTTCCCGGATCGTTCACATTAGCAACAACAGCTGAACTCACTGCTCCTGTGTATATAACCTTAACTTCTGCCAAACAAACCCATGTACTTCTCTGTCCCTGTTAATGGCAACAGCCAGTTCTAAACCAAGATCCATTGTTCTGTTTTGTTCACTGTTCGCAAGTCCACTTGTGGTGTTCGTAAATAACTTGTTGAGCTAAGGCCCATTACCTCCTTTCACAACACATACCCTTGAGGTGAACTCCATTAACAAATATGGACATGTATTCTCCATGGATAATATTAAGCCCATGAGTGCCACAATCTCAGCACTAACTCCATTTGTCCCTTAACCTTGACTGGGCTCCAGATAGTACTTGCAATGAAATAATGCTTTTGACCCTTCTTGCTCAAAACGGCTGGTTTCTTCTTCTTTTCGTCCGTGCAACTCCAAAACACCTATGAAACTCAAAAGCAATTATAAGATACATAATTCACAAGAAAAATATCAAAGAAAGCATAAATACTAGATATTAAATTAGGTGTTTTAGGCACCTATCAAATTCCCCCACGCTTAGACTTTGCTAGTCCTCGAGCAAATCAAACAAAACAATTTTAAAACATACATACAAATCCGTGTCGTCGATGCTACGATTACTCTTAGCATGAATAACAGGCCTTTAAACCCCTAGGTGTCCCTAGTGGACGAGTTATAGTCTCGTGAAGGTTTACAAGAGGTCTACCTACAAAACCTATATTTCCAACTCCGTCTATTTGTGACAAATCAATGAACGAATCCAAAATGACTACAGGAGGAGGTACCTTGCGCAAATTCAATTCATATATAAAGCTTTAATTAGATAGTCGAACAAGCCACAATACTCGGAAACTAACAAACCACAATCACAATGAAAAGAGTAAGAAGATGGATATAGATGTAGATGTTGGCGAATGTTCACAAGTGATCGATGTTTCCCATATCTGTCTGAAGGTCACTGCCAAGATGAACCTATGCCTATTGGATTGAGCTACTGGTTTGAATTCTACATCAACTCACTGGCATGTACAAGGGAACCAGGAGTGACTTTATTCAACCAATATAAAACTTTCCTTTCTTTTTCTTTTCTTTTTCACTTTTTCACTTTTTTTTTTTAGACAACATGATTGGATCAAACTGGATCCAAGCGCATGCTTCTTCTCAGCAAGTACATGATAGTTGTCTTGGATCCTGCATTCCACGCTTGTTTAGGCGACGGAGTCAGGAACTACGTTTCACACATACTGCTATTCCCAAGTGTCATTCTTTATTCCGTTTTGGTCTAATTGGTCGGTCTTTTTTTTCTTTTCATATATTTTTTCATTTTTTTTCTTATTTTTCTAGTAACTCAATCACTCTATTTCATCCTAGCAGTAATAACACGTCGATGTTTAGTGACCCACCAAAGCACTTAGAGAACAATAGATAAATATGGAAAAATAAAAAAATAGAATGCGATATGGTGATATTCCGAGATATGGTAACAACTATCATGTTAATTGTGATTTCTGAGCTATGTTCGTCCCTTTTATTTAATTGGTTCCTCAACTCCTGCATTCAAAATGGTTCCATCCACTAATGGTGTCATCCTAAAGGCACAAGTTTCTAGATTTCGGAGTTCAAAAAGCACACATTTTTTCTTGATTTTTCTAATTTTTTTGATTTTTTTTTAAAGGCATAAAACAAACTAAAACAAACTATACAAACATATAAATGCTCCCCCACACTTAAACTTCACATTGTCCTCAATGTGTAAAACCGAAAGTTCTGAATTCTGACGTAACAGCATATAAAATGCAAAAACTGTGCAAATTGGTAAGGAATTTGGAAAAACTCCATTTCACAAAAGTTGTTCACCTACGTGTTTTCTACACAGTGTCAAAATTTCACAATGTTTTGATAAACTTTCTGACAGTTATGGTCTCTGGATTGAACTATGCGCAGTCTGAAATTTTCTGACGAAAAGGTATTCATCATAATTCTCTTCTAAGATAGATTATGGACTTAATGAAATTAAACATGGGGATGCAAATATGATATGAAAACAATAAAAAATAAATAAACAAAAATAAAATAAAAAGCAAAAGGATAAGAGATACAAAACCGGTGGGTTTCCTCCCACTTAGCGCTTGTTTTAAAGTCGACGACCCGACTTAGCTTCTTGAAAGATTCATTCCCCATATATTAGCAATCTGAAAATTTGGGGATCCATCCATAGTACCTGTTTTGCAAACAATAGATCCATACAAATATTAGTAATATAAAACACAAACGAAGCTATGAACCTATAAAAGTTTCCCCCACACTTATTCTTGTCCACACATGGAAGTGCATAAAGAATATAGGAGTCGGGTACTTCCATGGTTTCTTGTTCACAAACCTGCATAGTATGAGAATCAAATATTTCTAATGGAGGAAATCGAGAAACAAAGTCATTCAACAATGTTTTCGAAGCACATATATTTAAACCAATAAGAGGTAAAGGAGAAGAGTTAATATTCTTAGGGTTAGACAAACCTCGCACAATCTCTTGTAGCACGGAATCCTCTTCATCCTTGAAAAATTCAAGTGAACTATTCACCTCTTGTATATCATGGTCCTCTATCAAACCTTGCAACCATTCTTCGTCCGTTTATGCCTTAACCAAAGTCTCGACATCAACATCATTATTACAAACATTCACAAGTTCAATTGGGTCTTCCATAATATTGGTCATAACGGTCACATTCTCAACATACTCATCTTCATTAGACTCAAACCATGTTGCAAAATTCTGAAAAACATTAGTTTCATCATCCTCATGTACCTTTTGAATAGGTGCTTGATCATTATAAAGATCAAGAGTTGAGTCAACTACACTAACGTCATCAATTAACTCCAAAGGTTGGTCCTTTTCAACACAATCATCATCGTCTTCATCTTCAGACTCACCATAATCAGAATCGTCGTCGGTTTCCCAACCTTTATCACGACGTCGTTTGAGTTCCATATGAATGGTCCTACTAATTTCATCGATAAGCTCTTCCGAGTATCCATCGTCTTCCAACTTGTATAATTTCTGCGCAAGTTTCCTGACGTTCACATGCTTACCACCATTAGCTACAATATGGTCTCTTTCCCATGACTCTTCCCTTTGAATGAGTGAATGATCATAACTACGATCCGGAGTCGGGTAAGAAGGCATATTCCAGAAATTGGTTTGTGCGACGTTCTCTCTATTACGGTCAAGTTGGTCTAGCCTTTGTTGCATATCTTGCAATCCATGCATAATCTGCATACAACTCGAATAAATCCAATTAGAAGTAGAATTATCCCACCTAGGTGCTTGACTTACATACCCACTACAAGGTTGTTGTTGGTATGTATGAAAATCACCATAAGGTTCTCTAGGATATGCATCATAGCCAATAAATTGGTTTTGATTGCATTCCATAGATGGTGGGTAATTGTCATAGTGTTGAGGAGGTTGAAAGCTGTATCCATTGTTCCAATATGCTCCTTCCATAGAATTGGTACCTGAAATACTATTCCCAAACCAAGGTTAAAAACCAGAAAATAAGAAAAACTAAAAACAAAACAAAAAACAAAAACAAAAAACAAAAAACCAAAAACAAGTGACAACCGTTGCCTCCCCGGCAACGGCGCCAAAATTTGATCGCTGTCGTATGCGTCAAAAATAATTACACTTTATTACTACTCAAAATATAAATATAGCAAGGGCAAGAAAGGATCGATCCCACAGAGAGGACTAGGTTATCAATATGCTTTCGGTTTCCTAACAATAACACCGGGGGTTTTCTGATTTTTATGCAAGTAATAAAAGTAAAACTAAATAAAGAAATAAGAAAATCAAAGTAGTGAGAATATTGGTTAAGGATTCATCTTCATTCACAAATATGCTTTCAAAAAAATAAGTAGAATTGATATTTAATCTCAACTTTTATCAAAAGCCCTAGAATATCTTGATCGCAAGAATATCCCGCTAATCTCCTTTTGTCATCAACAAACACATTAAAAGATGCGAATATGAGTTCTATCTTAAAGAACAACCTAACGTGTAAAAGCACTAATCAAGTTTAATTCCCTAGATGCATTAATTTCTATGAAATCAGGCCAATCAAAGCAATCGAACGTGGAAAACACACTAATCCGATTTAACAAAGGTTATGGTTCACATATGATTATAAGGATGCATCACTACAAGCTATAACCATATTCATGCTACTTGTAATCAGGAATCTATCACTTTTACGTATAACAAACCCTAATCTAGCAATAGAGATGAAAACAAACTCAACCGATTCACGACTCGATCAAACAAGCATTCAAATCATGTAACAATATAAACAGTGAATCATAAACGAATAAGTATGGAGACAAAACTAATTTATCATATCAAAAACCATATTATGTGAAATCCAATTATTCCATAACCAATAATAAATCTTAGCTCATGTTCATGGAGTTCATAACAAGAAGAAAGAGAAACCCTATCATGTTTCTAAACCCTAGAACAAAGTAGTAGATATATTATGATTTGTGCCTAGGATTCCCTATATATAGAGTTTTGTAACATCCTCTTTAAGAAAACTAGGAAACCTAGAAAAAATAGGAAAGTGCACCTCCTTAAAAATTATGTCACGTGCATCACATCCCGTACGAAGTAGCTTTCCAAACCCTGGCCAAATTCAAAATAAATCATGACCAAAGTCTGCTCTTGAGAAATTGTTGCAATTAGCTTACGGTCCCATGCAAAGAAGTTGCATAAAACGCATCCCATAATGTTTTGGCTCAATAGCCTATTGGCTCGTACAATCAAGATCCAGCCCATTATTATTAAACTTCACCAATGTGCATTCAGCCCACATAACGCCTTAGCCTATTCACGTCCATGCATGCCAACTTCTCTGCATGTAACATTTATGTCATTCATTGTTCCATCGACGTCATTCATGCAGTCTTAACTTTCAAACATCATTACCGATAATCAATGGCAGCAAATATTGCTTCACAGATTTGTTCTCAACTCCAACAGAAGCCTTTCTCGCCTCCCTGAGCTCTCAAACTCCACCATTCACAATCAATCATCCACTGCCACTTATCGAGCATGAGCATCTCTGCAAACTCCATCAACTCTTTCCCTGAGTTTCATCATAAGTTCCATCAACTACCAACAGTAAATGGCAGTGATTTCATCTCCAATATCGTTCGTTCTCAGTCATAGCCGCCATGCAGAGTCTTCACTGTCACACGACTAACAGTAGCCATCTTTGTTGGCGTCACCATTATCGTTCATCATTAATACTGCCATTACTTGCAGTAACGCATTCCTTCTTTCACTGACTTCAACCTCGAGTTCAGTCGCCGTTCATTAACCAGCAGCTCGAGCTCTACCTTCCATTTTCTATCCAGCGTCACATGAATCTTTTTCCCTTAACTCAGCACCAACCTCCCTGTCTCGCTGCAATACACGCTTCGAGCCTCAATCCCAGCACACCGTCCATGTTCACTACCAACATCACCACCAGTACCCATGGCTTCATATTCTCCGTCCAATTCCCTTCTCCCATCAGTGTCATGCTCTTCTCGATCACTTTTAATGGCAGCAGCAGTCAATACCATTGCCGAGCATAGTAGCATCACCAACTGCCACAACAACAGCTCAAGATCCATTTTACTTCTAGGATCATTCACATCAGCAACAGCATCTGAACTCACTGCTCCTGTGTATATAGCATTAACTTCTGCCAAACAAACCCATGTACTTCTCGGTCCCTGTTAATGGCAACAGCCAGTTCTAAACCAAGCTCTATTGTTCTGTTCTGTTCACTGTTCGCAAGTCCACTTGTGGTATTCGTAAATATCTTGTTGAGCTAAGGCCCATTATCTCCTTTCACAGCACATACCCTTGAGGTGAACTCCATTAACAAATATGGACATGTATTCTCCATGGATAATATTAAGCCCATGAGTGCCACAAGCTCAGCACTAACTCCATTTGTCCCTTAACCTTGACTGGGCTCCAGATAGTACTTGCAATGAAATGATGCTTTTGACCCTTCTTGCTCAAAACGGCTGGTTTTTTCTTCTTTTCGTCCGTGCGACTCCAAAACACCTATGAAACTCAAAAGCAATTATAAGATACATAATTCACAAGAAAAATAGCAAAGAAAACATAAATACTAGATATTAAATTAGGTCTTTTAGGCACCTATCACATAGCTCGGTTGAACCCACCAAGCGTTGGTATGTCAAGTTTGGTTGTCATATTTTAGTAAATCAAAACTCATTTAAAGAGTCACTTGATTATATACTAGAGTCGACTTCGTATAGGTTAGCTTGAAAGTGTTGGGATATGAGACTTACAAGTATTACATGAAGACTTGAAGAATGTGAAGAAGTATGGAGCTACAACGACAACATCATCCTTCCTCTTGAGGTTAGTAATATTTGACTATAACCGTTTTATTCCCTAACGTATCTTTCAAGTCATACATATTGAAAACATAACGGCGAAGCTGTGTATGATACTCTAGTTAGACATAATATTAAGGAATACAATACGAGGTTTATTGCTTAACCATTGAACTTTGTATATAAGACATCGACATGATCATATTGTTAGAGCATTGCTCGGTTGAACCCACCAAGCGTTGGTATGTCAAGTTTGGTTGTCATATTTTAGTGAAGCAAAACTCATTTAAGAGTCACTTGATTTAAATGTACTAGATTCAACTTCGTATAGTTTAGCTTGAAAGTATTAAGATGAGACATTATAAGTATTGCGAAGACTTGAAGAAGTGAAGAAGAACAGAGCTACAACGACAACATAATCCTTCCACTTGAGGTTAGTGATATTTGATTTGAACTGTTTCATTCCCTAACGTATCTTTCAAGTCGTGCATATTGAAAATATAAAACTGCGAAGCATGAACACTCTAGACAGACTTAGTATTAAGGAATACAATATGAAGTTTCTTGCTTAACCATTAAACTTTGTATATAAGACATCGACATAATCGTATGAATGCTATTGTGATTATGTATGGGTATGAGGTGAGGATTTCATCCTAGGGAACAATATTTACATGTGCTCTAAGGAAGTAAGTTCATGATATATGCTGTGAACCGAAATGGAAATTGCCAGGCGTTATTGGGGTTGTTATTTATTGCATATCTTATGAACGACCAATATGTGTGAATTAGTATAACCGCTCACGACTTGTTTGTGTTCTTGGTAGAACTATTCACATGAGGCTTGACTTATGTATTGGTATGACTTTTATTAGTGAAACCGATCTTAAGTAATCACCTGGGGTATGATCGGGTTGTGTATGTCTGAACTTATTACTGGGAAGAGGGGAACCGATCATAGTAAGAGGTAAAGTGTATCACAAGGGAAACCGATCCTTGTATGAGGTGCATCAAGGTTGATGGAAGAAAGGGGAACCGATCCTATGGACATGTGCAATAATTTTTTGGGAAGGGGGAACCGATCATATGGACATGTGCAGTGCATACAAGTTAGATACCAAATATATGTGGGGAACCGATCCTAGTACCTATTCAGACGTATCTTTGGTAAGCTAGTGTAACTATGAACAATACTCACATGGAGGTAGAACCTAAAATTGTTTTGGTAGAACCGTAAACCCATGAGTTGTGATTGAGTGGAACTTGATCAATCACATAGTTCTTGAAAGACAGATGAACCAATTCTAAACTTGTTTGGAAGTGTGGTAAATAGGTTTCAAGTGAGCAAGCATGGTAAAGACTTGCAAGAGTAAGATGTCGACACTCTTTGAACACGGTGCATTAATGCTTATTCTATTTTGTTCAAAGATATTCCTTAACGGATAAGAAGGAACTAAATCCCAAGATCGAATTAAATAAGTTAATAATCTTTTTAATTAAGGGTTTTTAATTATATATGGAAAATAAGAATTAGTAATGTGCATTTGCTAATTAAAGATTTTCCAAGGAGATTTCGATCACATTTTTGGACACTGCATTCACGAGAATTATGAAAACCGAATTTGGGTAAATATGGAAAATATCTTGAGAATATTTTCGGTTTTGGAAATTCCTTGGTGTCCAAAATTCCTTGTCTATAAATACTTTGAGTTTGCATTTCTATCAAACTAATCCTGCGTAACCTAGACTTACTCTTTTGTCTTTGTTACTGGTGAAGCCGCCTATCGGAAAGGAGAGCAATCTAATTAGGTGAAATCTCTTACGAACGCTCAATTTAAAGTATTCTTTGGGATTGAGAAGTTCTAGGGCGACCCGTTGGTGGGAAACTAGATATTACGGTTTATTTTTAGTTTTCATATTGATTTGATTGACTAACGGTGGTTGAATCTTGATTGCACCTAGTTTGTTTATGCTTGAGAATCTTCTCTTCTGATATAAGATTCACTCAAACTAGTTCAATGTTTCGACAGGGATCTTTAGACTGTTGTTAGATCGAAAGACGATCTTGTGATAATCCATTGTTAACAGACTCCGTTCTGTGTATGATTGATCACAAGAGATTCAAGTGATTGCGTGCAGGTATTTATTAAAGATCTAAGAAGATTTAAAGACAAAGAAGATATTAAAGATTTCTTACTTGGTGTTTTTATAATCTTTGGTGCGCACAATACTTGTTTGAGAAAAATAGGATCCAATTAATAATCGGTTTATCCTTATGGTAGATTGAATTAATTAATTGAGGAAAATCGGCATCAACACATATCATTTGATTGAAGAGTGTTGTTGGCTTAATCTTAGTGATTACCTTTGGGTGATTAAATGTAAGATAGATCTTGGAACCTGGCAAAGGAGTTTATATTAAGATAAACAAGGGAACCTTTGTGCAACTCATATCACTTGGTTGAAGAGAGTTGATACCAAACAGATTTGTTGTCACTTTACTGTTTGGAATACGAACCAAAGGAATTTGTCCAAGTACGTGACTTGTTTACATGTTGGAGGCGTGGGAATACAGATGGAACTAGGTGAACTATAGGTTTAGTTTCTTGGTTTCAACTATACAAAGTTGTCTTATTTTGTATAACGGCTTAATCCTGAGAGTGTTCAATTCTGGACTAGGTCCCGGGATTTTTCTACATTTGCGGTTTCCTTTTCAATTGGTATCAGAGCAGGCAAACATGAAAAGATCTAACAATATGTGTTTGGTGCGATCAATCCTATAAGAATTGAGTCTGGTTAATGATGCAGTTAACGTAATGGCAGGATTTGACTACTTCATGAATTCATGGTGGATAAAACATATGAAGTATGATACTTTTATTCCTTAACCTATTAGGAATGATGCATATGTATGTCGTGAATGAATTACATAATCCTTTCATAGGGTTGTGTATCATTATGATAAGTAATGATTCAATGGTCAATGAGGCCGATAGTATCTTGAAGATGCATAAGATTCTACTTACGATTTTTATGAACCTAAGCTATTGTGTTCTTGTGAAATCTAGAATCTTAAATATATTTTGGATAGCCTATCAAAGTATATTCGTTTACATCTTCAGATCAAAGACTGTAAACGTTTCACCATCTTGGGTGCGATTTTGGAAAAGATGTAATCCTATAAGGATTAAATTTTTAGTTAATAATTCTATTAACTATGGATTGCTTCATGCACCTCACAACTGTTTTAATGAAGCAAGTGATCTTTTAAAACTTAGGGATTATGATTCAAGACGTATTTTTAATAAATATCTTATTTTGTTCAAATATGTATCTGTATACTCTATAAAATTCTTGAGTAAGTTTCAAGTAATATTATCAATCTTTGGTAATAAAAGAGTAAACAGACTTTTGGACAAAAATATGGAATCAATTCAAAATAAAGATCCAATCCATGAAAAATCGGTTTTCCAAAAGAAAGATCCAAATACAAAGTCGGATTTATTTTCTCACAAGTCACGGTTTCCGATTTTGCTAATATTTTGTAAAACTAGCTATTTCCGGTTTTTGATCTCATGTCTTCCTATAAAAGGTGATCCCTTGTTATGTGTTCGAACATATTGGAGAAGACTGATAAAAACCGAAACTAGGGTTTTTCATATTTTCGCAAATATGAGAAAGAGGAAATTAGTGGAAGAAAACCATGGAATAGACAAGTTTGTCTTGAATCAATTTATTCCTCCTGGGGAGGTTGAGAAAATCAAGCGCTCTCACTTGATCAAAGGAAAACATGATCTTACGGATTTTGTAGACACTACATGCTTTGATAGATACCAAGTCTTGAGAGACGCTACCTTCACTGAAGAGAAGAGATTCGATCCAGAGGTTTCATAGACCTATTTCGTGAAATTTGTTCAAGACAGAATTTGGGGAAAGATGTTCGAATTTGAAAAATATTCACCTGACATAGTAAGAATTTTTTATGGAAATATTCACAGTGTTAATCATGAAAAACTTACTTTTAGTACGTTGGTTGGAAGTACTTATCTTCATGTCGACAGAAATATGATATCTGAAATCATCAATTACAATGTGAAAGGTCATATGATTACAGGTTCTGAATTGATCACGATAGCATTTCAAAACTCATCACTGGAAAACTGTTGAATGGAGAAAAGGAAAAATGCTAACCAAAGATGTACCTTTTCATCTAAGAGTATACGGAAAACTAGCTGTGGCAACCTTGTTTGCATGCTCAAGAGATTCCTCCTCGTGGAATAGAGAATTTGATGAATTAGTTTACTTTCTTCTTGAAGAAAAGAAACGAATTGATATTTATGGAATGATTATCAATCAAATGATTAAAACCATTGAATCTCTCAATGTCATAGGTTTTCATATAAATCTTGGTTATCTCTGTCTTATCACTAAGTTATGTGAAAGAGCTTTGGAAAACAGCTTTAAAGATGATAAAAGTATCAAAACTCTCTCATAAAGCATTATCAATCGAATGGGAGGAACAAAAAAAGAATTTAGTATCTCATATGATCAAGTCTACAACAATGGAGACCTCATGTTCCATATTCTGCATCTTGGAAGACAATTAGACTGTATTCAGAAATAGTTGGCATTCGCCTACAGAAATGATAAAGATACTCTTGATGGTATCCTAAAAATCAATAACGAGTTCTTAAATAAAGAACTAGAAGAATACTCTGAAGAGCAAATAAATGAAGGCTGATTTACCTTCAAAGAAGAATAAGAGTAGACATTAGCTGTTGATTTATTTCAAGCTTTAAGTGTCTATCTTGAATAAAACTATCTTAGTAGTATGAATAAAGTTATTGATTTATAAAAAAAAAAATTATGATAGTTTTTGATTTACATAGCCGGTACTTTAATGATTTATTTTATACTAGGTATCACGCCGCTTGTTGATTTTTTTCAAATCGAATATGAAGATTTACTTAAATTTTGTTTATTGTTCATTTATTTGGTCGTATTTTGTTTATTGCCCACATGTTTAGTTGGTCGCATCATATTATAGTTTGTTACTCAGGTCACAATTGTGTATTTAATTAATTTTATGATAGTAGCCGAAAAACCGGGTCCAAATATAATGTGTACAAAATTTATATAATTTTGGCCCCGGCGGTGGACAAAATTTTAAAGCAGATATAGTTCCCACAAATTTAGTTGGTCGTATCATATTATAATGTGTTAGTTAGTTAGATCACAGTAGCGTTCTTAATTAGTTGGATCATAATAGCCAAAATTTGGTCGTATGGCCCGACTGGTGGCCAATATTTAAAGGCATATGTAGTGCCCACGGTAAAAACCATATGCAGTATTATGGAAGGTACCACACTTTATGTTAGAATTTGTAGTTTGATTAGTCAATATCGCTTGGAATTAGTCATTACAGACTATTAATCATTCTAATCTATATTGACAAACATAGATCTAAACAAATAAAAGAATAGTGAGAAAGAGAATTAACCTTGTATGGGTCTGCTTTTATGATTTCGGGTGGCCGACCATTGTAGCATAATTATCTCGTGTCACTGGATTATTCGCCCTAATGATTACTTCTGGCCTCATCCATGGGAGTGCAAACTGCAAATAGTAAGTCTCATGTGATACATTAACTATTTTTAAAATTGTAATGTGCTGATATAACCATATGGCTACAGATGACAATTAAAAGATAGATGCAAAGTTATACAGTGGTGATACTTTCAATAATTTCGTTTATTGTATTATAATCTGAACGTACCATGTTAAATCCTCCAACTGCATCCTTAATTGTACCTTGTTCACTAACCGAGACATTAATTGCATCCTTAGTTGTACCTTGTTTACTAACCGAGACTTTAAGTAAGAATATGCCATGCATATTCATTGCGAGTCTTAAGAGATGTGCAAGGAAAATTCTCGGAGCAGGTAAACGTTCCCTGCAATTCACAACCCAAAAAGAAAGAAAAAAAATTCATGATCAGAGGCTTCTCACACATAAAATATACATAAACCATTGTTGATGAATAACAAAAATATACATACTGGTGAAGTATTACTATCACTACCAACAATAACAATATACACCTTGGTATGAACAAAGTTGTCTACCACATTCAACACAATCTAGAGCAATTTTGTGTCTTATACACTCTTCTCAAATACAAAGGTTTGATGTGCACATCCCATCTATTTTCTATGATTATTAGTGATAGTTAACCTTGGGATTTATCTATTTTCTGTCTCCACCTGGAAAAAGAGAGTTACGTGGATTATTAGTCCATCATGACTATCTCTGATTTTCCTGTGACTATTGTGTTCGCCTAATTTTCCCGTGATTATTGTATACGCTACGTGGTGTTAGTGTACCTTCCAAATTGAGTTCATACAATTCCCTCCTACTTCGAAACTGTAGCAGTACAACCTACGCATCCCCCAACGAAAATACGAATGGTTCATGTTGTTAACTGATATTGGGTTAGTTATTATACATCTAATGTCACTGCTTCGATAAGCATTGTATACTAATTAGAAGTATAAACACTAACCCGATCCAGTTAACAACCATGTCTTCTTCTATGTATTGTATAGAACCATTGTGAGATTGTATTCCATCTTATTCTGGACCCATTGCCATCTAAAGGAATGTTGTTACATACCTTAATGTTGTTTGGTTTTGGTCAGCTGTAGAGTAAATGTGGTTCTACACAAAATATGACTTATGGGACGTACTTCTTCCGTGCGTCTGCAATGTGAAAAACATCATAAGATAAATTAATCAAGGAAAAAATAAATAAAACTGATGATTATTTTCGTACATAGGATATCGTTAACAAAAAAGCAAAACCATAAAGATTTTTCTGTGAAAATAATGAACGGATAAAAGTGAGGATTATGGTAATGCCTACAATTAGTTCCTGCAAGTAAGAGTAGTCATTAGAGGCATCAAAAATAACATAATCCATGGCTCCATAGAATGATAAAGGTAAATATGTCAATATGGAAATTTACCCATTTAGAAATTATATCGGTAGATTTAACAAATGTTTTCTCTTCAAAATTACCATTGAGATCCAGTGGGAACTATGCTTAACCCAACAACTAAGAAAATAAAATCTTCATGTAATTGACTATTTTACGTTACAATATAACTCGAATAATTAATAGCGTCACATAAAAATTAATACCTAGTTTGTCGGTCTTCAATTCCCAGGCCACTATGGGGAGTCGAGAAACCTAGATAAACCATGTAAGAAGATGTGAAATAAGAGCACACATTAAAGGATTTTGCATTATATTTGGCATGTTTAATCACCCGACTATTGCGAAAGAATAACAAATTACAGTACTTGAATGGTAGATCCATATTTTAATTTGGAGGAAGCAATAGCAAGTTGTTTATCCGAACTGGCAGTTTAAAGGTGAAAACGCATTTCCTACAGAAATTATGGATACATAATTCAACTCCCAATCAGGATCGAGCCAGTTAAACTAAGTTAACGCATATTCCATTTATGAAGGCAATTAAGTAGATTTTTGATTTGGTGTGATTTGCAATTAAGTGATTAGTATAAATTCATTTGGCATGCAGCTCTAGATTTTTTGCCCGTGCTACGCACCGGGCGGACCCGAAAATAACTTTTCCTCTTTTCGTCCCGATATATGCTTAGGATTTCTATTCGGCTTCGCCTCACCCTGTCGCTTAGAATTTTTTCTATTAGGCATATTTTTGATTTGGTATGATGCGTCTTTGCCTCGCCTCCCTCGTCGTGCACTTTTTATTTTATGTCGCGGGACTTCGCCTGCCTAGTCATGACATATTTTTGATTTGGTATGGCTCGGATTTGGCTCGCCCAATTTCTTAAGATTTATGATTTTGTGTGGCTCGGCTTCGCCTTGCCCCATCCCGATGCATGCTTAAGATTGTTTATTTGGTCTGGCTCGGCTTCGCCTCATTCCGATGCATGCTTAGGATGTTTAAGCAAGCATCATCCCGGTCATGGGGCTTCACCCCATCCCGATTCATTTTGGATTTGGTGTCGCAAGGCTTGGCATCGCCGGATCATAATGCATTTTTGATTCTTATAAGTGATACTAACTTGCATTCGAACGCTATTAACTCATTGTTCTGTTCTCTCACAATGGCTAACCTGATTGATAACCCATATACTCGGCCCTTGAACCATGACATATTTAGTATCTTTTGATACTAAATGTCAGATCACACCACATATTGATACTTTATTAAAAACCAAGTGTAGCGCCAACATATTGATACTTTTTGAGAAGAAATAAATTTAAGAGACTAAGACCACACCACAATAGATTTTAAACATTCATTTTTGAGGGTTCAATAGAAAAATTAGTGGAAATACTAAAAAAAGCTTAAGCTATGTCACTTAAAACTTCAATTTAGCTTATGATTTCTTACCAACTCGTGGTAATGGTCCAATTTTATATAGATATCTAGTTGTATCCATAAAAAGGGTTGCCGTTTTGATTCTGCCATTGAATGCAAAATATTTCAAAAATAACACGTTGTATGTAGCTGAAGAACAGGTAGAAGAAAATAAGTTGAAAACTGATAATAATCTCAAACCACTAAAAATGATGCTACCCAAATTAATAAGAATCGGAAAAAACAACAACAAATCACTCATTAATCTAACCACTTCAGTTTGAGGCCATTAATCCAAGGGATAGTTCATACCATATTTTTCAACCGAAAAGAAGGCATCATTTGTTTCGTTATTGTCCTGTAAGCAGCGTTATCAATCGGGTATACCCTTGCGCTCGACAACTCCTTAAATGGTTCTTTTTTCAAATTGCGCATCCTGGTTATTAGTTATTCAATATTGCAATTGCAATTCATAGATGATTAATTAAGAAAGCTAAAAGAGAAACAAATATAGCTAGAATAATCACACCTAAACTTGTGATACCATCAAATTTATTCCATTGGGTGCCTCATTAACGTAGTGATGAAAAAAAAACATCCACATAACTATTGTATATTATATTAGACGGGATAGGACTGCTCAATCGATTACCAAGTAAAAATGCAGGTTGTATTATTAAATATAAAGTTTATCAATAGTGCAATCTGAAGTAGTAACTTTGTCTATACCTTTTCCAATTTTCAGTATTTAGGTGATTTCTTTCGTTTGCACCCCTTTAAAAGATTGTTTTCACTGAAGCAGACATACAAAGATAATGAGAGAAATTTTTAATTCTGGATGTACTTGTGACATAATAAAATCTCAACAAACTGAACCACCAAAATTAAAGAACATAATACAAAGGTCATGCACCCCAGAGATATATTGACCTGCTCCACCAAATTGCATAAGAAGTGGTTCTGGCGGGGTTATGCTGCAATATATACCCATTTGACACAATAAAAATGATTACAACAATATTCATGCTACAAATTTTCCCTGCCCTTGCACAGTATCTAGCATCGACCATATGTACATTTAGTAGGCTAAATGGATTTTAAGAGCTTTATAGAGTGGTGACAGTGGTAATAAGGCTCAGAATTGAGATATCCGTGGAATCTACCTCCCCTGGTAGTTTCATGTTCTAAAAAGGACTGATTTAACCTCAAAGATGAATATCAACACTCACTTGGGTATTTATTAAAATCTAAGATATGAGGTGTCTCAGAATGATAATCAACATGCATTTCACAAAAGTAATTCGTTATATCATAGGCAATGGAAACATTGTGATAAAATACCTGAAATCAAATACATACCTGATAACTTGAAAGTAGTTAATCTCATCTTTTGATAATAAAAAAAAGAGTATCGAATCCCAATTAACTCTCATATTTCCTTCACAAAGAGACCATGTATCGTTTTCAATAGATACATGTGCCTCCTTGACATACATAACAGGAAAAGGAAAATCCCGTTTTACTTTTCTCACTTGATAAATGCTCTTCTTCCTTTTCTCACTTGGACATCCCGTTGAACAATTTTGTGTGGTCATGGCTTTTGTAGATGTAATAAATTCATTGTGTTGGGTGCCGTACATATTCTTTAAAGCCTTCCGAGTTCATTGATGCCTTTGATAGATGTACTTATGCATAAGGCAAAATGGTTAAGAGAAAACAGAAAGAACTCAAGATAAATCAATGATCTGATTATGAACCTTAGAGACAAAACAACAATAAAACAGAAACTCCATAAGGAGGAGATAGAACTGTAAAAGGAAAACAACTTCAAATTTACAATCAAGTCCAAGCAACAACTACGGGAAAGCAAGAAAGGCGGTGTAAGATTAAAACTTACCGAATGAAAAGTGTATCCTTTAATTTCTGCCGTGAAGGCATCCATTGCAACACAACACCAATAATTTGCAGTCCAAAAAGATGAAGAAGGATATATAAGATTAAAGGAAAGAACTGAAAAGTGTATGATTATAATTGAACTAATGCTTGTGAACATACAGTGGTTCAACTAAATAATCAAAAAGAGAACTATTGAACTAATACTAATTGTGAATAATTTTACTTCTACCCACATTGTTCTGTATTAGAACATCTTCTTTCCTGGCCTTTATTAGGTGCTTTCAGATTAGGAATTCTATTAACTTATGAAGTCCAAAAACACCAACTTATTTCTTTTCTTTCTTGCCTCCATTGCCGTGTCCATGCATTCCCCACTCTCACCTGAAAAATTCAAATCAAATCAATGAAATAAATAATTTCTTTAGTTTTAATTGTCTCATTACATAAAAATTAATCAATCGAGTATCCACATCATGTGTTTTATTAACTTCGATTATTGGCAAAGAGAGACAAAGAAAGAAGCCACAAACCCTGTAAACCAAGCATTCAACAATTGAATAAGAAAATCAAAATCTTTTTCGTAGAAAGATACATAGAGAGAGCAATCAAGTTTTTTATTTCCTTGAAACAGCCTTTTCGTGAATGTACTGCACAACGTACACAGATAGTAATAGTATCTGGTAAATTCTTTAAGAAAAAAACGTACTGTAATGTCTATTTTCTCAATTATTTACGATTCATCATGAAAGACTCAAGAAAGTTGCATAGAGGAACAAATAAAAGAGATAGAAGTATTAAAAGAAAAATTATTATGAAAGGGCATAAATTAAAGAATTAGATCATGTAAGACCCAAGAAATTTACGTGAAGTACTAATTAGATAGACATCATCACTTTAATTAATTCCTCACATTAAGCACCGAAAAACTAAGATGAATTTTCACTTACGGAAACTCAGTTGGATAAAGGTTAAAACTAAGTAATTGTGCTTATATTTCGCTGTTAGAAATTTTTATGCGTTCATGGCTTTTCTAAATGTAACGGTGCATACATCTTAGTGTCAGACATACTGAATCAAACCCAAATGGAAATTTTAAGATGACACGTTGAAAATACTGAGTTCTTATTCTCGTTGTGGACTTTCAAAGAAATTGATAAATTAGTATTTATTAGCAAGATATCACAAATATATGAAACCCTAGGTTTTATCGGCCAAATAAGTCGACAAAAAGTAGCTCTAAATTCTCTTCTTACCTAGCAAATCCCTGCAAGTTCCACTGAAATCAACCCCCAAAATAAAAAAGATGAAGATGTTGCAAGCGCACTTCCTAGAAGATGATGCAGTACTGAAACACCGATGTTGCTCGAGAAGGAGAAGTATATGAAGATATAGATTATGGTGGTGGTGTAGGTAATGTTATGAGAAGAAACCTCTCTGCAACTCGGCTACTATGGTGAATGGAAAAAGAAAACTATTTTTATTTTATCGTTGATTAAGCATTCCCATTTTTCGTTACCCACTTCGACCAACTCAACATTTCCATAAGTTTCGGATGAACCTTGACTCTCACCGGGTTTTTCATCTCTCTCGCTTGACGTTTCGATTGAGCTGTTGAACCTTTACTTTTAAGGTTTGATTTGATGGCATGTCAGCTAAATCGTTGTAAAGAAGGAACGATGGGTATATAAAGGATTAAGATCAATGATCAAGCTGTCTCTGGAAAAAATTATTCTGAATATCTTTTAAATTTAAAGAAAGTCGAAAGGTATTTAAAGTACACAACATAATAAAAGTGGCAGGAGTCTCGACAAAAGAGGCTTGATATGGTAAACATTGTAAGATTCCTTATTTGGAACAAATTGGTAGAACCAACCAATTGTTCAAACCGTGAGTCTTTCCCAGACTCTCTCATAGTTGTAACTTTTTCGTAGCCGTCTAATGACTTTCCAATCCGTAGCCTCCTGACCTTTGGATCGGGCCTAAATTAAACGTCGTCCGTTTGATAGCTTTAGTCATCATGGACATAAACCTCATACCTTTTTATAAAAATGATGCTATGTATGTTTATGGGATGTTTGATTTCGGTTTTATGCCTTGATATTCGATCTCATAATATGTTGTGAACCCTTATGGTTTGGGTGATTTTTGATTTAGAAGGATTAAGTTCTAGCCCAAGTTGGTAGGCTTTATCAAAGGATCATGAGGGATTCCTGTAGAAACAATATGTGAAAAAGTCACAATATGTTGAATCGGTTTTGGTTTAGCATAAAAGCATATGTGTTTCGACGTTTTTCAACTTTTGCTTGCAATTGTTAAAACCGATTTTCAACCTTTCTATGGTAAAGGTTGGTTATTGTTATTCTTTTGTTTTTGGCATGAGAATGACAACATGATGGTATTTCGATATCAATTCTCCCGGAAGAAGAAAGCAATGGAATCATATTTGGAGAAGTTGGATGCGAAATTGAGGTAACAATCTTGTTAGTTAATTGTTTTCCTGTTTTAAGAAAAGCCTATTTTTACTTGATATATATATATTGCTTTTGCTTAAAAGAAATTGTTGGTACAATTGATGTGTTTATTCCATTATGAATGTATGGATGTGTGTGTTATTCAATTGTTTCGGTTAAGTAAAACTTTTGTTATCTTGCTTTGTTTGTGTGATATCAATAGTTTAGACTTACAAAATTTGGTGCAATTGCGGTGCTTTAATGTTTATGTTAATTCAATTGCTTCCAGTTAAGTAAAACAATTGTTACTTTGCTTTATTGTGTAGTATGAATTGTTTAAGCTTACAAAATTTCGGTGCAATAGTGAAATTATGGTTTATATATGTTGTTTCTATTGTATCCGGTTGAGTTGAATAATTATGCAAGTTGATTTATTGGTTTGTATGAATTATTATGGCTTAACGAATGAATATATTGACGGGATGAGTTGTTTAGTCCAATTCGATTCCGGATAAGCTAGGCTAAGTTAATTATGATCTTAGTTAGACTTATCAAAGTGGAGGTTTCGGTTATTCAAGTCTAGCCGAAAGCCTAAACAAGGAAATGCTAGTTAACTAACCTAGTATTTGGCTTGTTTGAAATCTAAAGGTCTAAGTTATATGGATAATTAGAACCTGATGAGAAAAATGGAATTTATCTTTCTTTTGGTCTTATCGAATGAAGCGGTTGTATTTATACAATCGGTTTAGCAAAGGAACTAAGTTGCTTAGTTGATTTTTGGTTTGCTAAACTAGTTGGGAAAATTGCTTCGGGAAATTATTTCCATGATAACACATCAAAACGTAATTACTTATAGTTTCGGTTTTGATATTGGTTATCAAAAATGGTGTGTAAAACCTCGTGCTTGACTCAAAAGGTTGCAAGTCTATTTTTGAGATTTGTAAGATCCTTTTCGTGTTGTCCAATATTTGTTCTTTGCTTTGTCATTTTTGTGACAAAAATGGGGAGAAATATATGGAGTAAACAAGTGACGCTGGTATCAATTTATGGTTGATTGGTGTCCCTAGGGAAGAGAACGATGGTACTTGAAAGTTTATCTAACGAATGAGGAAAAGCATAGACTAAGGGGGAGTAACATATCATATGAATGGGATAACAAAGATATGCGGATTGAATATCTACTTAGCTCACCTTTAGGGGGAGTATAAGCTTTGTTATTATAGTGCAACTACTGCATTTTGATTTGAATGAATGCGTTTATGGTTATTGCATCAAGTGTATGTGTAATGAATTATTGTAATTTGTTTATCCATATGATTGTAAGAGTTTTGTCACTAAAATTTAAAAAGGGGGAGATTGTTAGAGCATTGCTCGGTTGAACCCACCAAGCGTTGGTATGTCAAGTTTGGTTGTCATATTTTAGTGAAGCAAAACTCATTTAAGAGTCGCTTGATTTAAATGTACTAGAGTTAACTTCGTTTAGGTTAGATTTAAAGTATTAGAATGAGACATTACAAGTATTGCGAAGACTTGAAGAAGTGAAGAAGAACGGAGCTACAATGACAACATAATCCTTCCACTTGAGGTTAGTGATATTTGACTTGAACTATTTCATTCCCTAACGTATCTTTCAAGTCGTGCATATTGAAAACATAAAACTGCGAAGCATGAACACTCTAGATAAACATAGTATTAAGGAATACAATATGAAGTTTCTTGATTAACCATTAAACTTTGTATATAAGACATCGACATAATCGTATGAATTCTATTGTGATTATGTATGGGTATGAGGTGAGGATTTCATCATAGGGAACAATGTTTACATGTGTTCTAAGGAAGTAAGTTCATGATATGTGTTGTGAACCGAAAAGGAAATCGCCAGGCGTTATTGGGGATGTTCTTCATTGCATATCTTATGAACGACCAATATGTATGAATTAGTATAACCGCTCACGACTTGTTTGTGTTCTTGGTAGAACTAATCACATGAGGCCTGGCTTATGTATTGGTATGACTTTTATTAGTGAAACCGATCTTAAGTAATCACCTGGGGTATGATCGGGTTGTGTATGTCTGAACTTATTATTGGGAAGAGGGGAACCGATCCTAGTAAGAGGTGAAGTGTATCACAAGGGGAACCTATCCTTGTATGAGGTGCAACAAGGTTTATGGAAGAAAGGGGAACCGATCCTAGTAAGAGGTGAAGTGTATCACAAGGGGAACCTATCCTTGTATGAGGTGCAACAAGGTTTATGGAAGAAATGGGAACCGATCCTATGAACATGTGCAACAAGTTTTTGGGAAGGGGGAACCGATCCTATGGACATGTGTGGTGCATACAAGTTAGATACCAATTATATATGGGGAACCGATCCTAGTACCTAGTCAGCCGTATCTTTAGTAAGCTAGTGTAACTATGCACAGTACTCACATGGATGTAGAACCAAAACTTGTTTTGGTAGAACCGTAAACCCATGAGTTGTGATTGAGTGGAACTTGATCAATCACATAGTTCTTGAAAGACAGATGAACCAATTCTAAACTTGTTTGGAAGTGTGGTAAATCGGGTTCAAGTAAGCAAGCATTAAAAAAAATTGCCAGAGTAAGATGTCGACACTCTTTGAACACGGTGCATTAATGCTTATTCTATTTTGTTCAAAGATATTCCTTAACGGCTAAGAAGGAAGTAAATTCCAAGATCGAATCAAATAAGTTAAGAATCTTTTTAATTAAGGGTTTATAATTATATATGGAAAATAAGAATTAGTAATGTGCATTTGCTAATTAAATATTTTCCAAGGAGATTTCGATCACATTTTTGGACAATGCATTCACAGGAATTATGAAAACCGAATTTGGGTAAATATGGAAAATATCTTGAGAATATTTTCGGTTTTGGACAATGCATTCTAGCAAACTAATCATGCGTAACCTAGACTTACTCTTTTGCCTTTGTTACTGGTGAAGCCGCCTATCGGAGAGGAAAGTAATCTAATTAGGTGAAATCTCTTACGACCTCTCAATTTAAAGTCTTCTTTGGGATTGAGAATCTCTAGGGCGACCTGTTGGTGGGAAACCAGATATTGCGGTTTATCTTTAGTTTTCATATTGATTTGATTGACTAATGGTGGTTGAATCTTGATTTCACCTAGTTTGTTTATGTTTGAGAATCTTCTCTTCTGATATAAGATTCACTCAAACTAGTTCAAGGTTTCGATAGGGATCTTTAGACTGTTGTTAGATCTAAAGATGATCTTGTGATAATCCATTGTTAACAGACTCCATTCTGTGTGTGATTGATCAAAATAGATTCAAGTGATTATGTGCATGTGTTTATTGAAGATCTAAGAAGATTTGAAGACAAAGAGGATATTGAATATTTCTTACTTGGTGTTTTTATAATCTTTGGTGTGCACAATACTTGTTTGGGAAAAATAGGATCCAATTAATAATCGGTTTATCCTTGTGGTAGATTGGATTGATTAATTGAGGTAGATCGGCATCAACACATATCACTTTATTGAAGAGTTTTGTTGGTTTAATCTTAGTGATTACCTTTGGGTGATTAAACGTAAGATAGATCTTGGAACCTGCCAAAGGAGTTTATGTTAAGATAAACAAGGTAACCTTTGTGCAACTCATATCACTTGGTTGAAGAGAGTTGATACCAAACAGATTTGTTGTTCCTTTACTATTTGGAATACGAACCAAAGGAATTGGTCCAAGTACGCGACTTGTTTACAGGTTGGAGGCGTGGGAATACAGACGAAACTAGGTGAACTATAGATTTAGTTGCTTGGTCTCAACTATACGAAGTTATCTTATTTTGTATAGCAGCTTAATCCTGAGAGTATTCAATTCTGGACTAGGTCCAGGGGTTTTTCTGCATTTGCGGTTTCCTCGTTAACAAAATCTTGCCGGGTCATTTACTTTATATTTCCGAATTTTAATTGTTTTATTATTATTAAAGTAAATTGCACAAACGTTAATTCCTATTTACTTGATACGTGAATCCTATTGATTTTGGTTAAGTCTGAACCTTTGTATCAAGTAAACACACTTTTTTGTTGTATTTTCTCGATCTCGTATCCATAGACGATCACACAAAGTGTGAACTGATTTGTTGTATTGTCTCGACTCAGTCTATAGACAATAACTTTCGGGGAAAGGACTTATAGGAAGGAAAATTTATAGCTTGAGGTATATTTGGGGTACCCTCGCCTTTTCACATATGAATGCTATTGTGATTATGTATGGGTATGAGTGAAGATTTCATTCTAGGAAATAATGTTTTACATTCGTTTAAAGGAAGTAAGTTCATAAACTTGTTTTGTGAATCGAAAAGGAAATCGCTAGGCTTATTGGTATTGTTATTCATTGCAAATCTATTTTGAATTACCAATATGTATGTTTAGTGTAACCGCTCATAAACTTGTTTATGTATCTTGGTAAAACTATTCACAAGGCCTGACTTATGTATTGGTATCTTAGTTTCGATTGGTTAAACTTCTTCAATCAAATCTAACTAATAAATTACAAAGTTAAAAATTACATACTAGGCAAGCGAGCGACAAGCTGTGCCGCTAGCCCTTTTTGAATAGCAAAACCTATCTTATTAAAAATAAAATCTCGTGAGCCAGGGGTCATTACATTGCTGCGCATGACTTTCTGGACCCTCTTGAGTAGTCCAACTGCTTCTGGAGCCAAATAGACAAAAGTATCAAAAGCAAAGGGGACGAAAGCATGCCCATTGTCAACACATGCTTTCTCATGCTTCGATATCTTACCGGAGGAAGCCTTTAGCGCTGCTCGCCCGACTGTAAAGGTGCCATGTCCAATTCCTACCAAAGGAGATACCCTGGTGAGGTCAACACATGTGTGTTTCCCATTAGCCCATCCAAAAATAAGAACATCAGCTGGTCTTAGTGTCGATCTCCCTTCAAGTGGGTACGTCGGGAAATGCACGGGTGCTTCTTTCTTTGCCGAAATGCCAGACCTCCACAGTACATCATACAAAATATCCCTCACATGATCATGTCTATATTTATAACCAGGGTCTACTTTACAATGAACTGCATGTTCACCATATGAATCCAAGCAACCTGTGATGCAAGCAGGGCAGCGAGAGTCAGAGGGATAAAGCGGGATCATTAACCTGTATTTGAGGATAGACCGGTACTCCAAAGGAGACATCTTCTTCCCTAGCCCCTCAATCGGAATAGCCAGAAGAAAATCTTGGGCATGTGATGCTTGCAAACAACCAAAAACCGCTTTCTGTCTCTCCGTTAGCATGTAAACTCTATCAATGTCCTTAACCACTTTACCAAAAAGAGCACTCGCCAGGATGCTTTGTGCTTTAGGGGGGGCGTTGTCTTTATTGGTGAAGTTGTTAAGATCAAAATCAGGAAGAGTCACTTGTAACGTTTCCAAAGCCTTATTAAAATTATCATCCATACCGTCCACACCACTACTCCTCAATATGTGATCCTGTAATCCCCAAGATTGCACACGTGAAGCCACAAAAACATACTCAGATGCCTCCCTAGCAGTATAAAGTCCAAGACCTCCATATCTGATAGGTAGAGTAGATAGTCTCCACTGAAGCTCTCCAAAGAACGGTCCCCCACACACCATGATGCCTTCCACCACTTCTCGCAAGCCTCTATCAAATATATCTACCGCCTCCATAATATAGTCTGGGTGACAAATACGAAGGCCAAAAAGAAGCTTGGAGATACCCATACACGTTCGTAAAAGCAGCAATTCACTTTGAGGATCATGGAGCTTGGATAAAATCTGCATCAAATCCACTGCTTTTTCAGCCCTCTTAATGGCAAGGCCCTTCACAAAACCATCGTCGAGGCTAAGCGCACCACCTAATAGTTTGACTCCCTTATCTCGGTCTTGAGATTTCGACAGGAAACATCCCATCACTTATCCTTCGTCCATCACAAGAGGGCCAAAATATTTCAGTTTTCTTAATATTCGGTATAAGCCCCAGCGCCAGCCCTTGTTTTGATAATAGTGAGTGCTTTTGCCACTTCTTCGGTGTCGCCAATAACGGTGCCATCATCAAGATACCAGGCATGTAGGGATAATATGCGGTGCTCATTTATCTTAGCTATAAGGCGATGAAGTACCAGAGCAAATAACAAAGGCCCTAAAGGGTCACCTTGTTGTACTCCTGTGGATGAGTAGATAAAGGAGTCCCCCACATAGAGCCGTGCAGGTTGACCATACAAGTATTCTACCCAAGGCGATATAGATGGACAAAGCTTACGTACCTCAGAAAGCATAGCCGTTTGGTCAACTAGGTTAAAAGCATTGGTAAAGTCAACCATTAGCATAGAGAGGCTAGCGTCTACATGATGTTTACTGACAAACCTATTCACAGCATGTAGGATTGCCTCAGCACCACCTGAAACACCTACACCAAACTGGAAATCCTGTAGATACGCTGCCATGTCCTTACCAACCCCTTTCATTGCCACTTTGGACACCAGTCGACACCAAATTGTCCCAACAGCAATGGGACGAATGCTCTTATCCGGTTTAAGGAGGGGTTTTAGGGGAGCCGATGCAATGAACTCCGCTAGGTTAATAGGGCATCTCCCGCCAAGCCAAAGATTAACAACCCTAGTTATGGCCGTGACCATATCAGCAGCCACAGTTGAGCCTTCCCCACAGAAAGCATCCAACAAATGTTGTGCCCGAAGGCCATCCCTTCCACACGAAGTTCCCTTAGGGAAAGATTTAATACAACTAAGAATGGTACCTTCTTCGGCCACTAGCGGTGTCTCCTGCAACGTACAGGTTGGTTTCCTTGGAGGCGGCATCGTCGGATGCTTATCCTCAAGTGCTTTCCTTGTGTTCTCGTTGTATGGCGCCACCCCGGACGAACTGATGGCTTTAACAGCCGCTGTGAAGTGCCCATCCACCACCTTGCGCAAACAAGTAGAGATATTGGTACCGAGCCTGTTGTCTTTCCCCGTGTCATCATCTTTGTTGTCTTTCTCTGTGTAATCATCTCTAACACTAACTGTTGCCGGCAGCTTTAAAATCTCACGAACAAGATTTATAGTCCCACTAGGTTCACCCCAAAGTGCCAGCGCTCTAAGAATTTGTGTCTGTTGTGTCGCCTTGCGATTACCAGACCTGCATTCATCTCTACCCTTTGGTCGGAACACTCTCAAAGTGCATCGAGGGAGCAGCAAAAGCCTGACCCAATGTTTAACAGCTTTAGGTTCAGCCGCGACTTTACGTAGTGCCGCTTTCAGGGCATGAGAAAAAGCTAACCTGCAACCTCTTGGAATGCTCTTAACCGTACATACCGGGGCTCTAAAGACTGCATCCACAATTGCTTCATTCAATTCAAAGTCGCTGTCAAGCTGCACTAAATCCTCCTGTAGACGAGGCTTAGGCACTCCAAAAATTATTTCAGCTACTTCACCAGAACTCGCACATATCTCAGGCTTAATATCAGTGTTCCCTTCATGCTTGCATGCTCTGCTCCAAGCCTGAATACTCATACATTCGAAGAACAACCATTGTCTTAAAGTTCTCAGAGTTTCCTCTAAACTCATGAAGACATCAACATCAGTTCTTATGGCCTGTTGGAGTGCAGTCTTCTTTTCTTTATTGCAGAGGTGTTGTCTCTTCAGGTGGGGAATCAAACATGAAAAACCTTTACTCCCAGTCCCCCCCATCTGGACAACCATGAAAATCTCTAAACGGACATCTGATGATTCCTTTACTTGCAACTGTCATTGAAGCATAATGACAAACAGTTTGAGTGCTTAAATAAATTATCCACTCTTTGGTTCAGAAACACACAGAGTAGCACCCGATTACAAGCAGTTTTCTAGGTGTATGACAATTCAAAAGCACAAAATCAATCAACCAAAATGAGCATGAACAAACTAACCCATCAACACACCATAAGAGTACCAACATGGAAAACATAAAAACTAAAATAAAACGAAACCCCCCAAACCACTGTAACCCATCAAGATGATGGTGGTGGAAATGGGAGTTTGCTGCTGGTAGTTTACAGTCGGTGATTTGAAAACGAAATAAATTTTCCAATTAATTTTCCGAATCCTAAATTTGAAAACGCCCTGAATTGCTACAGTCGGTGGTTTTTTTTTTTAGTTACTGTAGCAGGAGAGAGAGGGAGCGTTATTATCCAACTTCTGATATCTTTTACTTGTTTGGAAATATTGGTATGACTTTTATTAGTGAAACCGATCTTAAGTAATCACTCAAGATGGTATGATCGAGGCCTTGTAAATAACAACTTTTATCTAGTAATTGGGGAACCGATCCTAGTAAGAGATCCAACAAATTTATAAGAGGGAATCGATCCTTGTAATAGGTGCAACGCATTTTTAGTAGATGGGGGAACCGATCCTATGAACATGTGCAACAAGTTTGTAGTTTTGGGGGAACCGATCGTATGGACATGTGCAACCGAATACATGTAGTTACCATAAGTTACGGGTAATCGATCCTAGGATAATCACATAAAGGTAGAACCGAACTTGTTTTGGTAGAACCATGAAACCCATGATTGGTGATTTGATAGGATAATCAATCACATAGTTCTTGGAATTCAGACGAACCAATTCTAAACTTGTTTGAAAGTGTGGCCAAGATTGTAAGTATGAAAAAGGACTTGCAAAGTAAAAATGTCGACATACTTTGAACATGTGAAGTAACTCTTATAATTAATTGTTCAAAGATATTCCTTAATAGCTAAAGGAGAATCCCAGGATCGAAATAAATTGAGAATCTTTTATTTAAGGTTTCTTAGTATTTATATGCTATTTATTTTCCAGCAAATAAACGCATATCTTTAGAAAATAATAATTATTAATGTGCATTTACTAATTATGGATTTTTCTATTGGGATTTCGGTCAATATTTGGAAAGTACATTTACAGGAATTATGAAAACCGATTTTGTGTTCATTGCATATCTTTGAGAATATTCTTGTTTTGGTGTAAGATTATATGCTTGAGAATCTTCTCTTCTGATATAAGATTCACTCAAACTAGACCGGTTTTGTGTTATTTAAGGTTTCTTAGTATTTATATGCTTGAGAATCTTCTCTTCTGATATAAGATTCACTCAAACTAGATCGAATTTTCGACGGGGATCTTTAGACTGTTTGTAGATCTAAAGATGTCTTGTGATAATTCAATGTTAACAGACTCCGTTCTGTGCGTGATTGATCACAAGTGATTCAAGTTGATTGTGTGCAGGTGTTAATTGAAGATTAAAGAAGATTTGAAGACGATAAGACTTTTTGGGTTCATAATCTTTGGTGTGCACAATACTTGTTTCGGATGGAAAGGGATCCAACTATAATCGGGTTATCTTTGTGATAGATTGGATTGATTAGTTGAGTATATCGGAATCAATACACTTCTTTGTGATTAATAGTATTGATTGCATTGTCTAACAATTACTTCGGTAATTGTTGAGAGATTGATCTAAGGACTCGACAAAAGAGTTTATTAGTTAAACAGAAGACACTTTGTCAAACTCATATCACGTTATTTGAAAAGAGTTGTTACCGAACAAATTTATTATTCCTTTACTGTTTGGAATACGAACCAAAGGAATTGTTCCAAGCACGTAACTTATTACAAGTTGGAGGCGTGGGAATACCGAGGGATCTGGGTGAACTATAGGTTTACTTGCTTGGTCTCAACTATACAAAGTTGGTTTGATTTTGTATAGGGGTTTAATTCTGAAAGTATTCAATTATGGACTAGGTCCTGGGGTTTTTCTACATTTGCGGTTTCCTCGTTAACAAAATCATGCTATGTCTTTTACTTTTATATTTCCGCAATTATAATTGTTTTATTATAATTAAAAGTAAAATACACAAAAGTTAATTCCTTTTTTACTTGATAGATAATCCCTAGAGTTTGATTAAGTCCGAACCTATTATCAAATAAACATACTTCGTTGTTGTATTGTCTCGATCTTGAATCCATAGACGATCACACGAAGTGTGAACCGATTAGTTGTATTGTCTCGACTCAGTCCATAGACAATCACTTTCAGAAAAGGACTTATGGGTGGAAAAGTTTTAGATTGAGGTATATTTGGGTACCCTCGTCTTTTCAGATAGAAATCACAAAGTTCACTTCTGCTTAGATTTTGTAATTCCTAAATATAGATATCTAAACTCTTATTTGATTCTTTTGGATTGCTCTTGAGTGGTGATTAGTGAACTAAGCTTCTATTTGATAAGAGTGTAAGTGTTTCATATCTTTGAGGTTTGTTGGATTTTGCTTTTTGCAAACAGATTTCCAAACCAAGATTGAAACATATCAAAAAGTGAAATAAAATAGGCTTAGCTGTTAAAGGTAGATTAGTTTCACAAGTCTTCACTAAGGTTGAAGCAACTCTTAGAATGTCAAATGCATCATCTAATTGAATCAAGTACACAAAATCTTGAAGAGGTGTTGATCGCTGTCGTAGGCGTCAAAAATAAATTACACTTTCTTACTACTCAAAATATATAATGAAGCAAGGGAAAGAAAGGATTGTTCCCATAGAGAGGACTAGATTGTCAAGATGTTTTGGTTTCCTATAAGTAACACGGGGGATTTTATGATTTTTAATAAAGTAAAAGTAAAATAAAAGCAAACAAAGAAAAGTAAACAAATCAAGAAAGGAAAAATATTGGTTAAGGATTCATCTTCACTCACTAACATATTCTTGTCATAATAATTAGAATTGATATTTTAATCTCAACTTTTATCAAAAGCCCTAGGATATCTTGATCGCAAGTTTATCCCGCAAATCTCCTCTTGTCATCAACAAACACATTAAAAAATCCGAGTGTGAGTTCTATCTAAGAGAACAACCTAACGTGTAAAAGCACTAATCAAGTTTAATTCCCTAGATGCATTAAGTTCTATGAAATCAGGCCAATCAAAGCAATCGAACGTGGAAAACGCACTAATCCGATTTAACAAAGGTTATGGTTCACATATGATCATAAATATGCATCACTACAAGCTAAGGGTGCACAGGAACCGAGCCGGACCGTCCCGGAACCGGTGGAACCGTACCTATTTTTGTACCGAACCGAGGAAGGGGGTACAGGTACCGGTTCAAAAAATAGGAACCGAGGCTAAGCAGGTACATGTACACGGTCCTGCCCTAATCTCGTACTGTCCCGGACCGAATGTACCGAAGAATTATAATCATTGGATTTAGAGATAGTATACAAATGATAGCCATTAGATTTAGGGGTGGTATATATAGAAAAACTTGGCTAGGGTTTCTCTCTCTTTTTTTTTCCGTCTTCTCTCTTCCTGTGTTACTACTAACGAAAGTACAGAGAACTGAAATTGTGATCGAAACAACCGGGTTAGCTTTCCAAGCAGCTTGCACTCTCTTGTTCCAATGTCTTCTGTGTCGATAACGTTTGTAAGCAAGTTTCCTCGAATGCACATTAACCATTAGTTGACTACTAATTAAGTATAGCATGTTCTTACCAAATGTGT
Organism: Papaver bracteatum; assembly: GCA_023529315.1. Lineage (NCBI taxonomy): Eukaryota > Viridiplantae > Streptophyta > Magnoliopsida > Ranunculales > Papaveraceae > Papaver > Papaver bracteatum. The sequence goes on from JAJJWX010002698.1 coordinate 584,898, forward strand.
AGTAAATCAAACCAATATGAGCCAGATGTGAAGCTCATTTCTCACGCTTAAATCGTTTCTCAAGTTTAATCATACACCAACTACTAATATAATGGAGATTAGTTTATGGCGTACGCATAAAGCTAGCTATTTTTTGCTTGCAGGTAGAAGCTGCAATCGTGCTGGAATAAATTACGCTTTCGGAAGTATAATCGTTATCTCTACTCTACCGTACCTAAACTCGTTTTCTCTTCTTAATCATGTACTAATTCATAATTAATGTTGATTATGCTCACTTAATTCCTGACCGTTTGTGTTTCTTAGCACTATTGATTTTGTGATACTTGAAAGGATTTTTTTTTTATCTGGAACCGAGACTAGGACCGGAACCGTACCTGGTACCGTACGTGTATCGAATGGTACCAGAACCGAGGTACAGGGTACAGGTACCGGTCCAAAATTTTGGAACCGAGGTTAGGGAGGTACAGGTACTCGGCCTCGGCAAGAACCGAGCTGAACCGTACCGTGTGCACCCTTAGCTATAACCATATTCATGCTACTTGTAATCAGGAATCTATCACTTTTGCGCATAACAAACCCTAATCTAGCGATAGAGATGAAAACAAACTCAACCGATTCGCGACTCGATCAAACAAGTATTCAAATCATGTAACAATATAAATAGTGAATCATAATCGATAATATGGAGACAAAACTAATTTATCATATCAAAAAGCATATTATGTGAAATCCAATTAATTCATAACCAAAAGAAAATTAAGTACTCATGCTCAAAGAGTTCGTAAAAGAAGAAAGAGAAAAGGTTTCATGTTTCTAAACCCTAGATAACAAAAGTAGAAGATAAGATTTAAGATTAATAAGATCTTGAATATATGATAAGACTAGAGTTTTTCTTTTTATAGCTCTTCTCCCAAAATGATACTCTTTTCAAGATTAGGTTAAGTCTTCTCAAAGTCCATCACTAAAAATTCCACCAAGCCCATAAAACTGTGTATAAATAACCCAACAAAACTCTTTCCTAAATCTGTCACCGGAAAACTGGGGATAACATCGGGAGTTGGCCGGAATATGTAACCGGAAAATATCTCAGATGACCGGGAAAGTCCACCCAGTCACCGGTAAAACATAACAGTCAACCGTTAAGTATAACGGTCAGTCTTAACGGTCACTAATGGCGTTATGAGTCAGATGCTGAGTTAGAACCGAGTCAGCTGGTTAACTCGGCTGACTGGTTTTGGCCCAAGCTATTGCAATCATTGCACATGCCTTGTGTAGTGCTGCACCATCATACTTCCTCATTCCCAGCCATGATGGCTCTCTTGCAACTCCTTAATCTCTTAATCTCTGCATCCTTCCAAGCTGTCCCATTCACTTCTGCTGCTTCAATAACAATCTTCAATTCAGCTATATAACATCCAGCACCAACCCATGAGCCATTCCTCCCCGCAAACTCATTTTAGCAACAACACAAACCTATAGCCTGTCTCAGTTTGAGCTGCAATTCTTTCTCATTCTCTTCCCTGTAACAACCAACAACAGTTCTCAGCTTCTTTGATTTCTTGACCGACCATAGCTCATTCTGCATCTTCTTCCATCTCCATTGTTCATAAACATCAACACAATCTATAATTGCAGACACAGCTTCACTCATGGCTCAATCTCCCCTGTGAAGATTTCTTAACATACATCTACACATTCAAGACAGCAACAACTCAGCTTCACTGCCTTACTTGGTTGCATCTTCTTAACTGCAACATTTCAACCTCTTCTCAGACAGAGTTTCACGGCTTCTCTTCCTGCACTTTCTTGTTCTCAATAGCCTCATCCCAACACCACCAGTGTACTCAATAGTATACACTCAAACTTAGTTCATCTGCTTATCATAAGCCCATTCAAACCAGTACCAACTCCTGCAATTGCACAACAACTTCAATCACAATCCCTAACATACATCTATCAATTTGAGCATTCAACAGCTTCATTCTTCATCTGATTCTCAACCACAGCAGCCTGACTTTCCTCCATGTCCATTCTATTACAGCACCAGCTCCATCACTGCATCACTTTGATTGATTTCTGGTGCTCTGATTTTGTTGCCTCAGCTTTACAATCAATACCAGAAGAAACCCATTCTTCTTTTATCCACCTTTCAATAGACAGCAGCAATTCCATATCCAATTCTCGATCCCAATCTTGACATCTCAACAGATACAATGCTTCTTCTCTCGGTTGTTTTAATACACCAATTCCATCTTTCATCGAAACATCGTCAATAACTTGTTTAACGCTTTCTCAAATCGAACCCATCTCTCTCAAATCGATGACAGAATCCATTTTCTAATTGTTCTTGCTTCATCACCAACACAAACCCATTCGATTTTTAATTTGAATCTCATCAGTGGAGACCCAAACTCGAATTCATCACCAACCAATTCGAAACCACCATCAACTTCTCCTGCATATGTTCATCAGTTCCTTCTTTCAGTCTCAATCATCCATATCTCGATCATTTCCCGAAACCCATCTTCCATATCTCACTATATTGTTGTTGATAAGAACTCAGATTCAATTCCAATCCATACCCATCTTTCCTTGTATCCGTGAATCAAAAGCTCAGCTAAATATCTTCTCATCTCTTCAATTTTTTCCAAATTCTCGATCTGTTCTCCTGGTTTCACAACAGCAGCAGCTGCTTTTCTCAATTTCAGGTGTGTAATAAAGAGAAAATAATTTCTTGATTTTAGGGTTATAGATTAGGGTAGGATGATGACACCCCATTAGATAAGATCCACCCCAAAACTAGGTACCCTATGACAGATTGTCATCCCTTAACATCATCTAGCTATTTTTAGTACTCCTCTGAGAAAGTTGCCCCTTAATCTTGACTCGGCTCCCAATTGTTGGCGTAGGATACGAAAGCTTTCCCTTTTTGCTCAAATTATGTGATTTCTTCTTCTTTTCCTTCGCATGACTCCAAAATACCTATAAAACTAAAAACACACGTAAAATACATAATTTACAAGAAAAATTGCAAAGAAAACATAACCAATAGATAGTAAATAGAGGTGTATTATACACCTATCATGTGTAGGGAACATGACTACGGCTGAATTTCTTGGAGGGTTAATTCGATCTCAGCTACATTCTAGTATGAAGTCTGATAGTAGGCTAGTATATGTAGTTATCTTATACAGTGTGGTGTTTAAAGCTGGACGAAGTCCCAATTTTTTTTCTATAGGTGTTGTATTCCTCGTTAACAAATTTTCTGGTGTCTTGTGTTTTTTATTTTTCGCATTATATTGTTTATTTTATTTAATAGGAATATCACAAGTAGTACGTAATTTATCTAGATAGTTTAAGTCCTTATTGTTTGAGATCAAACTAAGATTTATTTTTGTTGAATTCATATCTTGAAAGATAGATTATAAGTTTCATACTTGTTGGACTTAGGATCTTGATAATTCAGATACTCATATACAACTAGATTGATCTTGGATAATTAAGATCGTCTAAGAACTCTCCTACACAATCATGTACACAAACCTTTAGTCCATACATATTGATTGTGGGAGAAAAGGATAAAAAAATCTACCTATAATATGATTTAAGGGTCGTTACTTTTGATCTACTTGTGATTGTATTAGGTTTCGTTGTTATAGGTGAAATGAATTACAAGTGTTGATTATAAATATAAAATGGGTATTGATTATATTGGTATCGGCAACCCACCTTTTTTTGTTTTAAGAGTTTATATGGATGATCTTGTTATACAAGTTTGGTTTTGATTTCATACCTTTGTATCACATTTTTGGTTCTGTAATGAGATTTATGTATTGTGTTAATTAGGATAATTTTTCCAGGAGATGGTGAAGTGGGTTACAAAAGGTTAGATCCCAGGAAAAACAAATGCTTGTGGGCATGATGATCATGTTTCAATGCTTCTTGGTGCAACTAAAACCCTTCAAGATCATCATCACGAATTGAAGGTATGTCAGTTGTTTTCAAGATATGCCTACTTATTTAAATATTTTTATTGAGGTAGTTTACTTTTTTTTTTTATATTGTATTGATTTTTTAAGCAGTAGATATTGTTAGAACACTGCTCGGTTGAACTCCCAAGTTTTGATATCTCAAGCTTGTTAGATGAAAAAAACCATGTCTTGATTTCAAGTATACTAAATTCAAGGCTCCGACTAGGATTAGAGTATGGTAGTTGAGTATTAGACATCACTGAATAACCCTCAGAGATTGCATACTGAAGAACAAACATAGACATTTGCAAAAACTTCATCAAAAAAGAGGTATGTGAAGACCGAGCCATACTATTTATAAATGACATTTACTATTTTATCTTATGAGACTAGGGCGTATGAGAAGAAATTTCGAGCCAAGCTTGTCTTGATAAATTTTTGAAATATGATTCAAGCAATGAATATTCTTATATCCTTAATAATCTTGGTTAAGAATAATTTAATGTTCATGAACTATTTTTGTTTCAAGTTGGTCATTTGGAAATTGCCCAAGCAAAGATATTTATTGTCTATGGCTATTGGTAATGTTCCAATTCTTTTAATGAGAGCTTTCAGAATAGTTTGAATTCCACGAACAGAATAGGTACACATACCCAATACGCGTACCCTGTTGATCTGAGTCCGGTAATATGGGGAGGTACGCTTACCCCTAGGATATGACTTCGCAAACTGTCTAAGGTACATATACCCGTATGCGTACCCCTAGAGCCTCATTTCGTAAACTTTTCATAGGTACGCATACCTACCCAGTTCAGATTTAAACAGAATCTCATGAACTATTTTACAAATATGTTCGGCTTTGCTAAAACTTTCATACACTTCTTAGACAAATTGTTTCACAAAATATCTCGATCTTGTGGATCATGGTTTAAGTCTTGAGTGTTATTGGACACCACTTATGATTGTAAGTTTAATAGGAATACTTACCACATCAACAATCATTGTGCACGGCTCTAGAATCCTGGACCACAATGCATATTTTTTGTGTAATTTCAAGATAGACATCTCATATGCTTACATAGATTCCTAATAATAAGTTCATCAAAACCGAGAAATTGTTTGTTTGAATTTAAAGCAACCCTAGCTTGAATTCAAATCTACCTAGAGCTTTTGAAATCTATAAATAGAAAGACTTTTACAACATGATTTTTTAATCCACGTTACTCTTTTTCTGATTTTTAAGCTAGAGTCATCCTCGATAACCTGGGTTTCCTCTAAGAAACATGATTAGGTTACGACTTTGAAGACTTCACTTAGGGATTTGTGAAGAATATTCACACTATGTTTTACTTGATAGTTTGTGTATCCGGATCTTATTCTTATTGATCTTTGAGGTTTTAGTAATCTCAGATCATGAACAAAATAAATATAAATCACAAAGTTCTCTTCGTCTCAGACTTTTTGATTCCTCAATATAGATATTGAAGCTTCTTTTTTTTTTTGATTTTTATTGAGAGGTGGTTAGTAATTTGGGATTCTCAGCTAAGTGAGTGTAAATGTTTCGGATTCATAAGGTTTACTAGATTTTGTCTACTGCAAACAGATTCCAAATCTAGGATTATCTTTTAGCGGCAGACTGGTATCAAAAGTCTTCGTTGGGGTTGAAGCAAATCTTACAATGTAAAGGATGTCAGTTAAGGGAATCAAGTGCGCAGAATCTTGCGAGGTTCAAGAGGCGTAAGGAACATGACTACAACTGAATTTCTTGGGCGATTAATTCTATCTCAACCACATTCTAATATGAAGTCTGATAGCAGGCTAGTATATGTAGAGATTTAATACAATATGGTGTTCAAATATAGACGAGGTCCCGTGGTTTTTCTCCAGGTACAGTTTTCATCGTTAACGAAACTTCTGGTGTCTTGTATATCTCTTTTTCCACATTATATTTCATTATCTTTATGATAGGAATAACACAAGTTATATATAATCAATATAGATAGTGTAAGTCATTATTAATTGAAATAAAAAACAAGACTCGTTCTTGTTGAATTCACATATTTGAAAGATAGATTGCATGTTTCATGCTTGCTAGAATTCAGATACTCTTAGTTCGGATACAACTAGATTAATCTTGGATATTGATTTTTGAGATCGTTTAAAAATTATTCCACACAATCAAGTTCGCGAACTTTTAGTCTAAACATATTGATTGTGGAAGAGAGAGATAAAAACTTTATATACAATCTTATTCAAGGGTCTTTGCTTTGACCAACTTGCGATTGGATAAGGTTTTTTCCATACAGGTTTCCGAATGAAAAAGTTGGTGGTGTGTACTTGGTACCATACTACAATTGAAATATAGTAATACTTTCATTAATTAGACCACAATAAAGCCCATTACATACTTACTAGATCCGCATTACAACAAAGTTCGTTTTAACAACATCCCTTACAGATGTATCAAGAAGTATTTGATGATGGCGAATTGAGCTTCGAAGTTGAAATTATAACCATTCTATTTCCTCCATACCTTCTCAGATCGAGCTACGACTTCATCATCACTCTCACTTTTAAGTCGAAGTTGCTTGCATATACGAAGTCAAGCCATATATTCTTCCACCTTTTTACGTATGTATGAAAATCAAAGATACAATTCAACTCCATCGCGGTTATTAGTGTTACCTGTTTCACTACAAATTTTTTCTAAAATCTTACTCCAATGCGATTAGCTAGTTAAACCACCTTTCCTTCGTTCTTCTCTCCTCTTTGGATAGCATAATACAATTTTTTTTTTGCAAATAGACAAGTATTTATCCATAGTAAAGTTGGGTTTATTCTTTGAGTACATTGCATTGAGTTTATATGGTTTGGTGGATATTAATGATGTAGAAGGTATGATTTTGATTTGGAATGGGTGGTTTGATGGAGGTGGAGTTATTTCAAGTATAAATAAGTGGTTGAACATCTCGAACCTTTTATAAATCATTCTTCGAACGAATATATTTTTCAAAATTTAAAAAGTAGCCGATAGGATGTGGTACAAAAGGAAATTCTTGTATTTGCGGCTAGAAAATTGGTATGTTGACCAAGCCGTAAAAAAGTATAAACATGTAGGTTTTGGGGTATGTAAGATTTACGGCTAGAAATCCAGGCCGTAAAACTGAGTTTTTACTTTATGTCAGTTTTACGGTTTGGATTCGTAACCATGTAATAGATATACGGCCTGGATATCTAGCCGTCACATGGATTCAAATTTTTTTTTTTTATCAATAAAAGACACGGCTAGGTTTTTCCCAACCGTAAACAAAACATGGTTGGGAAACCTATATGTTTCCTCTTTTACGACCATGAATTTCTAGCCGAGGATATGTGCCATTTATTTTTGACAAACTCAAAGACCATTACAGCTAGGATTCCTACCGTGTAACAACTCTTATGGTAGTGAAACCCAACTGATGACAAGCGGTATGTTTTTAGATTACAATTATAGGCATTTATGGCTAGATATTGTGAAGAAACGAACTATAGCCGTAAGTGATCAACAATTTATATTTTGTTGATTTTTTCATCATTGTACTTAGATTTAGGCAAAAAGAAATACTAACACTCAAAGTTATAAAAATTCATACGTCCAAATCCATCACGAAACAACAAAAATACTAAATAGACCAAGTCTTAGATGATAAAAAATACATGAAGAAAAATATTAAAAAGTCACTACAAAGAGAACTAATCATTCATTAGATTCCTCTCCCAATCTAGACTCTGAACTCGATCGTGATGCCTCATCAGAATCCTCGTTCTCTTTCTCTTCTTCAAAAACTTTAACTTTTTACCTCGACCACCTTGAACTGGAGTTTTCACCACGTCCACCTCGACCACTTGGATCTTTGCCACTTTTATCACTTGTACCTCGACCACGTCCACCTTTTTTTTACCTCCATCACGTCCACCTTGAGCACATTTTCCTTTCTTTAATTAAACATACTCATTGAGGGAGTACCGCGTGTTAGAGTACTGCTCGGTCAAACTTGCAAGCGTTGCTATCTTAAGGTTGTTTTCCAAGTTTAGTTTCCAAAATTATAAGTCTTGATTTCTAGTCTACTTATAGATAAGTCTCGGATTATGATAGAAAGTGTAGTTGAGCTTTTGACTTCACGGCGTTCATTGGTTGAAGACGAAGAACTACTAAGGGGATCTTGTGGAACTTCATCAACAAAATATATGTGGAGACTTGAACTTATCTATCACTCAAAAGTCTATCTACTCTATGTACGATTTGAGACAAAAGTCGTATAGCTATATAGACTTCGATTATATACATTTGATATTTTGAGCTGAGTTTAACTCGCTTACATATTTCTCAAAATATGTGTTGGTAAGCTTTCGCTTTAACCAATTTCATCTTATATTCTTGATGAAAGTCAAAAGATGATCATGTGAAAATCGCCTGGTAACATCTTACATGATTTGTATGAGACAATCATTTGATGTAGACTCGAAATGTTTCATATTAATCTATCGATCACTTGAAAATTTGTTTGAAGCTAATAGTTTGTGTGAGACAACTATTGTTGTCTTCTAAGAATGTTTCAACAATTTAAATGAGAGTTTAGAACAATTAACCACGATTGGATATGGCACAGTATGCATACTTGTATGCTAACTGTTGCAAGTTATTCCAAGTCCGGGGACGATAGTATGCATACTGGTTGGCTTATTGAAAGTCCGAGAACTTAGTATGCATACCCGTATGTGTACCGGCATAAGTTCATGTCCAGAAATTCAACTGAGTTTGGAAGGTATGTGTACCCATTTGCATATTGGCGAACCCAAACTAAGTTCGACTACTTAAGCATGCGTACCCATTTGCATACTTGAGTAGGTTAATTATGTTCCTGAAAAGCGGGGGTCTAACAACCACACCCAGTATTTCGATTAGCAATCTATATGGACAAACTCTGAGTTACTTTACTAGAGAATAAACTAGAAATTCAGACTCAATCTAGATAAAAATATATCAGGGAGTTATTATCTCAATCTCTCGACTTGATTTACTCAAGCAAATACAAGCTGCGAGTCTTAATCAAAGAGAGATAACTTGGATGGTACCAAAGACCAATATCGAAGTGCTAATCAATTTAAATCAACAACCAATAAGGTCGGATATTCTAATTAATTGAACAACGCACAAATTATATTATTTCAATTATATAAAAATATAATGAGGAAAATAAATATCACAGACACCAGAATTTTGTTAACGAAGGAACCGCAAGTGCAGAAAAACCCCGGGACCTAGTCCAGATTAAACATACAATGTATTAAGCCGCTACAGACACTAGCCTACTCCAAATTAACTACGGTCTGGACTGTAGTTGAACCCCAACAAATCTCACACTGATCCAAGGTACAATTATGCTTCTACGCCTCTGATCCCAGAAGGATATTGTGCACTTGATTCCCTTAGCTTATCTCACCCACAACCAAGAGTTGCTACGACCCAAAGTCGAAGACTTTAATAAACAAATCTGTCTCACAGAAAAGTCTACAAGATAGATAAATTCGGCTCCCACGAATAAACCTATGAGTTTTGTTCCATCTTTTGATAAATCAAGGTGAACAGGAACCAATCAATAAAACCAGACTTATATTCCCGAAAAACAGCTCAGTATTATCAATCCCCTCACAATAGTCTTAATCGACGCAACGAAAAAAGATATTGTGGAATCACAAACTATGAGACGAAGATGTTTGTGATTACTTTTATATCTTGCCTATCGGAGATAGAAATCTTAATCCAATTATTACAATTATACTCGTACGATAGAAACAGCAAGATCAGATCACACAACTACGATAAAAGTAGTATCGCTCTGGATTCACAATCCCACTTTAAGTCGTTAACCTGGTTTTAGAAGAAGAAAACCAAAGGTTAAAGGAGAATCGACTCTAGCTTAGCTAACTAGTATCACACAGAATGTGTGGGGATTAGGTTTCCCAGTTGCTAGAGTTCTCCCTTATATAGTCTTTCAAATCAGGGTTTGCAATCAATGTTAGCTTGGTAACAAAACATTCAATATTCACCGTTAGATGAAAACCTGATTAGATACAAGCTAATATTTATCAACCGTTAGATCGAAAACATAGCTTGTTATACACACATGTACTACACATTTGTTGGCTTCTGAAAACCGTACCTGTTGGTATTTTCAATGATGTTGTTGTAGTAAAAGATTCGTTGAGACTTGTGAAAGCAATAGATTTTAGACTTAAAAAAAAATAAAGAAAACTTAATTTAAGATTGATTTCAAAATATTAAAGATAACCAAGACACTAGAATCCACTATTACACATGAATGAATGATGTTGAATATTTTTTAACTCTAATTAGCCTTTAAATCCTTTAATTCTTAATTCACAAATAATCAGGCAAATTCGCAAAAATTAATTGTATCCCCTAAGCATAGATTATCTTAATACAAAGCATAACTTATATAGTTGAATCACAACTAATGAAGAAAATTATGCAAACAATTAAAAACTCTGCAAAAGCAGTGATTGAGTGAATTATAATTAAATATTAGAGAAAATGAAATAGTTACCCATTATTCATGTGTAGATAGCTTCATCCATTGCCTTGGTTGTGAGAGAATTAGTTTCTCATCATGTTGGAAACACACTTAAAAGTTGATTTCATTTATGCTCAAAAGTGGTTACAAATAATGAAAAAATGGGAGAAAATGATTAAAACCGGGTATTTGTAACTGTTATAATTGTTGCAAATCAGTGTTACAAAGAACGATAAAACTGTAGCGTCACTGTCACTGTAGCGCTACGACCCTCCTCGAATTTTCGTTGTTACTGTTTCAAAAAACGACTGCCTATAGTGGTCTTTTGTTCTTCGAGCTCTTCTTTAATGGCAGCAGCAACAGATTTTTAAACTCTTGATTCTTTGCTCTCTAATCTCCCCAAACTCTCCATGTCGCCTCTACACAACCTCAGCAACTATTTATAACCCAACAACACCGAAAACTCTCGCCATAACTTCATATAATCCTCCATTATTTTTCATCTTCTCTGAAATATTTTCTTTCTTAAAATCTTTCTCCAACGCGTTTGCAGCTGTTGAAACTTCCTTATTTAGCTCCTACACGCTTCTTTAAGTAACCCAACACTATCCAAACACGTGAGTACACGTCTGAATTTGCTGTAATCCCGTGACATACCCAAGCAAACTCGTGCTCCTCTGTTATCTTCTCGTGGAATATCCAGCCAAATCTAGTCAAACAAAAGGCCTATACCAGCCCTGGGGTGCCCTTATCCAAAGTGAGGGTGCCTTAGTACTTTTCTCTGGGGGTCCAAATAGCACTTTTTGAGCAACTTTTTCCACACAAGTGTATTTCTCCAAAAACACCTACACAAACATAAAAACACCACAATAAGTACAAAAATCGAGACTAACGATAGAGACACTGAGGAAAATTTGGACACAAAAATGTGTCTATCAGTACCCAAACTTTTACATTAGTTGGTTCAACACTAGTTAACCAAATGGTTATCCAAATGATAACTTTCATATCAACCATATTCTTCTTCACCATAACTAGTCCAAATGAATCAAATGAACTAGTTAGAGAGTTGTTCAATTTCTATGAGATCTCATGTACTACACAAGACACAATTGAAGCAAAAACGATGTGATTCACTCGAATCGATTTATGAACTATAAAGTCACGGTTTGCAATAACATTCCTTAGTTTATTAAGATAAGTTCACATATATCATTTTTAGACATAACCTACTCAAGTTCGTGGACAGGGTTCGCGGACTCAAGTTCACCGGTTGGAGTTTACAAACTCCAGTAGAAATTCTCGGGTCGAGAACTTCCGTCAGTTCGCGGACTGAAACTGAGCTTCAACTCCAGCAGAAATTCTCAGGTTCGAGAACTACGCCAGTTCGCGGACTGAGTTGACGGCACAAGTTTCGGTTTCACTTGATCCACAAAGTTCGCAAACTTCAGTTCAAGCAATAAGGACTTACACATATATGTGTTACCACAACAATGTTTATATCCTCTAATGGTTATATTGTCTAAACTCTCATTTCAATCATTGAAACATTCTCAAAGGGCGTTATATAGTTGTTATTCACAAACTATTTTCGTTAGAGCAATTTCCAAAATGATTGAAACATAACATGACTTTCGTCACTAAGTAAAGAAGAACTTGGCTAAAACGAAAGATCTACCAACACATGTTTCGAGAAATAGATAAGAGAGATATACTCAGCTCAAAATGACATATGTGTATAATCTTAGTCTATATAGTAATAAAACTTTTGTCTCAAGATAAGAGATAAAGTAGATAGACTTTTGAGTGATAGATAAGTTCAAGTCTCCACATACATTTTAGTCGATGAAGATCCACTGGTTCCTTGAGTAGTCCTTCGTCTTGTATGATGATTTCCATGGAGTTCTTGAGCTCAACTACACTTTATATCCTAGTCCGAGACCTTATCTATAGTAGACTAGAAATCAAGACTTTATAGTTTTGATCACTAACATTGACAAACATGATTGTGATAGCAACACATTCGAGTTCGACCGAGCAACTCTCTAACAATCTCCCCCTTTGTCAATTTTAGTGGAAAAACTATTAATACATATGGAATACAAAAAATAAATAAATAAACTTTGTAGCTCCTATTCCACATGTCTAATCTTCAAAAATACTCGAAATCTTCGTCACTTCCAAGTAGTCCAATGATCCCAAAGGTTGTAAGTTTAGTATCATCGTTGTTGAAAAACCGTAGCTATAACAATGAGAAAACAAGAGTTCTCAATCATTGTTATACAGTGTCATAGTATTATTACACATCGTCAAAGTCCAATTGCATCACAACTTTAACAAAAATACTATGGTGATACTTCACTCCCCCTTAGCCAATACTCCATCTCACATGGAAACCACTCCCCCTTACATAATGATCGGAAAACCATATATATTTGTAGTATGAACTACATATTAATTTTCCCCCTTTTTGTCAATAAAATTGGAAAAGGTACAAGAACGGGGTCCTAATGAAATTTCAGTAAGAGACATTTCATGACGAAAGGTAAATGTATCTTGTTTAGATGCAATCATAAAGCCGAAGCTAAATGCATTCATCAAGGAGTTTATAAAGATATAAGATAACCCCTATAATATTCCACAGCCGCACTCCCCACAAAGATTTGGTAATTAAGCACAAGTTCAAAAGAACTCTCCCCCATAATATGTCATTCCCAGGGAACAACAAGAGCGACCTTAATTTCAAGAGAAAAGAAGGATTTCTTTTAGACTCAACAAATTACATACAAGTATGAATTTGGAATCTAAAATATTCAATCATATTAACCAAGGAAATCCAAGATTAATTTGACTAAATATGCTCAACACAAGAGAACTTATGGATACTTAAGAAACCAATTAGATTTATCACAAGAGAACTTGCAAGCAATCTAATTGTCATACTCAACCAAACTAATTACAAAAGTAATCAATTTAATTGTCCATACTCGACATAAGAAATTCTATGGAGCAATGACTAAGTTAATCACGAATAACCAACCCAGTCAAAGAGATGCTCAAACATAAGAAATCTTATGGAGTGATAACTAAATAACCACACAAGATGTTTGATTTAGTTCAATTTGTTCAACATAAATTACCTTACAGAACAACAACTAAGCTAATCACTAAAGCAATCAACTTTTGTTATTTTAGTGCTCAACATAAGACACTTCATGGAACAACACAGTATTTACACAAAATTGTGGATCGGAGAATCGACCTATACCGTGGAATAAGCAAGGATTCATTCTATGTTTCCATCACTATTTACACAATGACACACAATAGACATAATCCTTGAATCACAAAAGATTTTAACCTATCTTACATCAATAATTGACAATATAGGCTTAACTTTTGTGTTTTGCCAAAAGTCTATTCATTCTTATATCAATATTTGCATATCAATTCACGAACGACTTTACTTTTGACAAAATATGGGACAATCAAGTTCACGGACGTAAACACACATATCCCATCAAAATATTGCAATATATAAAATCAAAAAGATTAATACTGCAACCATCATCTTCCAAACAAGTTTAGAATTTAACACAATAAATCTAAAAAAAAGAAGATGAAAACTTTGTACATAGCTATGTGTAATCACAATAATGGCTATTCCAAACACTATTTATTCTTCTAAACAAAAGAGAAATAATAGAAGATTTACTAGGCTAACACATTACTCATCATCTTCATCGGAGATACTCCAAGATGCTTGAATTGTGTTCAAATCTTCCTTGAGCTCGGGAAACTTAGTTGCGACCAACGACAATTGTTCTTGAACGCACTTTATCCTTGAATTGACCTTACACACTTCCTTGTGAATTTTTTGAAGTAAACTCAAGGTGGTAGGGTCACAATCATTAAGTAAAGCATCTCTTTGTCTTTTGCATACATTCTCCCTTATGCGCCTGAAGGTACATGGACGAACCGGTTTGGGGTATCCCAAGAGAGTTTCCAATTGAATCAACACCACAATCATGGAAGATTTGACTAATAAAACAATGATAGCCTAACATATTGATGGGAGAAGTCATTGAAACCATTTGATGAATAATGAATCCACAAATATCAAGACTTTGAATACCCGATTCAATAAAATAGACTAATTCTTCAAACTCATGACTCCACCAAGAATTATCAATTATGGGGGGGACAAAGATTGGGAATTCCAAGTTTTCCAAATACCATCAGTGCAATACTAAGTTCATTAGTAGGAAACTTGCATTGATTCCAAGCTACCTTCTTGCCACAGAGCCCAATAGAGATATCATCACATGATGGACGTTCATCACTCGGTCTAGGGAGATGCACATTTCCCAACGGAATATTGGTAATCTTTGAAACTAACTCTCTATCAACAAGAAACTTTTTTCTATTTACCATGGATTTGAATTCCATCTTATTAAGATCAACATCTTGTATGTTGGCATAGAAAATTCTTGTGAGAGAATCAAAACCTTGACCAAGACCATCAAAGATATTTCCAAGATTGAATTTTTTAAAGCAAGCTAAATCCTCATCATGTCCACTAGAAATATCCAATTTCTTTTCTAAAATAAAACCTTTAGATGAAATCTTCTCAAAAATTCTAGTACATGAATCATCCACAAACCTAATCCTAAGAGAATTTTGGTCACAAGGAAGATTCATACTAGAGGTATTTGGATTTTTGAAATTCCTTTTTGAGCCCTTAGAATTCATCATGATGTCTAAGAAATTTAATGGAACAAGATGGATTTACTTACTTGGAGTGAACCTTGAATACCCTTTCTCTTAGTTTATCTAAGGAGTCTTCATTGGAGGCTACACACAAAACCCTAGAAGTTCACGTACGCAGACGGGTGAGAGAAAGAAGATAGTATGCGAACTTCCTCTTAATAAGACCAAAAATGGGCTTAGACCCGTTTGCGAACTTCAATCCTCAAAGAAAAAGGGGTTTTGTTAGATGTTTGCATATCAAGGATTATGTATTCCGTAACAAGGTGGATGCACTAGAAAGCTTTCTTTGAAAATTCAAGACAACCTGTACACGATTCAACCATTTCTTGCCCCATTTCAAGATATATATATATATATATACATATGGGGTAGTGCCAGTCTTGTTACCAAGAGGCACAATGTGCAGAGAGATTCTCATGCAACATTTTCGGTTGACCATTGCGAACAGTCCCTGTAATGTAATCACCATAACCATTGTGAACAGTCCCTGTAATGTAATCACCATAACATTGTGAACAGTCCCTGTAATGTAATCACGTAGTCATTGGTGGAAAATTGCTATGCGTGCTTTTCTTCAAGCTCGTGATTTTCTAATATGCGTACGTGTTGTTAATGGCTTTGATTCTCCAGTTGTTGTAGAAGGCGATGTAACTATTCCAAAGGGTATTGGTAGATATGAACCTGGCGAGATTCTTGCTGCGAAGCAAAATTCTGACAGGTTAAATGCTATCATACATGCCATTACCCCAGATCTTCAGTACCATGTGACTACGTGAACTAAGTCTAAAGAAGCCTGGGATATCTTGGAAACTGTATTCGAAGGAAATTTCTCTGAGAAATAAGTTAGGCTTCAAAACCTATGTTTTGATTCGGAAAACCTTCGTATGGCTGATGAAGATTCATTCGATGAGTTTAATCACAAAGTTTCTGAAATTGTTAATGCATCTTTTATGTTGGGTAAGACTATTCTTGAAAAGGATATTGCGATGAAAATTCTCAGATCGTTGCTAGCCAATTACGATTCTAAGAAACATGCCATCGTTGAAGGAAATGACCTTAATACTTTATCCAGAAATACTCTGGTTAGAAAGTTAAAGATCTTTGATCATGAGCATACATCCAAATCTGAAAAGGATATTGCTTTTAAAGCACAAAAGAACACAAAATTGCTTGACAAAAGTAAAAGTGTTGGCAACTCTGTAGATGATCCTATTGAGACTGATTCGTCTGATGAAGATCTTGAAAACTCATTCTCTCTGATCATAAGACAGTTTGGATATCTTATTTTGAAGAGAAGTAAACGGTTTGTCAGAGATAACCTAGATCATCAGTTAAACCTCATGACTATGTTCCTCCTAATATCGGGGATACAGTTGATACTGATGATGAGGATATGCCTCATTGCTTCAAGTGTAAAGGTTTTGGTCATTTTTCCATTGAGTGTCCAAATCATAGAAAATACACTGGAACAAAGGTATTGCTACAACTCTTAATGAAATGTCTGATCACTATGATTCAAATGAAGATGAAAATCAAATATTGCGCTCCTTGCTGAAAATATTAATTTTGATAATTGTAGCAATACTCACATCATTCTTGATATTTTCTTGAAGAAACTTCTTCAACTATTTTGGAGGATAAAATGGATTTTTCTCTGTCTACTGGAAATTCTGTTTCTAATATTTCAGGTACCACATTTTGTCTAGCAACTTGCTCTGCTATGGTGTCTGAACCGTCCTCCATATTGACATGTTCTTATTGTACTTCTACGGGTCATGAACTCGTTAAGTGTTACAAGTACAAACACAAAATAAGATATGTCAATAAACTTCAACGGAGAGCAAATCGATTAGCAAACAAGCTTAATTCCTCTCCGAAAAACTCAAACTTGTTCAGAAGCTTAATTTACCCGAGGCAAGAAAAAAACTCAATTCCTCTCCGAAAAAGTTAATTTCTAAAGAACTAATTTGACCTCTCCGAAAAATAACATGGTCTAAACATTATGTGAAAGAGGATTTTAGGAACTCTTTCCAAAAATTTCATGGTGGATAGATTATCGTTCACCCCAACACAACTTAATTGTGTTGGTTGTGCATCTTGTCTCAAGTGCCTGATTCCAAAGAGACAAGAGTTAAGCACCTTCGGGTCTTAAGGAACAAAAAAAATTTGTGTTGTTTTGTTTGGGTTTCGGTTTATCTTTTCATATCCTGGATTGGTATTGACAAGAGGTTTCCTTGTTTGATCTTTAAAAGAGGGGTAAAATCAATAATTATGCCATCTTTAGGGTTGTGAGTTATGCGTACGTGAATCTTCTTACCTTGTATAAAGGTTCTGTAACCCTAAATTCATTTTTCCTTCCTTGAAAAACTCTTTTTATCACAAGTTTGCTTGTAGAGCTTGCTTTGTGAATTTCTCTCACAAACCCATATTTGTATATAGACTCCAAGCATTATGACTTTTTATGGAAAAGAGGTTAATATGATTGTTAAGCCATCAATCATGAGGGGAAAAAATAAATCTTTGGTACCCTCTTCCTTGAAAAGAAAAAGGAGGAATGTAAGGAAACCAAGGGTTGTCCCTTCAAATCTTCAGAAGTTTTCTGGTGTTCTTGAAGAGTTGAAAGAAACAAGAAAGAAGATACATCAAATAAAAGCTATTGTTTTTAGGAATCTTGAAATTCAGATGGCCCTGGTTTGACATCATTCAAGAAGGTTTATTGGAATTGACTCCTTTCTTCATGAACCTTATGTTCCGATGGATGTTGACAATAAGGAGTTCGGGGACGATAAAGAATTTTTCAAAGGTCTTAATGTATAGGAAGCTTCTTATGAGAATTTATTCTTGTGTTTTAATAAGGATAACTAGGTTTTGAAATAGCAATTATTGTGAGTATACATAGCTATTGTCAACGATTTTCATCTTGCAATGTGTTTATATTTATTTATTTAAGTTCTAAAGTTTATTTGGAAAATGATTTTGCAGTATTAATCTTTATTGGTTTTATATATTGCAAAAACTTGTTATGGGATATGTGTGGTTGCGTCCGTGAACTATGCTTATCTCATATATGTCAAAAGTTAAGTCTATTATATGTCTTTATGCAAATATTGATGGAAAATAGAATGAACTTTTGATAACAAAGATCAAGTCTATGATATCATTATGCAAATAAATATATTGATGAAAAGAATGAATCTTTGAATATTCCACAGTATTGATCTTTCCCTAATCCACTTCTATGTGAAAGTACTGTGCGGCTCCATAAGTTCTCTTATGTTAAGCATTTACGATTAAATTAATCATGGGTTCCCTTGTGGTTAATTTAATTGAGTTTTCTGGATACAAGTTCATGTTTCATGTAACATGAATTTGTTAATGTCTAAAGAAATCCTTATTTTCTTGTAAAAGTAAGATCACTCTTTTTGTTCTCTCGGGAATGACATTTTATGGGGGAGAGTTCTTAATTGAACTTGTGCTTAATTGCCAAATATTTGTAGGGAGTGCGGCTATGGAATATTGTAGGAGTTTTCTTGTATATTTATAAACTCCTTGATGGATACACTAAGTTTCGACCATGTGAAATCATCCAAACAAAGTTGATATGTTCTCTTTTAATCATGAAGTATCTCTATAAGAATTTCATTATGATCCCACTAGTTTTCGTACCTTTGCCAATTTATATTGACAAAAATGGGGAGAATTAATGTGTAGTTCACTCTACAAATACATATGATTTACGGATCATTATATAAGGGGGAGTGGTTTTCATTGTGAGATGAAGTATTGACTAAGGGGGAGTGATACATATCACCATAGTATTGTTGTCAAATTTGTGATACAATTGGACTTTGTTATTGTGTAATAATACTATGACACTATACAACAATGATTGAGATCTACTGTTTTCTCATTGTTATAGCTACAGATCTTCAACAACTATGATACTGAGTTGAACACGTTCAGAATCACTGGAATACTTGAAGTGGTGAGGATTTAGAGTAATGTTGAATAACCAAGGAAATCAAACATTTGGATGAGAAGCTACAAAGTTTATTTATTTTCTAATCCATATGTATTGATAGTTTTGTCACTAAAATTGACAAAGGGGGAGATTGTTAGAGCACTGCTCGGTCAAACTCGCAAGCTTTTCTATCTCAAGATTGTTTTTCAAGTTTAGTTGCCAAAACTATAAGTCTTGATTTCTAGTTTACTTATATCTAAGTCTCGGATTAGGATAGAAAGTGTAGTTGAGCTTTAGACTTCACGACGTTCATCGATTGAAGATGAAGAACTACTAAGGGGAGCTTGTGGAACTTCATCAACAAAAGGTATGTGGAGACTTGAACTCAACTATTACTCAAAAGTCTATCTACTCTATCTCATATTTGATACAAAAGTCGTATAGATATATAGACTTCGATTATACACATTTGATATTTCGAGCTGAGTTTAACTCGCTTACATATTTCTCAAAATATGTGTTGGTAAGCTTTCACTTTAACCAAGTTCATCATATATTCTTGACGAAAGTAAAAAGATGATCATATGAAAATGCCTGGTAACATCTTACATGACTTGTGTGAGACAGTCATTTGATTTAGACTCGGAATGTTTCGTATTGATCTATCGATCACTTGGAAATTGCTTTGAAGCTAATAGTTTGTGTGAGACAGTTATTATCGTATTCTAAGAAAGTTTCAATGATTAAATTGAGAGTTTAGAAGAATCAACCATAATTGGATATAACACAGTATGCGTACTTGTATGCTAACTGTTGCAAGTTATTCCAAGTCCGAGAACCATAGCATGCATACCCGTATGCATACTGGTTGGTTTAATGAAAGTCCGAGAACTTAGTATGCATACTGACGTGTACGGAAATTCAACTGAGTTTGGAACATATGAGTACCGTCCTTTCGCATACTGGCGAACCCAAACTAAGTCTGGTTACTAAGGTATGCGTACCCTTTTGCATACTTGAGTAGGTTATGTTCTAAAATCGGTTTGTTCATTAACTAATATATTTATATAATAAGGAATACAATCTTTTGAAAATCGTGGCTATAATGTTCATGAATTTATTCGAGTGAATCAAAATCGATTTTGCTTCAATTGTGTCTTGTATACTCTATGCGAATATAAACTATTGAACAACTCTAGAACTAGTTTCTTTTGAGTCATTTGAACTAGTTGTGTTAAGATGAACAAGGTTGAGATGAAAGTGTTCATATGGCTAACTTCAGTTAACTATTGTTGAGCCAACAAGGTGTACACGTTTAGGTATGGTTACCCATATCTAAATGAAGTCACTTTTCATTTGTGTATAACAAGCTAAGTTCGATCTAACGGTTGAAAGATATTAGCTCGAGTCTAATCAGGTTTTCATCTAATGGTGAATATTGAATGCTTTGTTACCAAGGTATCATTGATTGCAAACCCTGATTTAAAGACTATATAAGGGGGAACTCTAGCAATTGGGAAACCTAATCCCTACACCTCCTGTTTGATACTAGTTGCGACTAGAGTCGATTCTCCTTTAACCTAGGTTTTTCTAAAACCATTATAGGTTAACTACTTAAAGACTTCATTGGGATTCTGAAGCCAGACCTAACTAATTTCTATGTAGTTGCGTGTTCTGATCTTGTTGTTTTATATCGTATTGAGTACTATCTTATTTAAGATTTGATCGAGATTTAATCTCCGATAGGCAAGATAAAAAGTAGTCACAAACATCTTCGTCTCATCGTTTGTGATTCCACAATATCGTGTTTCGCTACCATACGATTAAGATTATTGTGAGGTGATTGATATACTAGGATGTTCTTCGGGAATATAAGTCTGGTATATCAATTGGTTTATGTTCACCTTGATTGATCAAAAGACGGAACAAAACTCATATGTATTTCTGTGGGAGACAAATTTATCTATTCAATAGACCTTTCTGTGTGAGAGAAATTGGTTTATCAAGTTTTTGACTTTGGGTCGTAGAAACTCTAAGTTGTGGGTAAGATCAGCTAAGGGAATCAAGTGCATAGAGTCCTGATGGGATTCAGAGGCGTAAGGAACACGACTGTACCTTGATCAGTGTGAGATTGGTTACGGCTCAATTACATTCCAGTACGAAGTTAACTTGGAGTAGGCTAGTGTATGTAGCGGATTAATACGGTGTGGTGCTCAAATATGGACTAGTTTGATTTGATGATTATAGTATGAAACAGAGATACAATTCTTGGATATATTTCCATTGACTGAGTATGACTATCTTGTTGATTCTCTTGGTATTATATTGGAGTTTGTCCATATAAATTTCCTAAACGAAATATTGGGTGAAAAGGCGAGGGTACCCAAATATACCTCAAGATAAAACTTTTCCTTCCTATAAGTCCTTTATCCGAAAGTGATTGTCTATAGACTGATTCGAGACAATGCAACAAATCGGTTCACACTTCGTGTGATCGTCTATGGATATGAGATCGAGACAATACAACAATGAAGTATGTTTACTTGATACAAAGGTTCAGACTTAACCAAACTCAATAGAATTTACGTATAAAGTAATAAATAGGAATTAACGTTTGTGAAATTTACTTTAATTATAATAAAACAATTATAATGCGGAAATATAAAGTAAAAGACACATCAAGATTTTGTTAATGAGGAAACCGCAAATGCAGAAAAACCCCGGGACCTAGTCCAGAATTGAACACTCTCAGGATTAAGCCTCTATACAAAATAAACCAACTTTGTATAGTTGAGACCAAGCAACTAAACCTATAGTTCACCTAGTTCCGCCTGTATTCCCATGCCTTCAACTAGCAAACAAGTCACGTACTTGGACCAATTCCTTTGGTTCGTATTCCAAATAGTAAAGGAACAACAAATTTGTTTGGTATTAACTCTCTTCAACCAAGTGATATGAGTTGCACAAAGGCTCTTCTGTTTATCTTCACATAAACTCCTTTTCCATGTTCCAAGATCTATCTTATGTTCAATCACCAAAAGGTAATCGTTAAGATTAAGCCAATCAACACTCTTAATCCAAAGAACTGTGTTGATGCCGATCTTCTCAATTAATCAATTCAATCTACCACAAGAATAAACCGATTATTAATCGGATCATCTTTTACCGAAATAAGTATTGTGCACACAAAATATTATAAAACCAAGAATGAAATCTTCTATCTCTTCTTTGTCTTCAAATCTTCTTAAATCTTCAATAAACACCTACACACAACTACTTGAATCTCTTGTGATCAATCACACATAGAATGCAGTTTGTTAATAATGGATTATCACAAGATCATCTTAATATCTAACAACGGTCTAAAGATCCCTGTCGAAACCTTGAACTAGTTTGAGTGAATCTTATATCAGAAGAGAAGTTTCTCAAGCATAAACAAACTAGGTACAATTAAAGTTCAACCACCGTTCAATCAAATCAATATGAAAACTAAAGATAAAACGCAATATCTAGTTTCCCACTAACGGTACGCACTAGAGCTTATCAATCCCAAAGAAGACTTTAAACTGAGCGGCCGTAAGAGATTCCACTTAATTAGGTTACTCTCCTCTCCGAATAGGCGGCTTCACCAGTATCAGTACAACAGAGGAAGTTTATTGTCACGAAGGATTAGTTTGCTAGAAATGCAAACTCAAAGTATTTATAGACAAGGAAGTTTGGACACCAAGGAATTTCCAAAACCGAAAATATTCTCAAGATATTTTTCCATATTAACCCAAATTTGGTTTTCATAATTCCTGTGAATGCACTGTCCAAAATAATGATCGAAATCTCCTTGGAAAATCTTTAACTAGCAAATGCACATTACTAATTCTTATTAAAAACCTTATTAAAAGATTCTTAACTTATTTAAATTCGATCTTGTGATTTACTTCCTTCTTAGTTGTTAAGGAATATCTTTGAACAATAAAAGAATACACATAAATGCGCGTGTTCAAAGTGTGTTGACATCTTACTCTTGCAAGTCCTTTTTCATACTTACTCACTTGAAACTGATTTACCACACTTCCAAACAAGTTTAGAATTGGTTCATCTGACTTTCAAGAACCATGTGATTGATCAAGTAACACTCAATCACAAACCATGGGTGTAACGGTTCTACCAAAACAAGTTTGGGTTCCACCTCCATGTGAGTATTGTGCATAGTTTCACTAGCTTACCAAAATTTGGCTGGCTAGGTACTTGGATTGGTTCCCCACATATATTTGGTATCTAACTTGTATGCACTGCACATGTCCATAGGATCGGTTCCTCCTTGCCTAAAAACGTGTTGCACATGTTCATAGGATTGGTTCCCCTTTCTTCTATAAACCTTGCTACACCTCATACAAGGACCGGTTCCCCTTGTGATGTACTGCACCTATTACTAGGATCGGTTCCCCTCTCCCAAAATTTGGTCAGACACTCACAAACCCGGTCATACCCCAGGTGATTACTTAAGATCGGTTTCACTAATAAAAGTCATACCAATACATAAGTTAGGCCTCATGTGAATAGTTTTACCAAGAACATAAACAGGTCATAAGCAGTTATACTAATCACAAATATTGGTCTTTCATAAGATTTGCAATGAAGAACAGCCCCAATAACGCCTGCGATCTCCTTTTCGGTTCACAACACATATCATGAACTTACTTCCTTAAAACACATGTAAAAACATTGTTTACTAGGATGAAATCCTCACCTCATACCCATCCATAATCACAGTAGCATTCATACGATAATGTCGATGTCTCATTTACAAAGTTTAATGGTTAAGCAATAAACTTCATATTGTATTACTTAATACTATGTCTATCTAGAGTGTTCATGCTTCGCAGTTTTATGTTTTCAATATGCACGACTTGAAAGATACGTTAGGGAATGAAACAGTTCAAGTCAAATATCACTAACCTCAAGTGGAAGGATGATGTTGTGGTTGTATCTATGTACTTCTTCACTTCTTCAAGTCTTCGCAATACTTGTGATGTCTCATCCTAATACTTTCAATCTAACCTATACGAAGTTGACTCTAGTACATTTAAATCAAGCGACTCTTAAATGATTTTTTGGTTCACTAAAATATGACAACCAAACTTGACATACCAACGCTTGGTGGGTTCAACCGAGCTATGCTCTAACATTGGGTGAGGTTGTTAGACCCCAACTTTTTCACCGCGAGTTCTTGCTAGAAGAAGGAAACCTATCCCTTTAATTTTCCTTGGTCGATCCTTTTCATAAGCATATAGGCCTCCTTTGTCAAGGTTTATTATGCTTTTAACTCGACTCCATAGTAATCTTTGTTCAAGGACCGTCATCTTCTCACCCAAATTAATGCCACGGGCCACGTCCTCGACCACCTAATTAACTCGTTAAATCTATATTTTTTTCATATCAAATACACGAACTGTAATTATTCGTAGATAATTAAAAAAAACATGTACAAACATAAGGATAATTAGTAGTATACGTACCACCATCTCCCTCCAATCACTTTTATCATTCATTGATGGTCTTGATGTCAAACTCTCTCCCTTCTTGAAGTATTTCCTCGCCTCCAGATCCAAATTTTCCACATAAGGATGAGACCACTCTTCATAATATTCCATGTAACTCGCATCCGCATCAGAATTGTCATGAGAAGCTTCAAGACCTCTTCTACTCATTAGGTTTATTTCTTCGGAGCGAGCATTCCAATGATCGATCGGTGGTGCTGGTTCATAGGTCAATTTGACATCATTCTCAGTAAATCGGGAGTTGCGTACACTCACTTTAAAATGAGAGGTTTAAGGTACTCTTTTCAGGACAATACCAATTTGACGGAGCGTTCTACGAGGATATAAAATGACGAACCCAGTTGGATGAAACAAAGGTCCAACATAGGTCGCCACATCAGAAAATACTCTATCACTAAATTCATCCTATCCATCCTCATCAAGTCTCAAATATGAATAAAAAATTATATCATCGATTGTCAAAGCATCCAACATTTTCCTCATGTCGACCATTTCTATCTCTTTAGCCTTGTGTTGGGTCCCTAGAAAGGGGTATCTTCCTCCTGTAGGTTTCCCGGTAGGCCACTTCTTATCCCGAAAAGGCCTCAAAATTTTAAAATGGTCATAATCCTGTGACTAAAGGAAAAAAATAAGAATTATAAATAAGATATTACACACAAACCTATATGGAAACAATACCTCGATAGGAATAACGCATCCCACAATTTGTGTTTTATTCAACTTAGAAGCTTTGCAAAGATTGTACAATACAGTGGAAAGGAGGGAGGTTCCCCACGAGTACTTAAGTACCTCTTTTGTTTATGGAGCTAGACTGAGAGACTTCAACTACTATAAATAACAAGCATTTACCTTATTTCCTGAGAAATCGGGAAAAAAGACGGTGCCAAAAGAGTGCAACAAGTAAGATATAGTTGTATGTCTAGCTCCTGCTTCGTCCATTACCACCTCTCCACTAGCATCCTTGGGGACATAATCCTCAAACTTCTCCCTTCGAAGAACCATGTTAATCTTTCTTGCAATCTTAACTGATTCATGACATTCACCCGATACACTGAATGGCCTTTTAGTTCTAGGCAAGGCTCTGCCACCTATCTCAAACTCTTCTTCCGCTTCAAGTTTTCCCTACCCAAGACACTCTTTCGCCAAGACATAAAGCTCTTCAAAATGAATAGAATTGTTAAAACCATCAAATACAACTTTTTCTTCCGAAGCAAGACCGGTAATTTGCTTTGCATCATCTGGAGTGATAGTCATCTCGCCGAACCGGAGTAGAAAAGTTATGGTTTCGGGCCAGAATCTTTCTCTAACCCCACAAACAGTTACAACATCGTAGGTCTGCTGCAAAGCCTCAATTCCAAACCATAACCCCGAAGCTTTTACCAAGGCTACCACATCTGGATGCTCTCTATCCAACGACCGAAATTCTCCTTGTTGGTGCTTTAGTTTAGGGCCCGCTTTATCGGGAAACTACAAAAAATAAAAATATTATTACATTTAATAATCCATAATAAAATTAAAATAACATACATTAAATTTGATTTGTTACCTTTGCTGCACAAACCCTAGCATCCCATGATGACCGGTAACCAAACAAGATGGATCGATCTCTTGGCTTATCCCAAGGTCTCCCATTCTTCTTGGAAGGTAAAAACTCCATATCATCAATGATTTTTCTTGTTGAGCCTTTTGGTGGATACTTATTCTTCTCCACCGCTACGGCTTTACCCTTATCAATAGCATCAACACTTGTTTCGGCAAAGTTTTCTTCTTGAATCTCTAGATATGGTTGTTCAACAACTGCACTTTCTCCACCTTCATTTCCTCCACCGGTAGCAACTCCAACTTCGTTTCCTCCACCTTCATTTACTCCACCTTCATTACCTCCACCAGTGACAACTCTACTTGTATTCCTTTCATTTCCTCTCAATGGTTTTGTGTGACGAGGTTGCGAAGTCGGGATATTAGAAGGTGTTACTTTTTGTGATCTTTTCTTACTCCTTTCATTTCCTATGTTCAAAGTTGATTACATATCAAATTATATATAACGGTGTTCAAATCGATAAAAATAAGACTTCAAAAACTAAAGCAAATAAGTAAATACGGTTGGGAAAGTTGGACAAAACCAACCTGTAACATGAAAAAACGACCATGAAAATTGGCATTCCCAGCCGCAAACATGTTTACATATGGGACCTTCAGCAATCGACCAATATGTAACACTAATTGCGGCTAGGTAATTATATTTACGTCTTGGTTTCTCAAATTACGGATAGGAATAACCTAGATGTAAACACTACCACTGGATTGATTTTCAAACACAGAAGAAGATACAAATAGGTTTTCCCTAGTTGTTACCACTACAAATGGGACTTTGGTAAATCGACCAAGCCATAAAATGTATAGCGGTTAGGAAATAAAATTTACGGCTTGGTTTCTCATATTACATCTAGGAATAACCTAGCCCTAAACACTAACGTTGGATTAGCTTTCGAACATAGAAGAAGATACATGTATGAATAACCTAGCCGTAAACAATGTGTTGTGGTTAGGATTTCTCAGTTCCCATCCGTGTTACCTATGTTACTGATCAGTGTTCTTAGTATTCCCAACCGTAAATAGTCGTTATGACTGGGAAAGCAAGAACTCCAAGCCATAAACGGTTTCTGAAACTGTTTTTTCAGACCTAATTTTTTCAAAATGAACTAATCATTCAAATGCTCAAATAAAGAGTGGGTTTTTCAATTCACATCTTATTGCAGTTATATCAGGAGTTTTGGCGTCTTGTTCATCTCCTTCATTCACTTCTTCTTGATCTCTAGTTTCATCTTCACTTGATGAATTTGGTTCTTCTGGTTCCGGAGGAGGTTGTTTCGGATTCGATCTTGGATTTTTCTTTTGTCTTCACCATGGTTTTATATAATGAATTTAATTGACGATGGACTTTTTTTGAATCTACGATTAATCGTTTTCAAACGAAGAAGAAGAAAAGAAAGAGGGGAGAAGACCAAAATAAGAGAAGTAGAAGACCGAATGATCTTCAGTTAAATTTATTGAGGGTATTTTTGAACTTTTTGATGCGCGTCATTAATGCAACAAATTAATAAATATATTTCCCACTAATTAACTGGTAATATAGCGGTAGTAAGAGATCGTTCCCACATAGAGATGTGTAATTGATAGGTTATTTGTAATAGCAAAATAAAGTAAATAACAAAGGGGGGTTTTGGTTTATAAGATGAATAGAAAGACAATAATAAAGAAAAAAGATGATTAAGGAATCCTTCGCCGTTACCAAGCGATTACTGGATTAGAATACTTTTCTATCTTCTGTTAGAACCATTCATCACCAATCGTAGAATAGCAAATACACTTAGCTATCCCCAAAACTCCTTGTATCATCGGATAACAGGTACGCTTAGTCACCGGATTTTATCCAACTGAGCTTCCTTGAGGTACGCTTACAAGGTGTAACTCGATCGAACGCTTTAGGTTTTGTGAATTTAGGTTTGATTCCAGCAGTTAAACTCAGTACGCTCGGTTCACTTACTATTGTTGTTTCTACACACGATTGCTTTACATAATCCCTCTGCAAGGTCTCATGTTTTCTACTTGTGTAGGAGATGCACGATAATTACGGATCGTTCAACTCTGTACTAGCAATAGAACGATCAATAAACTAATCTAGTTGTGCACCCAAATCAATCTAAGAATCAATCATAAACCCTAGATATAATGAAAACAAACGATGATGATTAAAACCTCAAATAGATTCATATTATTAATAAAGCTTCACGCTTAGAACATTGAATTCATCCTTAATCAACAAAGGATTTAGCTACTCATATTACAAAGAAGATGAATAACGGTGGTTTCCCCCTAAAGGGGTAAACCCTAGGTTTTTATATAGAACTTGTGATATGAGATGATCGATGATATCTTCTTTGGAAGGCCTAATACCTATTTAAATAGGTTTACATTGCTTGGTCATCAAGTATTTAGTTCGGTTCAAGAACCCGACCCGAAAACACGAACTAGCGACCCCAAACATGCCCTTACGCCTTCCAAGGAGTTTATACACGTTTTCCTACTTGCTAAGTATGCGTACCTCAAATTCCAGTAGAAATTTTCGGAACTAAGGTATAAAAACCTTACTGTCTTCGGTATTCAATAAAAGCTTGTTTTGGCCACAACTTCTTCGTCTGAACTCGGAATGACCTCATTCTTTTTATATTTCAATTATATTGAATATGATGATGAAAAACCCTTAATTTGAATGAGTTAAGATCGGTATTTGGCCCGTCTCTTGATTTTGAGCGTTTTGCTCCTTTTCGTCGCACTTCTTCCACTTCTCTTGGACTTGGGCACTTGGATACTTGGAATACTTATCTTCCTAGATATTTTCAGCACTTTTTAGCTCCTTTTTGGATGATTCACCTATTAGAGTCAAATACGAGAAAACAATAGTAATAATACGAATACATGCAAGAATAATATCTAAAGCAAGTATGGAATGGACACTAAAACCATATGAATTATACACTTATCACTTTTACATATATTAGGTCCCCCCATATCCACATTTTGGTTATAATTATCATATTAAGCCTTCAAAAACCAACCCCACTGCAGCTCCAATAATATGATTCTAAAATTAACCTATTACGTACCCCTTCCACTATACAAAATCTAATTGTACTATAAAACCTATTTTAGTCTACAGAGAACACATTTCCACACATACCGGGTTTTCTTTCGGGTGTAATCCTGTGAAGGGATCGGATGGTCGAGAAGGAATGTTTCTCAGCATTGCGATGGGTGTGGGAAGAAGTAGATCATTTTTGTGTGAGTCACAAAATTTAACCCAGGAATCTTTCCCTATAAACCAAGAATTATTGAATAAAAAAAAATTCACTATGTGCCGTAACCAATTTCAACTAGCCTTGTAATTTATTTTTATTTTTTAATTGAGTAAATTCGTCTATAAAAAACACATTATATGTTATATTCAAACACGAAATCAAAATCAGCTAGGTTGATAAGGTTACCCCTAACTGATGAGATATTTTATTGTGTATCTCAAGAGCACGGCTGTCTATTGGACATTATGCAAGTATGGTTCGTTCCATAGGGACTAAAGTTATGTTACTTCCAATTTTTAATAAATATTAAGCTAAAAAGATTAAATAGTAAAATATCAACCAACGCTAATAAAAATATATAAATAACTAAATTGAAGGAAACTAAGGTTTTCGGATTCCACCGGATTAATTATGTAAAACACCCATACAATCTTCAACAAATACCCAATTTTATGACTCAAGACTATCGAGACCCAACCGATATATCTCGGAAAATATAACTTTTAAAACAAATATTACAACTTTTGTTGTAAACCAAAACATTATAATCACCTTCACTTATAAAAAATCAACAACCTAAGACTATTCAAAACAAATAAAAAACGAAGCTCATGTAGAAAAGAGATTAATAAAACAATTATTGCTCAAAAGAATGTTTTATTAAAAGATTACATGAATATTAATTGTACATAATAACCCGGCTTCTTCCTCAATCCCAGTGGAGAAATTACTCCATCATTACAAAAGAAAATTATAAGAATGAATTAAAAACTCTACTATTTTTCTCAGACTTCCAAACTCCCCTTTTCCTTGAACCCACGGCGTATTTATAGCTCACAAAGGAAACCTCTTTCCTTTTATATTTACCACTACCACATCATCATCGCGCAATGAAAATGTGCCACATGTCAGGACAATGAAAAATTCTCCAATAAGAATGTGCTATGCGTCAAATAATTGGGCCGACCGAGCGAAGCGAGGGAGGACCTTTGTATGACCAATTTTTTGTAAAATGTAAGTGATCAATTGACACAAAAAGATTGGAAATGGTTAGGGCCGAAATACCAAAAATGTCCCTCCCTTTTTGTCCAATTACTATAACTCCTTGTGTATCCTATCTTTTCAGGGGTATAATTGGACAACAAACTTTAATATAACATATCTAAATATCCACACCTTGGAATTTTACAAATTTTATCTCGTTGGAAAGCTTATAAAAAAACCTATCCAACGAGTGCAAACAACAATATCAAATTTTGAGTTTTTACGAAAAATTCAGAGGTATTTATCATTTTAGGCACAATTTTAGAAAATTAAGTGTATATTCATTATGCAAACCACCATAAAGGATACATAATAGTTTATGTAGCAAAATTTTGGTTTATTCATCAACTAATTTTCCGTTGCAACTAATAAAACGATGTACTCCCTCCGTTTCAAGAAAAACGATACTTTCATTTTAGGCACAATTCTCGAAAATTGAATGCATAGCCATTATGCAAACCACCACAAATGATGCATAACACATCATGCAACCATATTTTGGTTTATGGATCGACTAATTTTCCGTTTAAGAAAAGGTGATACTTTCACACACCGTTTCAGGAAAAGTGATACTTTCGCTCGGTTTCATAAAAAATGATACTTTCGCTCGATTTCAGAAAAAAAGTATCACTTTATCTGAAACGGAGAGAAAATATCACTTTTTCCGAAACTGGGAGAAAGTATCACTTTTTTCCGAAACGGGGCGAAAATATCACTTTTTCTGAAACGGGGTGAAAGTATAACCTTTTCTTAAATGGGACGAAAGTAGTCGCAGACAAATCCTATCTTCAGATTCTTCTTCGGTCGGCCCTCCCACCGTGGAAACGGTCGTACTAGTATAATTTTTATGCAGTTACAATTTTCTTTATTTGGGATTTATTTATTCTTTATTAACTCCAACCATAAAGATTAATATTCTTTCCATACTCTTCATATATTTAATTCCCACCAATACTCTATGTAGATTTCTTTTTTAACACTTTTTTTTTCTTGAATAAAAGATTGCCTCATTTTCCTTTCCATAAGTGAGAGATATTATATTAAACCTCCAAATCTTGTAATCAAGACAAATTATATTTTCCAAATATGAGAATTATTCCCATTATATGATGTTGCCACTAGTGGACCCCAAAGATATGTTGCTATTTTGAGAATTAACTCCAATTCCAATAGCTCATCCGAGGCATTTGAGTTTTCATTCATTTTACGGGCAAAGTACTGTATTTTAGTGCAACCGAGGTTTATTTATTAAATTCTGCAAAATCAAATAAAATTATTAGTATGTACAAAATAAAGAACTAATAAATATAAATTTGAGTAATAAATATGTAAGAATTAAGTACTTATCACTAAGTGATTGTAAATCTTGTTCTTCAAACATCTTTATTTATTTTCTAGATTGGTAAAAAAAAATTTGGTGCTGGCGAGTTTCGAACTCAATTTGAGTAATAAATATATAAGAATTAAGTACTTATCACTAAGTGATCGTAAATCTTGTTCTTCAAACATCTTTATTTATTTTATTGATTGGTAAAGAATTTTTTGGTGCTGGCGAGTTTCGAACTCAGTCCATGAGTATCATCACCCAATAACTTTACCACTTTACTACAGTGATACCGGCTTGTTTTTCAAACATGGTGAGCTCATTTCAATTGCCTAGCCAAATTTTAATTTTTTTTAATGGATTTGGCAGAGGTTAAATCTCATCAACCTAGTCTATTATCTTAATACGATTACTAAAAGCATATTAGCAATCCTGGCTTGATTGGGGTATACCCAGGTTAATTGGGGTATACCCAATTTTAAAGGGACATTTTTTGTGGGTTTTAGGGGGAGGCCTAATAGGTAAGTTACAAAAATACCCTTATCCTTTAAAAACCTATTACCCTAAATCAGTTTTAATTTTTCTTTTCATTTCATCTTCTTCTCTTCTTCTCCTCCTGATCGGTTGCCAGCCGACGCAGAAATAAATTCACTTTCTGGCTTTACTAAAATAAAGTAGTATGCAATAAGAAAGAGTTGGTATCCACAAAGAGGCCTTTGTTGTTATAAAAATTTCCAGTTTCTTAGTAACCAAAGGGGGGTTTTAAGTTATCAAAGCTATAAAACTAATTTGAAAGCAAAGTAATAGTAAAAATAATCAATAAGGAGAAAGTATTGGTCACGAGATAGTTTCATTCACAAATACATATTTTCATCAATGACTAGAATTGATATTTAATCTCTCATTTACTAAAAGTCCTAGGATACCTTGATCGCAAGAATATCCCGCTAATTCCCTGATTTCATCACAACCACATTAAAAGATGCATATGTGAATTCTTCCTAGAAAGCAACCTAAAGTGTAAAAGCAAATTAGATTTAACTCCCTAGAAGCAATAAGCTATATGGAATAAGACTAATCAAGGCAATCGAAATGTGTAAAAGAACTAAATCAATTTAACCCAAGTTATGATTCATATGTGACTAGTAGGATATATATCTCTACAAGCACTACCCACATTTATGCTACTTGGAATCAGGGATGAACAACGTTTTCATATTGAAAACCCTAATATAGCTCTAGATATGAATGCAAATCGGATTGATTCCGGACTCAACCAAATAAACAATCAAATCATAAACAATATCAACAATGAAACATAAACAATAAACTTGAGACAAAACTAATGCATTGAATCAGATTTTATTTGTGAAATCCACTTATTATCCCATAACCAATATTAAGAATTTAGCTACTCATGGTTTTTGGGTTCAACATTATTATCAAAAATAAAATGAAGAACATAAAAATAAATGAAAGCAAACCCTAGTAGAATCGTTGCTCTCCTCCAAAAACCCAGTAGAAAGATTGTGATATCTGATAAAAGAATAGAAACTCCTCCTTTTATAGTTTTCCAACTTTCCAAATTAGGTCTTCAAAGCCCACGGTCCAATACCAAGAAGACCACCCGTACTCATGTGTGAAACACCCATGTGAAAATATGACCCAGAAAGTGCACGCCGGAAAACTGTGTTTCTGGCCGGAATCCGGCACCGGAAAGTTGTTGCCCTGTCTCCTGAAAAGTCAACGCTCAAGACGGTCACCCGGTTCAACTCGGGTCAACAGATTCAACTCGGATCAAATACCGAGTCATACCGAGTCACCAACGAGTCAAGTGAACCGACTAGGTTAGTTGCAGTGGCCATATCTCCTCTTGCATATGCCATACTTGTGGAGCACAATGATTGCAGTTCACGGCCAAGATGGCCCTGCTGCACCATGATGCCAACTCTGTCACAGACAAGATGCATGTTCTCCCTGCTACTTCAAAAACAACAGCATCTGTAGCTCCTTCTTCTGCAACTCCAATTGCTTCCCTGAATCACATTCTGCAGCATAACAGTTCCACATGCTCTCCTGCGATAGCATCATAAACTCCATTGCATCTTTACCCGCAATTCTGTCCATGTTGTCCACCTGCACATTCATACCTAGCATTCATCTATTGCATCACTTCATAACTCCACCAACTCACCTTCTCTTGTTCATTGTAGCTCAACCTGCTACAGATTCATGCCCTCACTGCCCTTTTCAGTTCTTAACCTGCAGTCTCATTGCAGCATCAGTTCCAGGTGCTCATTCGCTTACCATTCCCTTGAGTCTTGCGCTGCCACTACACCTGCAAGCCTCATTGTCACAGCACCAAAGCAACAAATCATCTCCCCAGTTCACAACAGCCACATAATGACCACCAGTTTGATCCTCAAATGCAGCTGCTATCATTCCTAATGTAACATTGCTTACATCTCCATAGCTGCATCACCACCATCAACTCCTCACCACAGTTCAACCATTCAAAACCCAACTTCTACTCCATGTCACTCAAAACCACCACATGAAACTACACAGCTTCAGTAGTACCACCTGTAACAACTCCTCTCTGAACTGCATTTCAGGCACTCGGCTATCACCACTTCTTCCATCCACAGCTGCACATTCTCCATTGCAATTCCAGCTGCATCACAATATATTACAGCTGCTCCTGTAATTTCATTTGCACAACCATTCATTTTTGAGCTATTGCACCACTACCTGACTGCAACACCCTGTAATTCATTTTTGTGTTGTAATACCACCAGCAGCATTTGATTGCTTCGCAGCACCACCACCTGCAATACAATATAACCTCACTACCAATGCCATCTCAACATTCATGACCATCAGCATCAAAGCTTTTCTGTCTCTCTCAATCACACAAGCTCAAACATCACCAGCATATTCTCACCAAACCACTGGCAAACATCCCTCATACACATCCATCATGGCAAACCAGCACAGAGTGGTGCAGTCGACAACCTCAGTTCAATTGATCCCTAGAACCAAGGGATATAGCCATTCTCTTATGCCCAGGCCACCATTTTCATTCCAGTTCAATCTCCACCTACAGCTGCATTCCATTGCAGCTCATTCTCTTAATTATGCCATGACTTTAACTGCATCAACACTACATTCCTGTAGCTTAGCCATCTAACTGTTCCCAACTTCACAGATACCACCAATTCCTTAGCACTTGCACACCACCACCAGTCTTGGCCGCATCCACTCTGAACCCATCTTCATATCTGCAACTCAGCTCATAACCACCTTGACCTCTGAAATCCATGGCTTTGACATCTCAATAGCAGAAACCCATTCCACAAATTCGAACCATCAATACATAGATCTCTCTCAGTAAACCCTAACTCAATCCCCATCTTCTAATTCATCCGACATTCTCCATTTAAACTCTGAATTATCATCTCTAAGAAACCCTAGATATCCACTTCCCCGACTTCTCAATCTAACCCCCACAACCATCTCTTCAATTTCAACTGAACATTCACAAATTCATCCTCTTGATTTCTCCATTTATTTCTGAGTTTCACTCTGAATTTAACTCGTACACAGCATCCCCAGATGGAGCCGCCATTGTTACTCAGGCGAAAGAAGAGAAAAATAATGCTTTTCTCTAAATTTTAGGTCATGTGTAGGAAAGGCAAGTTGATACAGCCACCCGGATGAAATGGATAAGGGCCAACTGATTATGTCCGCACATTACTTCTCTAGACTAAGATGCAGTATTTGTCCCTTATTTTCGGCTTGGCTTGGTTCCGCTCCCAGTAACAGCTTCACATGGAATGACGCTTTTGCTCTTTTAGACAACGTTTCTTCTTCTTTTGCTCCGAATGACTCCAAAGCACCTAATAACTCAAAACGAAACATAAGATACATAATTCACAAGGATAATAGCAGAGAAAGCATAAATACTAGATATAAAATTAGGTGTTTTATACACCTATCAGATTCCCCCACACTTAGACTTTGCTAGTCCTCGAGAAAATCAAACAAAACTTATTCTAAAAGATACATACAACTTCCGTGAGCGTTTTCTAGAGAAATACCCATACAACCTACATTTCCAACTTACAAGTTCTCCGAAAAGATAGTATCCAACGCGCTAAGAAGACATAGAGATTCTGCATACTAGTCATAAGAAGTTAGACACAAATATGAACACAATCTCATTCTTAAAAGTTGAGAGAGAAATAACCATCCCTTATCGAAAGAAATTCGGGTTTGGAGTGATCAAAAGTCTTGACTCTGCCTCACAAGAAAGGGTTTTATGAAATTGCACTCAATAATAAATAGCTCTTTATGGGTCACACATGTGTCCAGGTAGGAATGAAGAAAGAATCCTGCGACACGTTGAATAGTAGGAAGGCAAACCTTCCAAAATGTTTTGAAAACCCACATCTTTTATTCATTTTGAGAACCTTTTTTCTGACGATCTCTTAGAAAGGAAATCAACCACTTAACGAAGGTGGGAATATGATTACTTACCTCGTTATCCGTTCGGTGTGCAGTTAGCACCACTCTCACAGCATCCATAGAAACGTCTTCGGTCTTCAATCCTTGTCTTCGGTCTTCAACTCTTGATGATAACTCATGAACTTCGTAGAATCTTAACAATGTGATTCTTTCCATTGGCTTTATTGAATGAATACAAAACCAAAAATGAACTAAACAAACCAAAATATGATGCAATGAATAAATATATATATTTTTTTTTTAAATACAAAGTAAATACAAAATGAAAACAAACAAAAAATAAAAAAACTAATGATGATCCTAAAGAACTTTTCTCTTGTCTTTTTTACTTTTTTTTTTTTTTTTTTGAGACAAGAGAATATAATACAAATAAAAATAAAAATAAAAATGCAAGTACAAATGCTATGGTGTGAGTACTTTGCCGCTTGATTCTTCACAACTTGTATGTCTCGATATCATAAACTTCTTGAATTCTCATCTTGATAATCTTCACTCTTGTACAATAGTCTTCAACTTATAAAAATTCCGCTCCTTGTCTTGTTGCTATACTTGAATCTGAAATCTGCTCATTTTTGTAACGTTGCTTGTAAACCTAAAACGTCTTCAACTTTGCTTCGAACTTGTGATGCTTCCCTTGTTGATGATGATGGTGTTTCTATGGACCTGTTGGTGTAGAGAGATAAAGTGGATGGTGCTAACTGCGAACAATATTACAAGTGGTATGTAAGTTAGCAATTCGATGTCACCATTCATGATTGATAAAATAGCACTCAAGAGATCAAAATAGTGCTTCTATTGGTGGGAGGTTGGGTAGCTCACCATTCTACCCGGAGTTTACGTACGGTGACACACACTCTAAAAGCACATATTTAGACAAGTACAAAGAAATGAAGGTCGGTGCCTCTCATGATGTAACATGGGTAGTCTCCACTATAGGGGACCACTACTCTACTACCGAATTCAGTCTGCACCATATTTGCCACTGGCATGGTTAAATCCAACTTTAACTCTCATACAAGTAAGAAACCCGATCATGTTCTCTGTCATCTCTAAGTTCAGTCACTCTTATGAGAATCTCGATGTAATCTTAGCGACATGGATACTATGTGACTCTAAACTAACTACAAGTTGGAGCTTTTCATGCACTAATTTACACAAAAGTTGAAAATTTTGAAAAAATTTACAATACAAATGCTTAACCACTCCCCCACACTTAAACTTTACATTGTCCTCAATGTAAATTGAGTCATCCAAAATACGTTAAGGTGGGAAATTATGCATGACAAATGACAAGAAATCAGAAAAATAAAATCAATATAATATAAGAAAAAGCTAAAAACAAAACAAGAAAATGAAAATAAGACAAGAGATACGCATCCTATGGGTTGCCTCCCATTTATCGCTTGGTTTAAAGTCGTCAGCTCGACTATCTCCATGCTTTCTACGACTCCTCCAGAGGGAGTGCATCCACAAAATTCGCCCCTTCCACCACTTAGGAAGTGAAATTCTCATAATATGGTTTCAACCGGTGCCCATTAACTTTAAGTTCTTTTCCTGTAGCTATGCTACGAATTTCTACTGCACCATGAGAAAACACATTAGTAAAAATGAAAGGTCCGATCCAACGTGACCTTAATTTACCCGGAAATAGATGCAAGCGAGTATTAAACAAAAGCACTTTCTGCCCAACACAAAATTGTTTTCTAGAAATCATAGTATCATGAAAGGATTTCGTTTTCTCCTTGTAAATGCGAGAGCTTTCAAATGCATCATTGCGAAGCTCCTCTAGCTCTTGGAGTTGTAACTTCCTTTGCTTTCCAGCCCCATCCATCTCCATATTGCATTTCTTTATCGCCCAAAACGCCTTATGCTCAATCTCCATGGGTAAGTGACAAGGTTTACCGTACACAAGCCTAAAAGGAGACATCCCAATAGGTGTCTTGTATGCGGTTCTATACGCCCACAAAGCATCATTTAGCCGCATGCTCCAATATTTCCTTGTTGGATTCACCGTCTTCTCAAGAATGGATTTCACCTCTCGGTTGGAAACCTCGGCTTGCCCTTTTGTTTGGGGATGATAAGGTGTTGCAACCTTATGTGACACATTGTACTTCTTCAACAAGCTTTGCAAAGTCCTGTTGTTTAAGTGAGAACCCCCATCGCTAATTATGGCTTTCGGAATTCCAAACCTTGCAAAAATGTTAGCTTGCACAAAATCTGAAACAACCTTGGAATCATTAGTTGGGGTGGCCTTAGCTTCCACCCATTTAGAGACATAATCAACAGCAAGTAAGATATAATAATTCCCATGAGAGTTGACAAAAGGACCCATAAAATCAATACCCCATACATCAAAAACTTCAATAAATTGAATAAATGTTTTTGGCATTTGATTTCGGGCACCTAGATTGCCTGTTCTTTGGCACCTATCACAAGTTGTGCAAAATATATGTGCATCCTTAAACAAGGTTGGCCAATAGAAACCGCTTTCAAGTACCTTGTAAGCGGTTCTCTTACTTCCAAAGTGTCCTCCGCAAGCATAGGAGTGACAAAATGACAAGATAGAATTAAACTCGGATTCGGGAACGCACCTTCTCATTACTTGGTCGCTGCCATGTTTCCATAAGTATGGATCATCCCATATGTATTGGTTTCCTAACCTCTTTAGTTTGTCCCTCTCAGCACGAGACAAGTTCTTTGGGATTTGTTTAGTTACCAAGTAATTCACAATATCCGCATACCATGGTTCTCCAACGGCAATTGAGAAGAGTTGCTCATCCGGGAAACTTTCACGCAATGGGATAGCTTCCTTGTCCACAGCAAGACGGCTTAAGT
Source organism: Papaver bracteatum (assembly GCA_023529315.1). NCBI lineage: Eukaryota > Viridiplantae > Streptophyta > Magnoliopsida > Ranunculales > Papaveraceae > Papaver > Papaver bracteatum. The sequence goes on from JAJJWX010002698.1 coordinate 624,319, forward strand.
GATCCGCAACGGTGTTCTCAATTCCTTTCTTATCTTTGATTTCAATATCAAACTCTTGCAAGAGTAAAATCCAGCGTATGAGCCTCGGTTTCGCTTCTTTCTTCATTAGCAAGTACCTAAGAGCTGCATGATCAGAATAAACAACAACTTTTGTACCAATTAGATAAGAGCGAAATTTATCCAATGCAAATACAATAGCTAAAAACTCTTTTTCAGTGGTTGTGTAGTTTTGTTGGGCTTCATTTAACGTTCTAGAAGCATAATAAATGGCATGAGGTATCTTCCCCACACGCTGCCCAAGAACCGCACCAACCGCGTAATCACTAGCATCACACATTATCTCAAAAGGCTTGCTCCAATCCGGTGGTTTAATGATAGGGGCTGAAATCAAAAGTTCTTTCAAACGATTGAATGCCGCCATACACTTCTCATCAAAGTTAAAAACCACATCTTTTTGCAATAAGTTGCAAAGTGGTGATGCTATCTTGGAAAAATCCTTGATAAATCTACCGTAGAAACCTGCATGACCAAGTAAAGAACGTATCTCCCTCACCGTAGTTGGAGGGGTTAGAGCACGAATAAGGTCTATCTTAGATTTATCAACTTACAAGCCCTTAGAAGATATTATATGGCCTAAAACTATGCCATGAGTTACCATGAAATGGCACTTCTCCCAATTAAGCACAAGGTTTGTTTCAACACAGCGTTCAAGGATTAATGACAAGTTGTGCAAACAAAGGTCGAATGAATCACCAAAGACACTAAAGTCATCCATAAACACTTCAATGATGTTTTCAACATACTCGGAAAAGATACTTACCATACACCTTTGAAAGGTAGCTGGAGCATTGCATAAGCCAAAAGGCATCCTTCTATTAGCAAAAGTGCCGAAAGGACAAGTGAAAGTGGTTTTCTCTTGGTCCTCATGTGCTATCACAATCTGATTGTACCCTGAATAACCATCAAGGAAACAATAATAAGCATGTCCAGCTAAAAGTTCAAGCATTTGATCAATAAAAGGTAAAGGAAAATGATCCTTCCTAGTAGTAGCATTCAACTTTCTATAATCAATACAAACCCTCCAACCGGTTTTCACACAAGTTGGGACAAGTTCGTTTTCATCATTCTCCACCACGGTCACACCTGATTTCTTTGGTACAACTTGTACCGGGCTTACCCACTTGCTATCGGATATGGGGTAAATAACACCCACTTCCAAAAGCTTGAGTATCTCCTTTTTCACAACTTCCATCATGGGAGGGTTCAAATGACGTTGCACTTCCATTTTAGGCTTTGAATCATACTCCAAACGAATCTTATGCATACAAACGGCAGGGATTATACCCTTGATATCAGCGATTGTCCATCCTATGGCCGTCTTGTGCTTCCTTAACACCCTTAGAAGATTTTGCTCCTGTAATTCACTAAGCTCTTTGAAACAATCACAGGTAACTCTTCATTGTCACCCAAGTACAAGTAATTTAAGTGACTTGGAAGAGGTTTCAATTCCAACTTTGGAGATTTAACAATAGAAGTTAAAAGCTTTTCATCACTGCATGGTAAAGAAATAAAAGAAACATTATGAGTTTCCGGACATCCTTGTAGTGAGTTGAGATCACCAAGGGCTTCATTAACTTCATTACCACACTCTACTCCATCATCCATAGATGTAGTTAAAACAGTTTCCAAAGCATCATCACCATTTAATTCAAACACTTTTTGCGCCAACCCATCCATAACATCAACGGAGAAACAAGAGTGGACATCACTAGGATATCTCATCGTTTCGAAAATGTTGAAACGTATTATTTATCCGTCAAACTCCATAGTCAACGTTCCCTTGTCTACATCAATGATCGTCTTAGCCGTTTTCATGAAAGGGCATCCAAGTAGAAATGGAAGAGACGAGTCCGGTGCACCTACATCCATCTCTAACACATAAAAGTCAGCTGGAAATACAAGTTAATTAACCTGCACAAGAACATCCTCAACAATACCCATTGGGTAAACATTAGAGCGATCGTCTAATTGCAACACAATTTCATCCTTTTTCAAAGGACCTAGATTAAGTGAATTATACATGGATGCCGGCATAACATTAACGGATGCACCTAAGTCTAACATTGCTTTGCTAAAAGTGGTGTTACCAATTGTGATGGGAATGTCAAAGCTACCGGGATCCTTGCATTTCAGTGGGAGTTTGTGTTGTAAGATTGCCGAAGCATTCTCCCCCACACTTAGCACTTCATTTCCTTTAAGCCTTTGCTTGTTGGTACACAAATCCTTCAACACTTTTGCATACTTTAGAACTTGCTTGATAGCATCAATGAGTGGTATATTCACATGAATCTTCTTGAGAACGTCTAAAATCTCCTTTTCTAGTTCCGCCTTCTTAGAACTTGAAAATCTGCGAGGAAAAGGTATAGGAGGAACATAAGTAGAAACCGGAGTTTTAGAGTTAGGAATAGGTACCTCGGGTGTTTGGGGAATTTCATCCCTCTTTTCCTCCGAAACCGGCTCCTTTGGAACTTCCTCTTCACCCAAATCAGCAACTTTGGGTTGTTCAAGTTGTGTACCACTTCTCAACGTAATTGCATTAACACCCTCTTTTTGGTTAATGGGTTGAGAAGGGAGTCTTCCACTATTTTGTGCTTTCAACTTGTTGATATCAATTTCCATGGAGCCTACTTGAGTCTGCAAATCCTTAATCGCACTCTTGGTTTCTTGTTGGCTCTCCTTGAACATAATAGAAATACCTTGCATAAAAGTTTGTAGCTTGGCATCGATATCGGAACCTTGATTTTTCACCGATTGTTGTGGTTGCTGAAATTGCTGCTGTTGTTGTTGAAATTGTTGTTGTTGCGGTTGAAATTGTTATTGTTGTTGCGGTTGAAATCCACTCGGACGGTTGAAGGTAGGTTGTTGAACCGCACCTTGCTTGTTGGCATAGCTGAAATTTGGATGATATCTCCATCCCGGATTGTAAGTGTTGGAATAGGGATCATACCGTCTTGGTTGGTTTGGAAAAACCGCATTAGCTTGCTCCAAATCTTCACCATACGAAGGTAATATAACCGCAGCCATCTTTTGCATCATGTGCTCCATATTGTCCATCCTTTGATCACGGTGTGATGATGATAAATCACTAACTTGATGCACTCCTCTAATCATTGGTTCACATCTTGTGTAGAATTGTTGCGAGTTTGCAGCCATGCTTTCAATCAACTCGGCAGCTTGGGCCACCGTCTTGTTCACTAGTGCACCACCACCCGCTGCATCTAGAAGATATCTATCACTTGATTGGAGACCTTCGTAGAAGTACTGGATTATCATAGCATCGCTGAATTGATGGTGAGGACAGCTTGCCACCAATCTCTTGTATCGCTCCCAACATTCATACAAAGACTCTCCCGCATGTTGCTTTATTCCGCAAATCTCTTTGCGAATTTGAGTGGCCTTCGACGCAGGAAAATACCTCTCTATAAATATTTCCTTCAACCCGTTCCATGTAGTGACACTTCCGGCAAGCAAACAATACAACCAATCTTTAGCGCTGTCCACCATAGAAAATGGAAACACTTTCATCATTGCACCATCGGCTTCGGTCTCCGCTGGAAGCATAGCCTTGACAATGGTATATAACTCCATAAGATGCTTGTTTAGATCTTCATTCTCCATACCATGAAACTTTGGAAACTCTCTAAGCAACCCCGGCTTGATCTCGAATGTTGAATTGGTTTGAATACACCATCGTTGTGCATCAAGCCTATGAGACGCCAAATCCTTGAGTGTACGATTTGCGTCTTCCATTGCTTCTTCTTCTTCAACTAGTGGTTCTTCTACAAATGGAACCTCTAGTTCTTCTTCTAGTTGTAACTCTTCTTCCAATTCTTGATGAAGAGCTTCGTGTTCTACTTCAAAGACTTGTTCTTCCGTTGTGTCTTGACTTGGTTGGATTATTGTGCCTCTCCGAGTAGCAATTTCGCACCTTGGATAGCTCTAATCCTTAGAAGCCAGGGATTAGTAACTGAAAAACAATTCTCGCAAACAAGTAAGAAACAAGACAAGAAACGGAAAACAAATATGCAAGCAGAAAAATGATAAAAAGAAACTAAAAACTTAGTAACAAGCCGTTTGCCTCCCCGGCAACGGCGCCAAAATCTGATCGGTTGTCAGCCGACGCAGAAATAAATTCACTTTCTTGCTTTACTAAAATAAAGTAGTATGCAATAAGAAAGAGTTCGTATCCACAGAGAGGCCTTTGTTGTTATAAAAATTTCCAGTTTCTTAGTAACCAAAGGGGGGGTTTTAAGTTATCAAAGCTATAAAACTAATTTGAAAGCAAAGTAATAGTAAAAATAATCAATAAGGAGAAAGTATTGGTCACGGGATAGTTTCATTCACAAATACATATTTTTATCAATGACTAGAATTGATATTTAATCTCTCATTTACTAAAAGTCCTAGGATACCTTGATCGCAAGAATATCCCGCTAATTCCCTGATTTCATCACAACCACATTAAAAGATGCATATGTGAATTCTTCCTAGAAAGCAACCTAAAGTGTAAAAGCAAATTAGATTTAACTCCCTAGAAGCAATAAGCTATATGGAATAAGACTAATCAAGGCAATCGAAATGTGTAAAAGCACTAAATCAATTTAACCCAAGTTATGATTCATATGTGACTAGTAGGATATATCTCTACAAGCACTACCCACAATTATGCTACTTGGAATCAGGGATGAACAACGTTTTCGTATTGAAAACCCTAATATAGATTTAGATATGAATGCAAATCGGATTGATTCCGGACTCAACCAAATAAACAATCAAATCATAAACAATATCAAAAATGAAACATAAACAATAAACTTGAGACAAAACTAATGCATTGAATCATATTTTATTTGTGAAATCCACTTATTATCCCATAACCAATATTAAGAATTTAGCTACTCATGGTTTTTGGGTTCAACATTATTATCAAAAATAAAATAAAGAACATAAAAATAAATGAAAGCAAACCCTAGTAGAATCGCTGCTCTCCTCCAAAAACCCAGTAGAAAGATTGTGATATCTGATAAAAGAATAGAAACTCCTCATTTTATTGCTTTCCAACTTTCCAAATTAGGTCTTCAAAGCCCACGGTCCAATACCAAGAAGTCCACCCGTACTCACGTGTGAAACACCCATGCGAAAATATGACCCAGAAATTGCTCGCCGGAAAATTGTGTTTCTGACCGGAATATGACCGGAATCTGGCGCCGGAAAGTTTCCGCCGGTCACCTGAAAAGTCAACGCTCAATACGGTCACCCGGTTCAACTCGGATCAAACACCGAGTCATACCGAGTCAGCAACGAGTCAAGTGAACCGACTAGGTTAGTTGCAGTGGCCATATCTCCTCTTGCATATGCGATACTTGTGGAGCACAATGATTGCAGTTCACGGCCAAGATGGCCCTGCTTCACCATGATGCCAACTCATCACAGCCCAAGATGGTTGTTCTCCCTGCTAGTTCAAAAACAACAGCATCTGTAGCTCCTTCTTCTGCAACTCCAATTGCTTCCCTGAATCACATTCTGCATCATAACAGTTCCACATGCTCTCCTGCGATAGCATCATAAACTCCATTGCATCTTTACCCTCAATTCTGTCCATGTTTTCCACATGCGCATTCATCTATTGCATCACTTTAGAACTCCACCATATCATCTTCTCTTGTTCATTGTAGCTCAACCTGCTACAGATTCATGCCCTCACTGCCCTTTTCAGTTCTTAACCTGCAGTCTCATTGCAAGATCGGGTTCTGTGTGCTCATTCGCTTACCATTCCCTTGAGTCTTGCGCTTCCACTGCACCTGCAAGCCTCATTGTCACAGCACCAAAGCAACAAATCATCTCCCCAGTTCACAACAGCCACACAATGATCACCAGTTTGATCCTCAAATGCAACTGCTATCATTCCTAATGTAACATTGCTTACAGCTCCATAGATGCATCACCACCATCAACTCCTCACCATAGTTCAACCATTCAAAACCCAACTTCTACTCCATGTCACTCAAAACCACCACATGAAACTACACATCTTTAGTAGTACCACCTGTAACAACTCTCTCTCGAATCGCATTTGTGCACTCGGCTATCACCACTTCTTCCATCCACAACTGCACATTCTCCATTGTAATTCCAAATGCATCACAATATATTACAGCTGCTCCTGTAATTTCATTTGCACAACCATTCATTTCTGAGCTATTGCACCACTACCCGACTGCAACACCCTGTAATTCACCTACACTTCAAAGCAATCACCACCAGCAAACCCATGTGATTATCAGCTCAGCTGTGCTCGGGCCAATATCTCAGTTCAGCTGCAACAGCTCCACATATCTTACGATTTCCAGTGCCATTACCTTTCGCATCTTCAAGCCTAACTCCAGCTGCAATATTCATTCTCCCATCTCATTACAGTCCCCTTTACAATACCACCACCAGCATTTGATTGCTTCGCAAAGACCACCACCTGCAATACAATATAACCTCACTACCAATGCCATCTCAACATTCATGACCATCAGCATCAAAGCTTTTCTGTCTCTCTCAATCACACAAGCTCAAACATCACCAGCATATTCTCACCAAACCACTGGCAAACATCCCTCATACACATCCATCATGGAAAACCAGCACAGAGTGGTGCAGTCGACAACCTCAGTTCAATTGATCCCTAGAACTAAGGGATATATCCATTTTCTTCTGCCCAGGCCACCATTTGCATTCCAGTTCAATCTCCACCTATAGCTGCATTCCATTGCAGCTCATTCTCTTAATTATGCCATGACTTTAACTGCATCAACACTACATTCCTGTAGCTTAACCATCTAACTGTTCCCAACTTCACAGATAACACCAATTCCTTAGCACTTGCACACCACCACCAGTCTTGGCCGCATCCACTCTGAACCCATCTTCATATCTGCAACTCAGCTCATAACCACCTTGACCTCTGAAATCCATGGCTTTGACATCTCAATAGCAGAAACCCATTCCACAAATTCGAACCATCAATACACAGATCTCTCTCAGTAAACCCTAACTCAATCCCCATCTTCTAATTCATCCGAAATTCTCCATTTAAACTCTGAATTATCATCTCTAAGAAACCCTAGATATCCACTTCCCTGACTTCTCAATCTAACCCCCACAACCATCTCTTCAATTTCAACTAAACATTCACAAATCCATCCTCTTGATTTCTCCATTTATTTCTGAGTTTCACTCTGAATTTAACTTGTACACAGCATCCCCAGATGGAGCCGCCATTGTTACTCAGGCAGAAGAAGAGAAAAATAATGCTTCTCTCTAAATTTTAGGTCATGAGTAGGAAAGGCAAGTTGATACACCCACCCGGATGAAATGGATAAGGGCCAACTGATTATGTACGCACATTACTTCTATAGACTAAGATGCAGTATTTGTCCCTTATTTTCGGCTTGGATTGGTTCCGCTCCCAGTAACAGCTTCACATGGAATGACGATTTTGCTCTTTTAGACAACGTTTCTTCTTCTTTTGCTCCGAATGACTCCAAAGCACCTAATAACTCAAAACGAAACATAAGATACATAATTCACAAGGATAATAGCAGAGAAAGCATAAATACTAGATATAAAATTAGGTGTTTTAGACACCTATCAGATTCCCCCACACTTCGACTTTGCTAGTCCTCGAGCAAATCAAACAAAACTTATTCTAAAAGATACATACAACTTCCGTGAGCGTTTTCTAGAGAAATACCCATACAACCTACATTTCCAACTTACAAGTTCTCCGAAAAGATAGTATCCAACGTGCTAAGAAGACATAGAGATTCTGCATACTAGTCATAAGAAGTTAGACACAAATATGAACACAATCTCATTCTTAAAAGTTGAGAAAGAAAGAACCATCCCTTATCGAAAGAAATTCGGGTTCGGAGTGATCAAAAGTCTTGACTCTGCCTCACAAGAAAGGGTTTTATGAAATTTCACTCAATAATAAATAACTCTTTATGGGTCACACATGTGTCCAGGTAGGAATGAAGAAAGAATCGGTGTATTTCTTTAATTGACAACGTTGAATAGTAGGAAGGCAAACCCTCCGAAATGTTTTGAAAACCCAGGAATGAAGAAACATCTTTTATTCATTTTGAAAACCATTTTGAAAACCTTTTTTCTGACGATCTCTTAGAAAGGAAATCAACCACTTAACGAAGGTGGGAATATGCTTACTTACCTCATTATCCGTTCGGCGTGCAGTTAGCACCACTCTCACAGCATCCATAGAAACGTCTTCGGTCTTCAATCCTTGTCTTCGTCTTCGGTCTTCAACTCTTGATGATAACTCATGAACTTCGTAGAATCTTAACAATGTGATTCTTTCCATTGGCTTTATTGAATGAATACAAAACCAAAAATGAACTAAACAAACCAAAATATGATGCAATGAATATTATTTATTTTATTTTTTTAAATACAAAGTAAATACAAAATGAAAACAAACAAAAATAAAAAAACTAATGATGATCCTAAAGAACTTTTCTCTTGTCTTTTTTACTTTTTTTTTTTTTTTTTTTGAGACAAGAGAATATAATACAAATAAAAATGCAAGTACAAATGCCATGGTGTGAGTACTTTACCGCTTGATTCTTCACAACTTGTATGTCTCGATATCATAAACTTCTTGAATTCTCATCTTGATAATCTTCACTCTTGTACAATAGTCTTCAACTTATAAAAATTCTGCTCCTTGTCTTGTTGCTATACTTGAATATGAATTATGCTCATTCTTGTAACGTTGCTTGTAAACCTAAAACGTCTTCAACTTTGCTTCGAACTTGTGATGCTTCCCTTGTTGATGATGATGGTGTTTCTATGGACCTATTGGTGTAGAGAGATAAAGTGGATGGTGCTAACTGCGAACAAGATTACAAGTGGTATGTAAGTTAGCAATTCGATGTCACCATTCATGATTGATAAAATAGCACTCAAGAGATCAAAATAGTGCTTCTATTGGTGGGAGGTTGGGTAGCTCACCATTCTACCCGGAGTTTACGTACGGTGACACACACTCTAAAAGCACATATTTAGACAGGTACAAAGAAATGAAGGTCGGTGCCTCTCATGATGTAACATGGGTAGTCTCCACTATAGGGGACCACTACTCTACTACCGAATTCAGTCTGCACCATATTTGCCAGTGGCATGGTTAAATCCAACTTTAACTCTCATACAAGTAAGAAACCCGGCCATGTTCTCTGTCATCTCTAAGTTCAGTCACTCTTATGAGAATCTCGATGTAATCTTAGCGACATGGATACTATGTGACTCTAAACTAACTACAAGTTGGAGCTTTTCATGCACTAATTTACACAAAAGTTGAAAATTTTGAAAAAAAATTACAATGAAAATGCTTAACCACTCCCCCACACTTAAACTTTACATTGTCCTCAATGTAAATTGAGTCATCCAAAATACGTTAAGGTGGGAAATTATGCATGACAAATGACAAGAAATCAGAAAAATAAAATCAATATAATATAAGAAAAAACTAAAAACAAAACAAGAAAATGAAAATAAGACAATAAATACTCATCCTATGGGTTGCCTCCCATTTAGAGCTTGGTTTAAAATCGTCAGCTCGACTATCTCCGTGCTTTCTATGACTCCTCCAGAGGGAGTGCATCCACAAAATTCGCCCCTTCCACCACTTCGGAAGTGAAATTCTCATAATATGGTTTCAACCGGTGCCCATTAAATTTAAGTTCCTTTCCTGTAGTTATGCTACGAATTTCTACTGCACCATGAGAAAAAACATTAGTAACAATGAAAGGTCTGATCCAACGTGACCTTAATTTACCCGGAAATAGATGCAAGCGAGTATGAAACAAAAGCACTTTCTGTCCAACACAAAATTGTTTTCTAGAAATCATAGTATCATGAAAGGCTTTCGTTTTCTCCTTGTAAATGCGAGAGCTTTCAAATGCATCATTGCGAAGCTCCTCTAGCTCTTGGAGTTGTAACTTCCTTTGCTTTCCAGCCCATCCATCTCCATATTGCATTGCTTTATCGCCCAAAACGCCTTATGCTCAATCTCCACGGGTAAGTGACAAGGTTTACCGTAGACAAGCCTAAAAGGAGACTGGTAGGCTCGGAAAGATACCTACTTCTATGTATAAACTGCAAGTGCACAATGTCTAAAAGCAACACAGGGAAAGTACAAGTCGAACCACAGAGACTTGGAGAGTGTAGAAGTTGATTCTAAATCCTGATTCAGAGAGTAACCAAAAGGGGTTTGATTTTGTCGATACGACGATATGATTTTCAAGTGACTGAAATAATAAAAGTAAAAGATGCAAATAACAAGATATGTAAACAATGATAATATGGATACTAGGGTATTCAAATCCACCAATAACCTATGATATGCATTCAACTTGTAATATTATTCTTGTCCTTATAGTAGATTCAAGTCTACCGTATAACTAAGGTGTTTCTCCAATGGATAATTTAATCATACCTAAAGTATTTCTCCAAAGCATTAATTGTCTAATTAAGCACAACTAATCTAAAGATCAATATTTGGTTAAGCATGAGTTGTAGCATAATCAACATAGAGATATTCTAACTACAATGGATACATGGCATACATTGTGAGAGAAAGATGTTGAAAAACTTGGATTAAATTATATCTTTAAACAATTCTAAACTTTCAAGAACAAGATACAAGATATGAATACATACCAACGAGATTAGGGCTTCATCTAAACCCTAGTAAATGAAATTAGAACATGAAGAACATTACAACAAAATTGAAATTTGATAAACTAACATGAACAAGCTATTCTTGGATGAGTTTTAAACACAACAACCCTCTCTATTTATACACAAAAATTCTCTCACACTTGGGATCCGAATTTCACTGTAGAAACCACTCAACAATTAAACAAAACATGTTTTCTTAATTGATGGATATAATGGAATACAATGGGGGTGAGGTGGATGTTTTGGAAAGAATCCAATGGGGGTGAGGTGGATGTTTTGGAAAGAATCCAATGGGGGTGAGGTGGAAATGGATTTGGGTCTTGGGTTTTGGATCATGGGTTTTGGATCATGGGTTGTTTAATCCCATGAATTTGTAAACAAAGTTGCCTTGTGATCGCAAGCTGGTTGCAACGCTTCCAACTTTCTTCTCTTTTGTCTTCTCAATTCTTCCAAGCTTTATTTAGTACTTAAAAACACAAAATTAATTAATACAAATATTTATTCTTGAAGATGGTAAGAATGCAGAATTTGGGATAATATATGACTTTGAAGCGCGAAAGATGAGTTAAGTGCCAATGAAAAGGTGTATGAATATGCAATATTTGGCACTCATCAAATACCCCCAAACCTGAATTTTACTTGTCCTCAAGTGAAACAGAAATCCATAAATCCTAACTATACCACTGTCGCTGGTCTCTCGAATGAATTTAGCGTATGCACTAAGCCTTTAAACCCCTAGGTGTCCCTAGTGGACGAGTTGTAGTCTCGTGAGGGCCTACCAAAGATGTACCCACAAAACCTTCTCCAATTTCTGAGCATCATAGAAATGTCTTCGTCTTCGGTCTTCAACTGTAGATGATGAACTTCGGAATTTCGTAGAACCTTGACAAAAAAATTTTATTTTTTTTTAGAGACCCGCTACACATCTGGTCATAGTAAACACACTACAAAAGACCCGCTCCAAAGCTGGTCATAAAAGATAACAACAAAAGACTCAAAAAAAAAATATGCAAAAGACTACAAAGGATCCTACAAAAGACCCGCTCCACATCTAGTCATAAAAAAATACAAAAGACTACAAAGGATCCTACAAAAGACCCGCTCCACAACTGGTCATAAAAAAATAACAACAAAAGACTCAAAAATTTCAAAAGACTACAAAGGATCCTACAAAAGACCCGCCCCACAGCTGGTCATAAAAAAATACAAAAGACTACAAAGGATCCTACAAAAGACCCGCTCCATAGCTGGTCATAAAAGATGCAAAAGACTACAAAAATCCAAATGCAAATACTCCCCCAAACCTAAATCTAACATTGTCCTCAATGTTTCAAAAGATAACAGAAACCACAACAAACTATGAGAACAAAACAGATTCAAAGGAAAGAGATTACCAGATGCCAAACCAGAGACAGTAGAGTATGTCCAAAGCAACCAGCAGGGAAGATATCTGTGGTATGTATAGGGGGTGAACTTTTTAGTCCACATAGATTGGATCAGCAAGATGAGTTTTTTCAATCTCAGGTGGGATTGGTTCAAGGAACGGCTTCAGTCTCTGCCCATTGACCTTGAAGACATTCTTGGTTGTTACATCTTCTAGTTCTACAGCCCCATGGGGGAAAGTTGTTCGCACCACGAACGGGCCTGTCCATTTAGAACGTAATTTTCCTAGAAAAAGGTGTAGTCGTGAGTTATACAATAGAACTTTCTGGCCTGGAGTGAATGACTTGCGCAAAATGCGTTTGTCATGGAACACCTTCATTCTTTGTTTGTACATTTTTGCATTATCATATGCATCATTTCTTAACTCTTCCAACTCATTGAGTTGAAGCTTCCTTTGGGTGCCAGCTTTATCTAGATCAAAGTTCAGTTTCTTTACAGCCCAATATACACGATGTTCTAACTCTACAGGGAGATGACAAGCTTTACCGTACACAAGTCTGTAAGGGGACATACCAATGGGGGTCTTGTATGCAGTTCTATAGGCCCATAAAGCATCATTCAATCTTAAAGACCAATCTTTTATAGACATGTTAACCGTCTTTTCTAGAATGTGCTTAATCTCCCTATTTGAAACTTCTACCTGGCCACTGGTCTGTGGATGATATGGGGTTGCAACTTTATGAGTTATGCCATACTTACGGACTAAGGACTCAAAAGGCCTATTGCAGAATTGTGAACCACCGTCACTGATTATAGCTCTAGGGGTGCCAAATCGAGAAAATATGTTTTCCTTTAAGAACGAAAGTACCACCTTGTGGTCATTAGTTTTGGTTGCAATTGCTTCTAACCACTTAGAAACATAGTCAACAGCAACAAGAATGTACAACTTTCCTTCAGATCTAGGAAATGGACCCATGAAATCAATGCCCCATACATCAAATAGCTCAACAATCAAAATGGGTTGTAAGGGCATCATGTTTCGTTTTGATATACTTCCCAATTTCTGGCACCGGTCACAAGAAACACGAAGGCATGGCTATCCTTAAACAATGTTGGCCAAGTAAAAACCACTCTGCAAGATCTTTGCAATAGTTTTCTTTGCACTAAAGTGTCCTCCACATGCTTGATCATGATGAAAGAGATGACATCCCTTTGTTGAGAATTGGTGACACATTTCCTAATGATTTTGTCAGGGCAGTATTTGAACAGATATGGGTCATCCCATAGGAAATGTTTCACTTCGGACAAGAATTTAGACCGGTCTTGTTTAGACCAATGAAGTGGCATCCTACCTGTAGCAAGGTAGTTCACGATGTCGGCAAACCATGGCATTTTAGAAACCAAAGATCAGTTGTTCATCGGGAAGGATTCCCTAATAATCTCTGATTCATCAGCAGATTCGACATTCAACCTAGATAAGTGATCAACAACAACATTCTCTGACCCTTTTTTATCTCGAATTTCGAGGTGGAACTCTTGTAACAAGAGTATCCATCGAATTAGACGAGCCTTAGCATCTTTTTTAGATAAAAGATATCTTAATGCGGCATGGTCAGTATAAATGATTATTTTAGATCCTATCAAATAAGATCTAAACTTATCTAATGCAAACACAATAGATAGCAACTCTTTTTCGGTTGTTGAATAATTCATTTGGGCCTCATTCAGTGTCTTACTAGCATAGTAGATCACATAGGGGTGTTTGTCAACTCGCTGACCTAAGACAGATCCAACAGCAAAATCAGATGCGTCACACATGATTTCAAAAGGTAATTTCCAATCAGGAGGTCGGACTATAGGTGCTGAAGTTAGAAGAGTTTTGAGCTCTTCCCAAGCATGCACACAAGCATTATCAAACACAAAGGAAACATCTTTACCGAGTAGATTACACAAGTGGTCTTGAGATCTTACTGAAATCTTTAATGAATCTACGGTAGAAACCAGCATGGCCTAAAAATGATCTAACCTCCCTCACAGAACGAGGTTGCGGCAAGTTTTGAATGAGGTCGACTTTGGCTTTGTCTACTTCAATGCCTTTTTCAGAGATGATGTGTCCTAGAACTATGCCCGAGTTCACCATAAAATGACATTTCTCCCAATTTAAAACCAAATCTTTCTCTTTACATCTAATCAGCACGCAAGTAAGATGGTTCAAACATTCATCAAAAGATGATCCAAACACAGAGAAATCATCCATAAAGATCTCAAGGAAGTTATCTATCATATCAGAAAAAATGCTCATCATACAACGCTGAAATATAGCGGGTGCGTTGCACAACCCAAAGGGCATACGACGATAGGCAAACGTTCCAAATGGACATGTAAATGTAGTCTTTTCCGATCTTCGGGTGAAATATGAATCTGGTTGTAACCAGAAAAACCATCCAAGAAACAATAGAATTTACGCCTGAGACAATCGTTCAAGCATTTGATCTATGAATGGAAGAGGGAAGTGATCTTTCTTTGTAACTGCATTCAACTTCCTATAATCAATGCAAACTCGCCACCCCGTGGTTACTCGAGTAGTGATTAACTCATCTTTATCGTTTTGAACTACGGTAACTCGACTTTTTCAAGACAACCTGAATGGGGATAACCCATTTGCTATCTGAGATTGGGTAGATGATACCCGCATCAAGAAGCTTTATAATCTCACTCTTAACAACTTCTTTCATGTTAGGATTGAGACGCCTTTGCATCTCCCTAGATGGTTTAGCATTGTCCTCAAGGTTTATATGATGCATGCAATCAGTGGGACTTATGCCTTTAAGGTCCGAGATGGTCCATCATAAGGCTTCTTTATGCTCCTTAAGTACTTCTAAAAGTTTACTTTCATGTTCTGTATCTAAGGCAGATGAAATGATTACATGCAAAGTATTAGAAGGTCCCAAAAATGCATATTTAAGAGTATCAGGCAATGGTTTCAGTTCGAGCTTTTTGGTGGCTCAACAAGAGAGGGAACAGACTTGGATTCCAAGAGTGGAAGTGGTTCCACTCTAGCTTTCCACTTAGTCGTGTCCATAAGTGGTGTGGATTCAAGCAAAGTATTCACTTCACTTATGTATTCATCATCAAACAAATCCAAGTCAAAATTATTCAAACAAGCATCCAAAGGGTCAACAAACATGCTACTAGACAACGAATCCTGAATCAAACTTTCAATCATGTTGATTTCATGCACATCATTATAATCATCAAGATATAAATGTTGTTGGATAGTATTGAAAACATTCAACTCCACAGTCATATTACCAAATGACAACTTCAACACTCCATTACGGCAGTTAATGATTGCATTGGACGTTGCTAAGAATGGACGTCCCAAAATGACAGGAATGTGACTGTCAGGGTTTTGCACATGTTGAGTATCTAAGACGATGAAGTCCACAGGAAAATAAAACTTATCAACCTTAATCAAAACATCTTCTACCACACCACGTGGCACTTTGACGGATCTGTCCGCCAATTGCAGAGTTATAGGTGTTTCCTTCAACTCTCCAAGACCTAACTGCACATATACCGAATATGGTAGTAAATTCACACTTGCCCCTAAGTCTAGCAACGCCTTCTTAACCGTTTGGTCACCTATTTTGCATGTGATAGTTGGACTACCTGGGTCTTTAAACTTAGGAGGTGTGTTGCTTTGAATGATTGCACTCACTTGCTCAGTGAGAAAAGCACGCTTATGCACATGAAGCTTTCGCTTTTGTGTGCACAGATCCTTAAGGAATTTAGCATAAGCAGGGACTTGCTTGATTGCATCAAGAAATGGGATGTTGATGTTAACTCGTTTGAACATTTCCAAAATCTCGTTATCTTTGTATACTCTCTTTTTGCTGCACCAATCTTTGTGGGAATGGAGCAACAGTACATGAGATGGTGCGTAGACATTAGAATTGTGGGAATTCTTATGTTGCTCGATTTGTTTTCAACAATAGGTGTTTTCTCGTGGAGTTGTATGCTTTGGTGAGTCCGATTTAGACTCACTCGATCGTGGTTCACCTACATTGTTTTCAACAATTTTACCACTACGAAGAGTGGTGACAGCATTTACTTGATTATGGGAGGCCTCATTTCGAGTTGAATTTTCTGCCTGATATACAGTTTTTGGATTTTGTTAGGGCTGACTAGGGAGTTTTCCTTTGTCTCTTTCATTCAATGCTTCACAAATTTGACCCATTTTAAGTTCCAGACTTGTAAAACGTTGGTCTGTGGTCTTTTGGAGTTGTACCAAATTTTGGGTCAACAAACTGAAACTTTCTTCGAAGCTAGGCTTTTTCTCTCAGTGGTACTGCACATGTGGTTGCACTTGGGGTTTCTAGGATAAGGGTATCCTTGGTTATTATTTGATGTTCCCCCTTGTACAGGTCCCTTAGACCATGAAAGGTTAGGGTGATTTCTCCACCCTGGGTTGTAGGTCTGAGAATATGGGTTGTTCTCTTGCCTTTGGTACAAAACATTGGCTTGTTCGGTTTTAGACTCTTGAAATGCATGGAGGTCCGGACAAGTGTCCACTAGATGGTCTAAACTATGGCATGCGGCAAAAGTGGCCATTTCAATTTGACTACAGAGAGTAGGGATATTAGTTTTTCCATTCTTTTCTAGTTCTAGCTTTTCTATTCTCCTGGCCAAGGATGCCATCTTTGCACTTCCTTCGAAGTCAGAGTCAATTCTATGAACATTGGATGCAAGGGTAATCCTATTTGGTTCACGGGGGGATTCCCACTGCTGAGTCTTTTCAGCGACTTCGATTAAGAAATCCCAAGACTCATCAGCACTTTTTTCAATAAATTGACCATTGCACATGGTCTCAACTGTAGTTCGGTTCTTGACATCTAAGCCTTCATACAAAATTTGCACAAGTCTCCATTTTTCAAAACCATGGTGAGGACATTGGAGCAATAATTCATTGAATCTCTCCAAATATTTTGCCAAAGTTTCCTCCTCTAATTGCACAAAACTATTCAGACTTTGACGAATTGTCGTAGTCTTATGGTTTGGGAAGAACTTTTTGAAGAACTCTTTCGTAAGAGAATCCCATGTATGAAATGACTGTGGCTGTTGAGCACACAGCCAAGTCTTGGCTTTGTCTATCAAAGAAAAAGGAAAAAGTTTCATTTTGAGGTGCTCATCCGTAATTTGGTTGATCCGAAGAGTCCCACAAATTTCCTCGAACTCTCTCACATGGTGGTAGGGATTTTCAGCTTCAACCCCTTTAAATTTAGGCAACATATTGAGGATACTTGCCTTTAGCTCAAATTGTCCATCAATAGCTGGTAAGACAATGCACGAGGACTGGGTTGTCCTCGTTGGGTACATGTAGTCCTTTAGACTACGGACTGGGTTTACTGGTTCTCCCATTGTTTCGGATGGGTTTGGACTGTCTGCCTCAGAACTATGTATTTCAATTAACTCTTCTTGACTGATTCTAACTAGTCGGCGTGTATGGTCTCTAAAAGACACAATCATAGCCTAGCTAGCACATCAAGCATGTTAACCATTCACCTAGAAGTCAAGTTCTATGCAATCACAAACAACGATGACTCCACCACAGTAAACATACTGATTTCTAGCAAACAAAAAGCATGATGGCTCCACTTAGATTGTTTTCTAGACCAGCTTCTAATCCTTCGAAATGGAATTCGTTACAATCTGAGCAAACCCCTCTGGAATCAATCTTATTTTAAGTGAATTGAATAGAGGCGAGGGAAGCTGCTGGAGCTTTGATACCCAAGGCCTCACCGCAATACAAGGCGGCGCAGTCACGCATTCAACTCACAGAAACCGTCATGAACTTCGAAGTATGCTTAAAGAGTAACCAATATTTTTCAAATGACTTTCCTACTAAGCTCGTTACCTTATAGGTCTTGTTCTATTTCAAATTTTAAAGCTTAGGTTCGCGTATGTATCGTTTTCCTAAGGCGGGCAAGAAGAGAACGGTGATGAAATCCGAACCCTTATCTTGTATGGCCAGTCCTTGCCCTTTACTAGGAAAATAAAGCAGCCGTATTCAATTCCTCAACATATATGCAAACGAAGGAATACAGTAACTCGCTAACAAGGGATTCGCGAGTGTTTCGACAAACTTACCTCCCGTTCCATATGGGGGATGAACCGTTGTTGTCGACTCGGGCCACGACTCCTATGTCATGAACGAACCCGAGGGGCCGAGGTGATATTGTAATCACCGTCCTTCTCTGCAAACATTTGATATTTAATAATACCCTTCCGTAGGGTTTAAAAATAAAAATAGAATGTCCAAGTCCAAAGTCCAAAATAAAGTGCAAAAGAAAAAGAAAATTACAAGAGTAGAGGAATCCTAATACAATAAAATAAACTCTTTTTTTAAAAAAAAAAATTAAAATAAAAACTTCTTTCGCTTCCTTTCCTTCGCCTTTACAACAGCTACTCCGGCACCTGTTGAGCTCAAAAGAGGTAGTTAGGGTTTCGAAGTTTTAAAGCAAAAGCAAAAATTTTTAAAAAAAATAACAAAAATAAGTGTAAAATTGACAGTGAATAGTTCGGAAATATGTGAACAGTTCCAGAAGATGAAAAATGAATAGTGACAGGAGATGAAAAATGAACTACACCACTACCGAGTCCCCGGCAACGGCGCCAAAAACTTGGTAGGCTCGGAAAGATACCTACTTCTATGTATAAACTGCAAGTGCACAGTGTCGACAAGCAACATGGGGCAAGCACTGAGTCGAACCACGAGACTTGGAGAGTGTAGAAGTTGATTCTAAATCCTGATTCAGAGAGTAACCAAAAGGGGTTTGATTTTGTCGATACGACGATATGATTTTCAAGTGACTGAAATAATAAAAGTAAAAGATGCAAATAACAAGATATGTAAACAATGATAATATGGATACTAGGGTATTCAAATCCACCAATAACCTATGATATGCATTCAACTTGTAATATTATTCTTGTCCTTATAGTAGATTCAAGTCTACCGTATAACTAAGGTGTTTATCCAATGGATAATTTAATCACAACTAAAGTATTTCTCCAAAGCATTAATTGTCTAATTAAGCACAACTAATCTAAAGATCAATATTTGGTTAAGCATGAGTTGTAGCATAATCAACATAGAGATATTCTAACTACAATGGATACATGGCATACATTGTGAGAGCAAGATGTTGAAAAACTTGGATTAAATTATATCTTTAAACAATTCTAAACTTTCAAGAACAAGATACAAGATATGAATACATACCAATGAGATTAGGGCTTCATCTAAACCCTAGTAAATGAAATTAGAACATGAAGAACATTACAACAAAATTGAAATTTGATAAACTAACATGAACAAGCTATTCTTGGATGAGTTTTCAACACAACAACCCTCTCTATTTATACACAAAAATTCTCTCACACTTGGGATCCGAATTTCATCAGTAGCAACCACTCAACAATTAAACAAAACATGTTTTCTTAATTGATGGATATAATGGAATACAATGGGGGTGAGGTGGATGTTTTGGAAAGAATCCAATGGGGGTGAGGTGGATGTTTTGGAAAGAATCCAATGGGGTGAGGTGGAAATGGATTTGGGTCTTGGGTTTTGGATCATGGGTTGTTTAATCCCATGAATTTGTAAACAGGTTGCCACTGATGCGCGATGGGTTGCAACACTTCCAACTTTTTTCTCTTTTGTCTTCTCAATTCTTCCAAGCTTTATTTAGTACTTAAAAACACAAAATTAATTAATACAAATATTTATTCTTGAAGATGGTAAGAATGCAGAATTTGGGATAATATATGACTTTGAAGCGCGAAAGATGAGTTAAGTGCCAATGAAAAGGTGTATGAATATGCAATATTTGGCATTCATCAGAGACATCCCAATAGGTATCTTGTATGCGGTTCCATGCTCCAATCTTTCCTTGTTGGATTCACCGTCTTCTCAAGAATGGATTTCACCTCTCGGTTGGAAACCTCGGCTTGCCCATTTGTTTGGGGATGATAAGGTGTTGCAACCTTATGTGACACATTGTACTTCTTCAACAAGATTTGCAAAGTCCTGTTGTTGAAGTGAGAACCCCCATCGCTAATTATGCCTTTCGGAATTCCAAACCTTGCAAAAATGTTAGCTTGCACAAAATCTGAAACAATCTTGGAATCATTAGTTGGGGTGGCCTTAGCTTCCACCCATTTAGAGACATAATCAACAGCAAGTAAGATATAATAATTCCCATGAGAGTTGACAAAAGGACCCATAAAATCAATACCCCATACATCAAAAACTTCAATAAATTGAATAAAGGTTTTTGGCATTTGATTTCGGGCACCTAGATTGCCTATTCTTTGGCACCTATCACAAGTTGTGCAAAATATATGTGCATCCTTAAACAAGGTTGGCCAATAGAAACCGCTTTCAAGTACCTTGTAAGCGGTTCTCTTACTTCCAAAGTGTCATCCGCAAGCATAGGAGTGACAAAATGACAAGATAGAATTAAACTCGGATTCGGGAACGCACCTTCTCATTACTTGGTCGCTGCCATGTTTCCATAAGTATGGATCATCCCATATGTATTGGTTTCCTAACCTCTTTAGTTTGTCCCTCTCAGCACGAGACAAGTTCTTTGGGATTTGTTTAGTTACCAAGTAATTCACAATATCCGCATACCATGGTTCTCCAACGGCAATTGAGAAGAGTTTCTCATCCAGGAAACTTTCACGCAATGGGATAGCTTCCTTGTCCACAGCAAGACGGATTAAGTGATCCGAAACGGTGTTCTCAATTCCTTTCTTATCTTTGATTTCAATATCAAACTCTTGCAAGAGTAAAATCCAGCGTATGAGCCTCGGTTTCGCTTCTTTCTTCATTAGCAAGTACCTAAGAGCTGCATGATCAGAATAAACAACAACTTTTATACCAATTAGATAAGAGAGAAATTTATCCAATGCAAATACAATATATAAAAACTCTTTTTCAGTGGTTGTGTAGTTTTGTTGGGCTTCATTTAACGTTCTAGAAGCATAATAAATGGCATGAGGTATCTTCCCCACACGCTTCCCAAGCACCGCACCAACCGCGTAATCACTAGCATCATACATTAGCTCAAAAGGCTTGCTCCAATCCGGTGGTTTAATGATAGGGGCTGAAATCAAAAGTTCTTTCAAACGATTGAATGACGCCATACACTTCTCATCAAAGTTAAAAACCACATCTTTTTGCAATAAGTTGCAAAGTGGTGATGCTATCTTGGAAAAATCCTTGATAAATCTACGATAGAAACCTGCATGACCAAGAAAAGAACGTATCTCCCTCACCGTAGTGGGAGGGGTTAGAGCATGAATACGGTTTATCTTAGATTTATCAACTTCCATGCCCTTAGAAGATATTATATGGCCTAAAACTATGCCATGAGTTACCATGAAATGGCACTTCTCCCAATTAAGAACAAGGTTTGTTTCAACACAGCGTTCAAGGATTAATGACAAGTTGTGCAAACAAAGGTCGAATGAATCACCAAAGACACTAAAGTCATCCATAAACACTTCAATGATGTTTTCAACATACTCGGAAAAGATACTTACCATACACCTTTGAAAGGTAGCTGGAGCATTGCATAAGCCAAAAAGGCATCCTTCTATAAGCAAAAGTGCCGAAAGGACAAGTGAAAGTGGTTTTCTCTTGGTCCTCCGGTGCTATCACAATCTGATTGTACCCTGAATAACCATCAAGGAAAAAATAATAAGCATGTCCAGCTAAACGTTCAAGCATTTGATCAATAAAAGGTAAAGGAAAATGATCCTTCCTAGTAGTAGCATTCAACTTTCTATAATTAATACAAACCCTCCAACCGGTTTGCACACGAGTTGGGACAAGTTCGTTTTAATCATTATCCACCACGGTCACACCTGATTTCTTTGGTACAACTTGTACCGGGCTTACCCACTTGCTATCGGATATGGGGTAAATAACACCCACTTTCAAAAGCTTGAGTATCTCCTTTTTCACAACTTCCATCATGGGAGGGATCAAACGACGTTGCGCTTCCCTTTTAGGCTTTGCATCGTCCTCCAAACGAATCTTATGCATACAAACAGCAGGGCTTATACCCTTGATATCAGCGATTGTCCATCATATGGCCGTCTTGTGCTTCCTTAACACCCTTAGAAGTTTTTGCTCCTGTAATTCACTAAGCTCGTTAGAAACAATCATAGGTAACTCTTCATTGTCACCCAAGTACAAGTACTTTAAGTGACTTGGAAGAGGTTTCAATTCCAACTTTGGAGATTTAACAATAGAAGGTAAAAGCTTTTCATCACTGCATGGTAAAGAAATAAAAGAGACATTATGAGTTTCCGGACATCCTTGTAGTGAGTTGAGATCACCAAGGGCTTCATTAACTTCATTACCACACTCTACTCCATCATCCATAGATGTATTTAAAACAGTTTCCAAAGCATCATCACCATTTAATTCAAACACTTTTTGCGCCAACGCATCCATAACATCAATGGAGAAACAAGAGTGGACATCACTAGGATATCTCATCATTTCGAAAATGTTGAAACGTATTATTTATCCGTCAAACTCCATAGTCAACGTTCCCTTGTCTACATCAATGATCGTCTTAGCCGTTTTCATGAAAGGGCGTCCAAGTAGCAATGGAAGAGACGAGTCCGGTGCACCTTCATCCATCTCTAACACACAAAAGTCAGCTGGAAATACAAGTTGATTAACCTACACAAGAACATCCTCAACAATACCCATTGGGTAAACATTAGAGCGATCGGCTAATTGCAACACAATTTCAGCCTTTTTCAAAGGACCTAGATTAAGTGAATTATACATGGATGCCGGCATAACATTAACGGATGCACCTAAGTCTAACATTGCTTTGTTAAAAGTGGTGTTACCAATTATGACGGGAATGTCAAAGCTACCGGGATCCTTGCATTTCAGTGGGAGTTTGTGTTGTAAGATTTCCGAAGCATTCTCCCCCACACTTAGCACTTCATTTCCTTTAAGCCTTTGTTTGTTGGTACACAAATCCTTCAACACTTTTGCATACTTGGGAACTTGCTTGATAGCATCAATGAGTGGTATATTCACATGAATCTTCTTGAGAATGTCTAAAATCTCCTTTTCTAGTTCCGCCTTCTTAGAACTTGCAAATCTGCGAGGAAAAGGTATAGGAGGAACATAAGTAGAAACCGGAGTTTTAGAGTTAGGAATAGGTACCTCGGGTGTTTGGGGAATTTCATCCCTCTTTTCCTCCGAAACCGTCTCCTTTGGAACTTCCTCCTCACCCAAATCAGCAACTTTGGGTTGTTCAAGTTGTGTACCACTTCTCAACGTAATTGCATTAACACCCTCTTTTGGGTTAATGGGTTGAGAAGGGAGTCTTCCACTATTTTGTGCTTTCAACTTGTTGATATCAATTTCCATGGAGCCCACTTGAGTCTGCAAATCCTTAATCGCACTCTTGGTTTCTTGTTGGCTCTCCTTGAACATAGTATAAATACCTTGCATAAAAGTTTGTAGCTTGGCATCGATATCGGAACCTTGATTTTGCACCGATTGTTGTGGTTGCTGAAATTGCTGTTGTTGTTGTTGAAATTGTTGTTGTTGTTGCGGTTGAAATCCACTCGGACGGTTGAAGGTAGGTTGTTGAACCGCACCTTGCTTGTTGGCATAGCTGAAATTTGGATGATCTCTCCATCCAGGATTGTAAGTGTTGGAATAGGGATCATACCGTCTTGGTTGGTTTGGAAAAACCGCATTAGCTTGCTCCAACTCTTCACCATACGAAGGTAATATAACCGCAGCCATCTTTTGCATCATGTGCTCCATATTGTCCATCCTTTGATCATGGTGTGATGATGATGAATCACTAACTTCATACACTCCTCTAATCATTGGTTCACCTCTTGTGTAGAATTGTTGCGAGTTTGCAGCCATGCATTCAATCAACTCGGCAGCTTGGGCCACTGTCTTGTTCACTAGTGCACCACCACCCGCTGCATCTAGAAGATATCTATCACTTGATTGGAGACCTTCGTAGAAGTACTGGATTATCATAGCATCGCTGAATTGATGGTGAGGACAGCTTGCCACCAATCTCTTGTATCGCTCCCAACATTAATACAAAGACTCTCCCGCATGTTGCTTTATTCCGCAAATCTCTTTGCGAATTTGAGTGGCCTTCGACGCAGGAAAATACCTCTCCAGAAAGATTTTCTTCAACCCGTTCCATGTAGTGACACTTCCGGCAGGCAAACAATATAACCAATCTTTAGCGATGTCCACCATAGAAAATGGAAACACTTTCATCATTGCACCATCGGCTTCGGTCTCCGCTGGAAGCATAGCCTTGACAATGGTATAGAACTCCATGAGATGCTTGTTTGGATCTTCATTCTCCATACCATGAAACTTTGGCAACTCTCTAAGCAACCCCGGCTTGATCTCGAATGTTGAGTTGGTTTGAATACACCATCGTTGTGCATCAAGCCTATGAGACGCCAAATCCTTGAGTGTACGATTTGCGTCTTCCATTGCTTCTTCTTCTTCAACTAGTGGTTCTTCTACAAATGGAACCTCTAGTTCTTCTTCTAGTTATAACTCTTCTTCCATTTCTTGATGAAGAGCTTCGCGTTCTACTTCCAAGACTTGTTCTTCCGTTGTGTCTTGACTTGGTTGGAGTATTGTGCCTCTCCGAGTAGCAATTTCGCACCTTGGATAGCTCCAATCCTTAGAAGCCAGGGATTAGTACCTGAAAAACAATTCTCGCAAACAAGTAAGAAACAAGACAAGAAACGGAAAGCAAATATGCAAGCAGAAAAATGATAAAAAGAAACTAAAAACTTAGTAACAAGCCGTTTGCCTCCCAAGAATCACGCCAAAATCTGATCGGTTGTCAGCCGACGCAGAAATAAATTCACTTTCTTGCTTTACTAAAATAAAGTAGTATGCAATAAGAAAGAGTTCGTATCCACAGAGAGGCCTTTGTTGTTATAAAAATTTCCAGTTTCTTAGTAACCAAAGGGGGGGTTTTAAGTTATCAAAGCTATAAAACTAATTTGAAAGCAAAGTAATAGTAAAAATAATCAATAAGGAGAAAGTATTGGTCACGGGATAGTTTCATTCACAAATACATATTTTTATCAATGACTAGAATTGATATTTAATCTCTCATTTACTAAAAGTCCTAGGATACCTTGATCGCAAGAATATCCCGCTAATTCCCTGATTTCATCACAACCACATTAAAAGATGCATATGTGAATTCTTCCTAGAAAGCAACCTAAAGTGTAAAAGCAAATTAGATTTAACTCCCTAGAAGCAATAAGCTATATGGAATAAGACTAATCAAGGCAATCGAAATGTGTAAAAGCACTAAATCAATTTAACCCAAGTTATGATTCATATGTGACTAGTAGGATATATCTCTACAAGCACTACCCACATTTATGCTACTTGGAATCAGGGATGAACAACGTTTTCGTATTGAAAACCCTAATATAGATCTAGATATGAATGCAAATCGGATTGATTCCGGACTCAACCAAATAAACAATATCAAAAATGAAACATAAACAATAAACTTGAGACAAAACTAATGCATTGAATCATATTTTATTTGTGAAATCCA
Source organism: Papaver bracteatum (assembly GCA_023529315.1). Taxonomy (NCBI): domain Eukaryota; kingdom Viridiplantae; phylum Streptophyta; class Magnoliopsida; order Ranunculales; family Papaveraceae; genus Papaver; species Papaver bracteatum. The sequence goes on from JAJJWX010002698.1 coordinate 650,187, forward strand.
CTTATTATCCCATAACCAATATTAAGAATTTAGCTACTCATGGTTTTTGGGTTCAACATTATTATCAATAATAAAATTAAGAACATAAAAATAAATGAAAGCAAACCCTAGTAGAATCGCTGCTCTCCTCCAAAAACCCAGTAGAAAGATTGTGATATCTGATAAAAGAATAGAAACTCCTCCTTTTATAGCTTTCCAACTTTCCAAATTAGGTCTTCAAAGCCCACGGTCCAATACCAAGAAGTCCACCCGTACTCATGTGTGAAACACCCATGTGAAAATATGACCCAGAAATTGCTCGCCGGAAAACTGTGTTTCTGGCCGGAATATGACCGGAATCCGGCACCGGAAAGTTGCTGCCGGTAACCTGGAAAGTCAACGCTCAATACGGTCACCCGGTTCAACTCGGGTCAACCGATTCAACTCGGATCAAACACCGAGTCATACCGAGTCAGCAACGAGTCAAGTGAACCGACTAGGTTAGTTGCAGTGGCCATATCTCCTCTTGCATATGCCATACTTGTGGAGCACAATGATTGCAGTTCACGGCCAAGATGGCCCTGCTTCACCATGATGCCAACTCTGTCACAGCCAAGATGGTTGTTCTCCCTACTAGTTCAAAAACAACAGCATCTGTAGCTCCTTCTTCTGCAACTCCAATTGCTTCCCTGAATCACATTCTGCAGCATAACAGTTCCACATGCTCTCCTGCGATAGCATCATAAACTCTATTGCATCTTTACCCGCAATTCTGTCCATGTTGTCCACCTGCACATTCATACCTAGCATTCATCTATTGCATCACTTCAGAACTCCACCAGCTCATCTTATCTTGTTCATTGTAGCTCAACCTGCTACAGATTCATGCCCTCACTGCCCTTTTCAGTTATTAACCTGCAGTCTCATTGCAGCATCAGTTCCAGGTGCTCATTCACTTACCATTCCCTTGAGTCTTGCGCTGCCACTGCACCTGCAAGCCTCATTGTCACATCACCAAAGCAACAAATCATCTCCCCAGTTCACAACAACCACACAATGACCACCAGTTTGATCCTCAAATGCAGCTGCTATCATTCCTAATGTAACATTGCTTACAGCTCCATAGCTGCATCACCACCATCAACTCCTCACCACAGTTCAACCATTCAAAACCAAACTTCTAATCCATGTCACTCAAAACCACCACATGAAACTACACAGCTTTAGTAGTACCACCTGTAACAACTCCTCTCTGAACTGCATTTCAGGCACTCGGCTATCACCACTTCTTCCATCCACAACTGCACATTCTCCATTGCAATTCCATCTGCATCACAATATATTACATCTGCTCCTGTAATTTCATTTGCACAACCATTCATTTCTGAGCTATTGCACTACTACCTGACTGCAACACCCTGTAATTCACCTACACTTCAAAGCAATCACCACCAGCAAACCCATGTGATTCTCATCTCAGCTGTGCTCATGCCAACATCTCAGTTCAACTGCAACATCTCCACATATCTTACGATTTCCAGTGCCATTACCTTCCGCATCTTCAAGCCTAACTCCAGCTGCAATATTCATTCTCCCATCTCATTACAGTCTCCTTTACAATACCACCACCAGAATTTGATTGCTTAGCAGCACCACCACCTGCAATACAATATAACCTCACTACCAATGCCATCTCAACATTCATGACCATCAGCAGCAAAGCTTTTCTGTCTCTCTCAATCACACAAGCTCAAACATCACCAGCATATTCTCACCAAACCACTGGCAAACAGCCCTCATACATATCCATCATGGTAAACCAGCACAGAGTGGTGAAGTCGACAACCTCAGTTCAATTGATCCCTAGAACCAAGGGATATAACCATTCTCTTATGCCCAGGCCACCATTTGCATTCCAGTTCAATCTCCACCTACAGCTGCATTCCATTGCAGCTCATTCTCTTAATTATGCCATGACTTTAACTGCATCAACACTACATTCCTGTAGCTTAACCATCTAACTCTTCCCAACTTCATAGATACCACCAATTCCTTAGCACTTGCACAGCACCACCAGTCATGGCCGCATCCACTCTGAACCTATCTTCATTTCTGCAACTCATCTCATAACCACCTTGACCTCTGAAATCCATGGCTTTGACATCTCAATAGCAGAAACCCATTCCACAAATTCGAACCATCAATACACAGATCTCTCTCAGTAAACCCTAACTTAATCCCCATCTTCTAATTCATCTGAAATTCTCCATTTAAACTCTGAATTATCATCTCTAATAAACCCTAGATATCCACTTCCCTGACTTCTCAATCTAACCCCCACAACCATCTCTTCAATTTCAACTGAACATTCACAAATCCATCCTCTTGATTTCTCCATTTATTTCTGAGTTTCACTCTGAATTTAACTCGTACATAGCATCCCCAGATGGAGCCGCCATTGTTACTCAGGCAGAAGAATAGAAAAATAATGCTTCTCTCTAAATTTTAGGTCATGTGTAGGAAAGGCAAGTTGATACAGCCACCCGGATGAAATGGATAAGGGCCAACTGATTATGTCCGCACATTACTTCTCTAGACTAAGATGCAGTATTTGTCCCTTATTTTCGGATTGGCTTGGTTCCGCTCCCAGTAACAGCTTCACATGGAATGACGCTTTTGCTCTTTTAGACAACGTTTCTTCTTCTTTTGCTCCGAATGACTCCAAAGCACCTAATAACTCAAAACGAAAAATAAGATACATAATTCACAAGGATAATAGCAGAGAAAGCATAAATACTAGATATAAAATTAGGTGTTTTAGACACCTATCACCTCCACAACCCTACCCTACCGGCTCCATCACCCCCACCACCACCAAAACTCGTCGATCAATTCGTTAACATCGTCGATTCAAAAACTCCGATTAATCTTCATCAATGGATCCACAACGGAAGAAGGCAACTCGTATGAAAGAAACTAATCGCAAACCCAATGAATATAACCCTGGAATTGCAAGTTTGGTTGCTAAGAAAGTGAAGAAAAAAATGGTTGAAGAAGAAGGAATTGAACCCGCTGAAACACGTGAAATGGTGCGCTTAAGAAATTAAGGGCTTGTTTAAACTCACTCTAGTACTTCGATTTCATATTTGCATGTCAAATTAGGTCAGAAAATTCGAATTTGTGAATTGTCAGTTGCCACGCAACAAGATCTTGTTTTTTATCGACCCTTCCGGTTTCATAGTTAGGGTTTGGTAGGGAAGAGTATAAGCTTGAAGAACTGCCCGCCGCTCTATGGTTTCTCAGAATCGCTACTAGCAGCGCCAGTAGATTATTCAACTAAGTACCTGCCGGCATTATATTATCCTTAACGGCGCTGGAATTTTATTCGTTTTTCACCCTGCCGGCTACTTTACTTTGAATGTCTCCTGATGCCTATAATGTTTTGTCCCGAAAGGGTATTTTAAAAAACTATGCCGGCGCTTTGTCCGCCGGAAATGTATGGTTAATGCACCTTGCCGACCTGTTTAGTGAAAATTCCTTGTATTTACTGTGTAAATTTTTTTGTTGGCCTAAGGCTATTTTGATGACACCTGCCGGGTATGGCTTAGCCTAGTAAGCATATTTTGGTCGACCTTTCCGGCTATGTGTCCGCCGGGTGGGTTTGTTTTGTAGACCCTGCCGGCCATTGATTCCCAATTTCTGAAATATTCTTGTTCAGATTGCGAACGGCAAAGAAGAAAGCTGCTCTGAAAGCAGCTCTTAGTATTCCTCCTTCAAAACCTCCTCGTGTTGGTGATAAACTCTTGTCTTCAAAACATCGAGGGGCATATGTTAAGCGGGGAACGACAAAGATCATTATAAGCAATAATCCAGAACCACCATCTGAACCCAGTGATTCAGACGACACTCCAGATGAATACCAATCAATTCCATATGGTGGAAGAGGTGATGATGATGATGTTGATGAAAGAATTACGGCTTCTGGAGGAGGCAACAATGATGATGATGGTGATCAAGACATGCCACCTGTTGGAAGAGGTAATGATGATGATGATGGTACTAGAGATAAAGGTAAGAAAACCGTCGAAGAGGAAATTGTTGAAGAGGAAGAGGAACAAGAAGAAGAAGAATAAGGAGATGGAGAACAAGTTGTTGAACCCACCGAAGCTACAGGGTCAACTTCAACCGGAGCGAGGAAGAGGGTGATCACTAAACCACAGAATTCTCACATGCCTTCCGAACACTTCATGGTTACACTGAAAAATGATGAGGACCCAAGGGGGACCCCAAGAGATGGTGGCAATGTCCTTTTTGGATACAAATACTCATGGGCATGTACGATCCATAATACTATCGTAAGTAATCTTAATCCGTCTTTGTTATTTATTCAAGTGTGTAACTATCTTAATTAAATTTGCGTCAAGTGTTTGTATATCTTTTCATTTTTATTTTTTTTTGGTATTTAGGATCACAAGAATGCCATCCGTCTCATGAGGCGCCAAGCTTCGTGTTCAGTGGCTCATACTTGGGATCTTGACAAGGAATGTGAGGATGTGAAAGTGATTTTGAGGAACTCAGGGTTGATGCCTGCGATTGAGAGTTCGAATATTAATCTTGATAAAGTTACCGTCTCTGCATTCTGTGAAAGGTTCTACGGAGAGACTGATACCATGTTATTCCCGTTAGGTGAGATGGCGATAACTCCCGATGATGCTCAACAAATTCTAGGCCTCGAGGTTGAGGGAAAAGCAGTCTGTGAGGGGATGGATAATTCGATATCTTTCGAGAAGATTTATGATTTGAGCAAGAAATTGTTCAGTTGGAATCAGGTTCAGACGGAGGTTGTTCTTGACATGAAGGATGGTCGTCTAACCAAGAAGTTTAATACGAAGAGGTTGAGGGACACATTATGGGATACACAGTCAATCCTTGACAGGGAAGGAATGGTGAACCTGGTATGAAAAAAATCTGTCGCGGCCGGTTATTTGCTATACGTCCTGGGAAAATGTATCTTCCCCGACAGTTCCGGAAATCAAGTGGAGGCCGGTTACTTGCAACTATTGGATCCCTTAAATAAGATGCGTGAGTATTCTTGGGGTACTGCGGTGGTCTCCTTCTTGAACAATGAGTTGACATAATGTTCTAGGGAACTCACTAAGCAAGTTAACGGAAACACATGTCTCTTCCAGGTAATTTTTGATCTAAAACATTTATATTACCGAATATTCTCGTAAGATAAGGCTCTTACTTAACTTTTTTTTTTGCATAGGTTTTGATATATGAGCACTTCCCTTCCTTGTTCAAAGACATCTCCTACATCAAAGTGGATGAGAGTGTTGCGGTTAATAGGCCAAGAGCGCAAAGTTACAGTTTTAAGGGTACTCAGGATAAGGAAATGCCGCAACAGCTTACGAAACTCCGAATTGCCATCGACGAATTGATTGCGGAGGAGGTGATTTTTGATCCGTATCGGAATGCTAGAAATCAAGGTTTAATTCATCCTAGAAATGAAGTTGTTGCATTATACTATGGACCCTTTATGAATGTGTTTGAAGGATATTCAATGTACAATCCACATCGGATTATGCGACAATTGGGTTACGTCCAAGAAGAACCTCATTTCGATGAAGATAAGCCGTTCTTTACTGTGAACCGGGATGAGTGCACCACGTCCCAAAAAACAATTAATGTCTCTTACGCTCCACCGCCGGCTCAAGAACATTGGGACAATAGACGTGGCCGTAACATCGATGTGAGTCTTTTGGACGAGGTGACCAACGGTCATGAAGCTACTCAGAAATACATGGCGTGGTACTTGGAATGGGCTCGTCCTACTGTGATTAGGAAAATGACTGCTGAAGAACTGGCTCTAAAGAAGAAGTTGGAAGCGAAAGACCCATCAACATTGCTTAAGTTCTTTGTAAGTATATTTAGAGTTGCTCTTACTATTTTAAGATTGATTGCATTACCGAATCATTCTATTCATTTTTTGTTGTTTAATTGAAAATAGAAGGAGCATTTGAAGACCTTTGGGAAGGTGTTGTTGTGCGCGAGAGAAAAAGGACAGCCTTTGTCGATTGAAGAGCAAAGCAAGCACATTGAATATGTTAACAATGTTGGCAATGAGGATGCCAATGAAATGTTCAAGCAACTTGAGGCTCAAGTAAAGGCTGAACAAAAATCTAGGAGAGAAGCACAAGCCAAGATGAAGGCTGATAAAAAGAAGACTCGTGGTGGTGAAGGTAGCAGCAGTGGTCGTGGTGGTGAAGGTAATTCTCCAAAACGGGGCCGTGGTCGTAGTCAATGAATGCTTTCGTAGTTCATTTCTTTATGTTATGGTGGACAAATGTTTAAGTTAATGGTGTGGACAAATGTTTTTTAAGGTTTATGGGACGTGTTTTAATTTTGGACAAAAAGTGTTGGATTTCTAGTTGTTGAATGAATGATTTTTTTTGCTTTGTAAAATTTTAATGCATAAGACGGAATGATTTTTTAAATTTACCCTGCCGGCTGTCCCAGGGCCGACATGGTGGTGAACTGTCAGAGTGCCGGCCCTGACAAAGGAAATTGTGTAGTTATCAGAGCCGGCATGTACCAAAATGATAACCCTTCCGGCTGAATCGTAGCCGGCAATGTATTGACCCAATATAGGTCCGACGGTTTTGTTGCAAAAAAACTTTTCTCCTGATGCCTAAAATCTTACACGACCGGCATGGTAACAAATTTAAGACCCTGCCGGTCTGATTTTGACTTGTACCTCGCCGGCGGAATCAAAATTCAAATTTTTGGCAAGTACAATTTCATTGATTGACTTGTACTTGAGCACTATAACGGCCAAATTTGGGCACAATCCTATAAATACACTACTTGTCTCTACAAAACAACACACAACTATTTGCATATACTCTCCAAAGCTCATATCATCATACGCTCCATCTAACTCACTCAATATCTCTCTACAAACAACAATGGCATCGTTTGATTCAAGTGAAGATTTGGCAATCACCAAAGCTTGGTACGTGGAAGATCGACTTAGACGTCAATCCTCCGAAAGGGAGGATTCCAAAACATTTTGGGCTAGGGTACACAACAAATTTAGCGGCGAGTTTGGGAATCCTAATGCAAGAAGTATTCAAAAAGTCCAAGCTAGGCACCTAGTAATCGAAAATGCGATACTTGATTTTTTAGCTCTCCAACCTCGGATTTTTAACACTCGCCCCTTCACCTTGTCCATTGCACAATTTGTAAGTAATTTTGTGGTTTTTTTTACGTACCCCATGTTGTGTTATCTTCCAACAAAACACCACTAACAAATGTAAGCTTGTTTTTATAGCACGAAGCCGTGAAAGCGCGCTACATGGAAGTAAAGGGGGAAGCATTCGCATTCGATGAAAGCTATCATTTCTTGGCTGATAGAATCCCGTTGGATAACCTAGACTACTTGGATGCGGTATCGTCTTCGTCGGAGGAAGATTGATGGCTTTAGAAGTTTTTGTATAGGTTTTGTGGGTATACCTCTATGTAAGCCCTCATGAGACTATAACTCGTCCACCAGGGTCGCCTAGGGGTTTAAAGGCTTGATGCACATGCTAAGTGCATTCTTTTTTCTGTTTCAATCAATGTAGTAACCAAAATTGCACGAATAAAGTGAATTACATCTTCCATAGTTTCTGTTTTCTGTTTGGCATAAGTAAAGGTCGGCAATGTTATAAATCCATAACTTGCCGGCCAAATGTCAGCCGGCATGTTAAAAAATATTTGCTTGCCGACTTTACGACCGCAGGCATTGTAGGAAGATTTACCATGCCGAACGTAAAATTATGTTCCAATATACTCGGCGCGTTCTTCAACCGAGACAATGCCGGCGGTAGTAAGGTCGGCAGCTTATTCAAAGTGGAACCTGCCGGTTGAACATTGGTCGGAAGGTTATTCAAAGCAGACCTTGCCGTCTATAGAACATCCGGCAGCTTATTCAAACCATTACCTTGCCGGCCTTGTGCATTTTCAAAATCAAATTTTTTTGATCGAAATCGAAATCATAAGACAGATGAAAGGTTTAATCTACTGATTTTCAAAATTTTAATCTAAACTCAATTAGTTAAATTAATCATAGTTTTAGTGTTAATTAACAAAGGGCATATTAGCCATTTAGAAAATACAAGGTTAAGGGGTGGCTTGGTTTTACTTCATAATGACCTTATTTTGTCTTATTGGGTATACCCCAATTAATCTGGGTATACCCCAATCTCGCCAGGTTAGCAATACCCGGATTCAACACTCAGAATTGTTTCGTTTTAAATAGATTGACACCGCCCTAGTAATACCAAACACCGCCTTGATCATGCATTTCAAAGGACATTTTAATTTACTTCACCGTAACTCAATTTTATTTTATTAGGCCGACCGAGCGAAGCGAGGGAGGACTCTATATATGGTGACTTTGTGTCATATGGGACATGATTTTTTTTTCCAATTTGACAAAAAAGATTAGATTTGGTGTCATACCCTGAAAATTTTCAAATTGTCCCTCCCTTTTAGTCTAATTATTATAACTTCTTATGTATCCTATTCTTTTAGGGGTATAATTGGTAACCGAACTTTAATATAACATATCTAAAAATCCGTGCCTTGAAATTTTACAAATTTTATCTCGTTAGAATGGATTTAAAAAAAATCTCCGCAATGATTACAACAATATCAAATTTAGAGTTTTTACGAAAAATTCGGAGGTGTTTATCATTTTAGGCACAATTATAGAAAATTAAATGTATATTCGTTATGCAAACTACCACAAATGATACTTGATACTTTATGTAGCCATATTTTGGTTTATGCATTAACTTATTTTCCGTTGCAACTAATAAAACGATGTACTCTCTCTGTTTCAAGAAAAGTGATACTTTCAATTTATGCACAATTTTCGAAAATTGAATGTATAGCCATTATGCAAACCACCACAAAGGATGAATAACACATTATGCAACCATATTTTGGTTTATGCATCAGGTAATTTCCTGTTTCAGGAAAAAGTAACACTTTTACCCTGTATCAGGAAAAATGATACTTCGTGCTGTATGAGGAAAAATGATATTTTTGTGTCTATTTTTCCGGTCGACCCTCCCACCGTGACAGCGATCATCTAGTTTTACTATGCACCCCTAAAATAAAAAGTATTCGCCAAAAAAAAGAGACATGTTTTTGGGCATACCAAAAAATTACCGGGCATACTTAAGGTTCGGCTCACAATTATTTTTTTTGCCTAAATTTGCTAGGTTCGGCTCACAACTAGACAAAATATATGCCCGATAATTTTTTGGTATGCCCAAAAACAGCCCTAAAAAAATCGTTCTTACAAAGGAAACCTTTACATTCAGCAATTAAAGATTATCCAGGCCCAACAATAAGAAATCTGCTACTGACGCCACTAGTTTCCTATCCAGAAATGGCAGTGAAACAACTCTGAATTGCCGCATTTCATCAAAATCAATCGAAAATTCAGTTTCATAGTTTGATTTCTCTCTATCTAAAATTCTCTGTCTCTCTCCAAATTATTCACTGTCATTCATCATTTTACAGTACAATCTCCCCTTCAACAGATATCACTACTCTACAAAGAGAGAGAGAGAGAGAGAGAGAGAGAGCTGTAGAGTGGAGGGACTCCGGAACTTATGGCTGCTGTCTCAATGTCAGCTTGCAGTGCCACCACCCTTAACCTAACAAATGGTTTGAGACCAAAAACATCAGTTTTAACTGAAGTTATCTCGCATATTAAAATTCCAACTCAACATCGAATGAATAAGAAGAAGCCGTTGCAACGCAAATTTACAGTGTTAGCTGTGACCAAAGGTTCATCTTCCAAGTCCAGCGAATCAGAAGAGAAAATCCCGTCTTGGGCTAAACTAGATTCTGAGGAACCACCTCCTTGGGCACAACGTGATGGCAGCGGCAGCAGCAATGGCTCATCTGAAACAATTGAATTCCCTTTCTATGGCTATTTGCTTGCTTCTACAATCACTGCTATAGCTGCGGTATGAATGCACCTTCTTTTTATTCCGGGTTATCTTCCTATTTACTTTAATCTTATATCGATATTACCCAAACTGCTTGTGTATACATATGAACTATCCTGAACGTGGCAGATTGGTTCAGTTTTCGAATACATAAACCAGAAGCCAGTTTTTGGATTACTCAATTCAGACAGCATCTTCTATGCACCTGTGCTCGGGTTCTTTGCCTTCACTGGTGTTCCCACTTCGGTAAGTTTTAGACACGCTGTTCTTATTCTTAGCGTACCCATTCCTGTCAAGGCGCTTGTTAGGACTAGTAACTGAAATCTTATCCCATTCACTGGTATTATTTTGGAGAATTTGGAGAGGGAATTTGAGACTCCTCTAGGCATACGGTTTTTAAAGACGTGCCAATGGTTCTCTCATTTAACTAAAAGCTGTAGTGATAGCGGATTAATTCAGTTTCAGTTAACAAGATTTAATGTTCTGGTACAGGCTTTCCTTTGGTACAAATCTGTGCAAGCTGCTAACAAGGCAGCAGAGGAGCAAGACAAGAGAGACGGCTATTAGAGACTAGACATGCATTTATAAGCTGCACCTTCATTGAATGCATTATGCTTCTCCTTCAACCTTTCTTATTTAGTACAGTATGTATTTACCACGCAAAAAAACATGTCTTTCATATTGAAAATCATTGGTTATCACAGACCCATAACTTGGCGGTCTGACACTTTGAGCCAAAATAATAATAATATCAAGATTCTCTGCAACAAATAACCAAGAGTACTGTATATGCACAATAAAAGAAAATTGGAACAAAACACAATAAAAGAAAATTGGAACAAAAAATGGGAGAATGCAAGGGAAACATTCTTCTTCTCATTATTATTATTATTACTTCATACATATATATTAGCAGATGAAAGCAACACCTGAAATGAATTGTTTTTTTGTCCTTTGGAAAGTTTACCAGAAAACCAATCTCTCCAATTGTACTGTAAATAAAAAAGAAGGAAAAAAAAAGAAGAAAACCTTTAAATAACCGAGTGATTATAATACTAATGGCAGCAGATTTAAAAGAAAAAGGAAACCAATTTGGAGATCATACCAAACAATGAAACTCCTGAATCGAGAATCGCCGGTAAAATTATAGTTTTTAACTTATATGCCAGTTGGTCAGACATAATCTTTAAGGGAATAAACCCAAACCTCTCTTCGCTTGAAACTATCTTTCTAAAACCGCTGTAGCTGTTGAGGCTCATTAAGGTAACTGCATCACTCTCAGAAGCCAAAGCTGGATAGAGCAGATTTAAAAGAATAGCCACTGTTTCCCAACAAGAACAGGGCAACAACAACAAGAGCTGCAAGTAGGACCCACATCCAAGGTTGCATCCTTCTCTTACTCCTGTTTCGTAAAGTTGCAGGGAGGGCTTTCACCTTTGGTTGTGCTAGTAGCTTCTGAGGTCCTTTCCTCTTTGTTACCACTGCAGCAGCCTTCTCTTTGATTCCAGGTTGTTCTTGGACAGTGTTACTAGTAGTTTCAGGATGTGTGGTATTTCCTGAGCTTGGAGCAGACTCTCCCTCGTCGCCAGTTGCTCTTTCTTCTCCTGCAGCGGCTGCTGCCACTTTCTTTTCCTTCTTCCTTGCTTTTTTCTCTCTCTCCTGCACCAGGTTTGCATTTTCAATAAGATTTTGATGCCAAGCTTGAAATTAGAAATAAAACAGGACATATCGAAGATAAAAGTTTCATATCCTGAGTTGAAGGTAAGCTACCTTCTCTTTGAGCTCAGCTTCTTTCTTTGCTCTTAGTTCAGCCTTAACCTGGGCCTTCTCTGCATTGCGTTTCTTCCTTTCCTCTGCCTCCTTTGCTTTGGCCTTCTCCTCTAACCGACGCTGCTCCTTCAACTTAGCTGCAGCTGCTTCTTTTTCTTTCCTCAATTCATCTGCCTTCCTTGCCCTTTCTTTTTCTTCCTCCTCCTCTCTTTGCTTGTTCTCCTCCAGTTCAACTTTGTCTCTGTCAGAGATGGTTACTGGGCTATTTTCCAAGGCAGCAACAGATTTTCCAACTTTCTTCGACTTGGCTTTTGCTGCTGCTGTTAGGTTCCCCTCTGAACTTACGACAGCAGGTTTCACATCTGCTTTTGGATTCCTCTGTTCCAAGTGAACCACGGGTTTTACTTCAGCCTTTTCAGTTGAACTTCCTTGTAATGAGGTTGTAACAGGCAAGGTAGGACCTGTCTTTAATGGCAAAGCCGCTGCTGCAACAGCGTTATCAGGTTTTACATCCGTAAAAGTGCGTAGTACAGGAGGTTCCTCATCAGGACCCAAAGATCGTCCATCCAACGTTTTAAACCTCCTCAGTGTACTATAGCTGTTGCATCTCATGTATTCTTTCCTGAAATCAGCATTGTTGTTCCACAGTTCCATCATTCTCTCCACCTAATACCAGATATTTGATATGTCAGAAACCAGGTGATATACTGGTAAATCTATACACTAAGATAGCAAAAGGCAAAGAGTTAATGATCTGACCTGGTCAACACAAAGTCGCTGGAGTTCTTCTTTATCTCCTTTAGATGCCAAATCTCGCGCTTTGTCCTCGTCACCCTTGTACATCCGGAAATACTTGTTCTGCAAGTTCAAATAGTTCAGGTCAGACATAGTATGTTTCATTTTTGTTCCTATTTATTTTTATTCAAAGAACAAAATTAGGTAGCAATAGTATATGCATAACCCGGTTAATTTTTCAAGCGCAACTGATTTCTCAGTGTTCAAGATTCTCTTAGTTTAAGCAACAGGGGAGGAAGCAAGTCTTGATCATAAATACAAACCTACTGATGATGCACCACAAGACACCCTCCTTAAATCTACGGAGCAAGCTAGTCACCACCAATTAAGAGAAAAACAAAATATGTTGCCAAACAATATATCATATGTCTGTAATTTAGAGACGGAGAATTGCCACTAAGTCACTCAACAGGGCCCATCATTAGGTACCAAGATAATAATCTACAGCAACAAGTCAGTAAGTTAATAACCCTACAGCTACAGGCCAACAAATGAAATGTCATCTTTGTGAAAAATGGTTCATATGGCTATCATGCCATGACGATGCATCCATCATTAGTGTTTTTCTGTAGCTCATAGAAGCCTAAATCATTGGTAAAGCTCTGCATACACTCCGACATCATGAATGGAAAGCTAAAGTTTTCAAAGAAACCCATGTCTACTGCTTGCAGGAAAACAACCGGACAAAGAAGAACTAGTTACCTTCTCATACAACTGCTTCTTTAAATTCTGTAAGCGTATATAAGCTTCTTGACGCATATCATTTTCAGCTTCGCACTTTGATTGCAATAATTTGAACTTTTCATGTTCATCGTAGTATATCTTTCCAGCAGCTTTAGTGACCCCTTCATATCGTAGAACCTCCTTCCATGAAGAATCCAATTCCCGTTTCAAAATCTATGAGCATGAGAGACACAGATCAGTATTTCATAAGTCATATGTAAAACAACAGCATCGGCAAGAACATATGTTTATAGTTTATACCTTAAATTGCTCTTCAATTTTCTCTCTCTGGTCCAAGGAAAGCTGCTCTTCAGTCTGTTTAGCCAAATTTGATGACAGTTGGTCTTTTACATTCTTCAATTGCTTGATATCACGTATCAACTGTTTCTCCTCTTTCAAAGGCATGGTTTCATGTTCTATTCTATGCTCCATATAATTTATCTGTTACACAAAATTAAATAAAATAGAAGGCCGTAAGCATCAAGCTATCCAAAGAATGCAATGAAAACACTCCATTAGGAAAAGAAGACAAGAGGTAGTTATTACCCTATCATCAATCTCATCAATGGAAGTTTCACTCTTCATCCTATTAATAGCTGACTGAACAGAATCTATTTCCTGGCGTTTTGCTCTAAGTAGTTTTCGAACAGCTCTCTCTTCTGATTTGGCAGCTTCAAATTTATCACGATGCTCACTCAGAGTAGCCTGCACGCATCACATAATCCATCAGTTAAAAAAATATATATACAAGTGTTATTCACAATGACCAAATAAGACTTGCATCTTACAAGGAATCTGTATTTACCTTTTCAGACTGGATTGCCACACGTATAGCATCTCTAGCCCGAGTTTTCTCGTCAACTTGTAGCTGCGCAAGTCTAATCTCCTCCCTAATTTTGTCGTCAACATATCGTGGGATCCTAATCAAGAAACGGAAGGGCTTCTTTACAGCCTCCTCATTCATCTTCTGTCCCTCAGAAGCATCATTGGTGGTATCATCGGAGGAAGGGTGCGGGCCACTCATTTCCTTTCCTGCAATTCCTTCATTTTCTGTACATAACACTGCACTATCTCTCGCAACTTCTACTTCTGTTTTATCGCCAACGGGAATGTTCTTATCAGGATAAGCCTCTTTGCCTTCAGATAGCACCCCCACATCACCAAAAAGAATAGTTGATGACGGTATGTGATGATTGCTTTCGGCGGAATTGCCACAGGTTTCAACTTCTGACGTCACATTCTCTACAGAGCAAGTAGACACACTTTGATGTACTTCGGCTGAGTCATTTCCAACTTCGGTAACTGCACTAATCTCAGACACATTATCATCATTGACAGAACTATCAGGACCATTTTCAGTTTCAGGTAAAGAATCTGCACAATGACCATGAACACTAGGCAAGCTGTCTTCTTTCTTGATTGGCAAATCTCCTGTATCATTTTCCAATACCACACAATCAACAACATTGCTGTTTTCAACAGATTCATTAACATCATCTGATTCTGGTTGGGCGATATCAATTTCCCCCGGATGCACGGTCTCCTGGCCTTCAGCAATGATTTCAGGTTCCAAAGCAGTGCACTGAACGGATACATCTGGGACACTCTCTTTGATGCCATTTGCAGCTTCGCTGTCTAAATGTGAATCATCTGAAAGACTTGCAGCTGTTTCCAAATCCAGATCTTTTTGTGCACCAATAAGCATCGGAGGCTCCTCCACAGGAATCTCTTTTTCTGTTTCCCTCGCATCCCCTTTAACAAGCTGTTGTGATTCAGGTTCCACTGGCTTGGTACTAGAACCTGCTTCTTTTATGTCGTTAGATTCCTTGTCTAATGGAGAATCATCAGCAGAAATGTTAGACACTTCCAAATTCACCTCCTGCTGCGTCTTGGCATTCACAGACTGTTCCTCCATAGAAGCCTCTTCTGTGATTTCATTCTCTACTTCATTAAGAGTCTGATGCAACTCAGATTCCACAGACTGGGTAACTAAAATTTGAGAATTCTGATCTTCTTCTACATCTTTGGTCTCTTCTTTCTCTAATGGTGTGTCAACTTGTACAGAAAGAACCTCCAGTGGAGCCTCTTTTTCTGCTTCCTTCATGTCCCCATTAACGAGTTGGTGTAGTTCAGGCTCAGCAGACTCGGTAACCAAAATTTGAGTATCCTGATCAGCTGCCACATCCTTGGCTTCTTTATCTAATTGTGAAACCTTTTGAGGAGAGATATCGGCTTCAATATTGAGGTCCCTCTCATCACAAGCATGTTGCCCTAAAGGTTCTTCCTCAGATGCCTCTGGCTCTATTTCCTTCTCGCCACCATTAGTGAAAGCTTCATCATCCAAAACTCGAGTTTCGTGATTTCCTTCCACCTTCGCAGAAGCAGCTTCATGTTCACTTTTTTCTTCGCAATCAAGCTGGTGCAATTCTAGTTCAACCTCACCTGTATTGGTGGGCTCAGCTTCCTGGTCCTTTTGATCTGCTTCTTCAGTAGAATTTAGATTGGTAGTCTCCCCTTCATTTGCCTCCCCATTATCAATATGATTCAGTTTTGAATCAACAGCATCACCTTCAATGTTGATAGAATTCTCTTCGGTTACACCTGTTGTCTCCACCTCCTCTGGAGGTTTGGATTCAACAGCAGCCTCGGTGACAGGAACATGTGTTTCTGTACTTTCTTCAACTGCCGACTTGTCCTCCTCTTGCTTGCGGGGATTTTCCTCTTCAACAACAGCATCATTCTGCTCCACAACTACTACTTCTTCTTCATCTAATGCATTGCTCGACATGCACTCTGAAGAAGGTTCAGCAGTGGCGACATCATCCTGCCCTGAAGAGGAAACAACAACATTTTCCTCTTTGTGGTCAGGATTTTGTGTTCCCAATTCAGAAGCCACACTTGCATCAACAGGGACATCAGCAACAACAGGTTCTCCCCTATCTTCGGCAGGGCGATCATCACGATCATGCACGACAACATGATCCACCAGCTCAGTGTCAGACACCGGTCTATTTTCAGAATCATCAACAAAAACATATGAACCATCTGTATCTTCGGCATCATCCTTGATCTCATCGCCATTACAATCTCCATTGAGATTTTTAGGTAGATCCAATTTCTCACATGAAGAAGTGGTGGTCATGGAATTAGAATTCTCCTGTTTATCTCCTCCTCCCTCACATTCAACAACAACCTCCTTCTCAGAAGAATCAACAACAATTCCAGTAGGTACATCCGTCTCTACCGTCATTGTAGGTTTTGTTTTGGTGTATTTGTTTTTTTATATCAAAATTGAAGGTACGAAAAAAACAAATCAAACGAAAAAAAACGGATCTTGGAGAGATCAAATGAGTAAACTTATCTGTTGAGATGCACACATCCGTAATGCATTCACAATTGGTGAGATTGCACCGGCAGAACAGCAGAAATCCTTCTTCCTCCCTCTCCTCCTATTTTTTTTTCCTTCCTTCTCCTGAGAGTTACAGATCGAAAGTGAACCCTAAAAAAAGTGTTCCGTTTCAGATCTACGAGGAGAATACGAGAGAAGGGAAAGGTTTGAAGAATGAAGAGAAAGAAGGAGATCAAGAAGAAGAAGGAAGGAGAAGAAGGAGTTTTGAATGAGAAAAAAATTTATAAACAGCTGGCTTATTAATAAAAATCAAAAGAGGCAGCAAAATAGAAATCCCCCTCTCCCTTTGTGAATCAAATCAGTCTTCTTCTATTTTAGTCAAACTCGGTTTTTTTCTCTAATTTATATTTATTTCGGATTTATCTTATTTACCCATAAATCGGATATTGATGATTTATCTAATTCTAGATGATGACAGTAAAATGCGTAATATTTCGGTTTTGTTAAGCAAATAAAAACGGTAATTTCCTTAACCGTCACGATTGTGATTAATTAAAAGAACACCCACCACCACCCTAAACCCCGCCAAATTTCCGACGGACCCGCTCTCCATTTAATCAATCTTGTTTCTCTTTTCTTTTCAGACTCTAGTTAACATCATGGGATGTTGTAGTGGTGGAGTGGGACCCAACCAAAAAATAGAAGGTGTGACCCCTATCTACTACCTTCACGCGTTCGGGGCTTCTGTTTTTTTTTTCCGCTACAAAATTCAAAAATGGCCCACCGACATTGTGATTAGCTCGGATTAGGTACTCTTGACTTTGTTATTATGGACCATTCCGACTAAACTAGTTTCGGTCGGGTACGTAATCCACGTAAGCCGAGGAACTGAGGGTCCGTGTTGTACATGAGTCGTCTACCTCCTGTTACTGTATTAGTACTTGGTAGAGAGTTGTTTGTTCCCTACTATCTGTCGGTCGAGGCTTCCGAGGCTTAGAGCAACTGCAGTCATCCGATTATAACTAAAGACTAAATACCAAATGAAAACTAAAAAAATGGGTTTAGTGAGTGGTGAGACGTTACGGTGTTGGAGTAAATTTGGTGGAGCGTATGTATATAGGGCTGCACATCGGTCGGTCGGTCCGGTTTTCAGCCAAAACCGCCGACGGAACTGTATGTTGGTCGGTTTTCATTTTTGAAACTGAAACTGCACCGTTCAATGTTCAGTTCGGTTTTCAACCGAGCCGACTCAGTTCGGTTTTTACGGTTCCTATCCAAAATCCAGAACTCAATTTTAGAATACTTCAAAAGAATTTGAGCTAAATTCACAGTATACAAGGAAAATATATACACATACACACCAGGAAGATGAAATGATTAATTACAAAACAAGATTAATTTCCAAAAAGGAAATGCATCGGTCTGTTAATTTATGACCACCCAAAGAACTTAAAAACAAAAATCAAGCACCCGAAAATTGCAAAACTTCAACTAATCTAGTACCCAACAATCAATTGCTGGATGAATTCATATAAATCCTCAATCCAATAAATCATCACCTTTTTATTCTAAAAAAAGCACCCCAATTGCAAAATTTCAACGGCATGGATGAAGAAACTTAAAAAAGCACAAGAGAAATAATTTGATACAACAATCAATTGCTGGATGAATTCAAATAAACCCCAAACCCCCACTTCAAACTAATCACCATCTCTCCATCTTCTTAAACCCTAAAACCAGATACTTTTCAGATCTACAAACAATTGTTATTGCTGGTGGTAAATAAGAAGTTATTGTTGGTGGTGGTAAAACAAAAGGAATGATTGTGAGAAAAGAAAGTTTCCCGTAGGAATGGAGGTGACGGATGAAGACCGTGAATGGTGGTGCTGCAATTGCAAGTGAAAAAGAAGAAAGAAAAAGTGAGAGAGAGTTAGGGTTATGTGTTAGAATTAATTTATATATAGGGTATATATGGATGGTAAGATTAAAGAAGATCAATGGTTCATAATTATCGGGTTTTTTTGCTCGGCTCGGTCGGTTTTGAAGGTCTAACCGTGGACTGAGATGAAAATCCTACGGTTGTGATTACTCAAACTGAAACTGACCGTTGGATGAACGGTTCGGCTCGGTTTCGGTCCAATTTCATCGGTTTCAGCTCGGTTTATCGGTTCGGCTCGGTTTCTGTGCAGCCCTATATGTATAAGAGTTCATCTGATATGGGGCGTAGTTATAAAATGCGCTCGAGTGGGACGTAACTTTAATTTATGCCTGATGTCGGACGTAACCTAAAATTGTGTTTGGTGTGGGGCGTATTATATAAAACCGCCCGATGGAGAGGCGTAACTTGAAACTACGTCTGACGGGGCGCAATTAAGAAATACGCCTGATGGGATGCAATTAAAAGACTCCGCCTGATGTGGTGAAAGAATGGGGCGTAGATTTAAATTACGCCCCATGAAGTAACAGGCGTAGTTTGTAATTGCGCGCATAGTTTGTAATCATCTTGGTGAAAGAATGGGGCATAGATTTAAATTACGCCCCATACATTTGAGACTCGAATAGTTTGTAACAGGCGTAGTTTGTAATCATCTTAATGCTTCATTACTGTTGGCACGCATGACCTCATTTCCAAACACAGTTCATT
The DNA here is from genome assembly GCA_023529315.1 of Papaver bracteatum. Taxonomy (NCBI): domain Eukaryota; kingdom Viridiplantae; phylum Streptophyta; class Magnoliopsida; order Ranunculales; family Papaveraceae; genus Papaver; species Papaver bracteatum. Next base: position 669,457 of record JAJJWX010002698.1, read on the forward strand.
AATTTACTCGCTCGTGTTCATAAACCATTCGAGTCCCTACGGTCGGCTCAGAGCGTCTGCAGCGGTACGACCAAAACCAAAGACCAAAGACTAAAAAAAAAGACCATATATGGGTTTAGTACCTTGAGTGACGCAGTGGTGGGCGAGTAAATTTGGTCGAGCGTTGGTAAAGATTACGCTCGGTGTGGGGCGTTGGTAAAGCTTACGCTCGGTGTGGGGCGCTGATATAGTTTACGCGCGGTGGGGCGTTGGTAAAGATTACGCCTGGAGAAGGGGCGTTTGTATAGTTAACGCATGATGGTTTTTTTCTACTATTCACGAAAAAAAAAAAAACTATATGGGGCGGGGGTATAGTTCCCGCCCCAAACATATCAAAATAAATAAATAAAAAGAAAAGTATGGGGCGTTTGTATAGTTAACGCCCCATCGTAAACAGTTTAATAAAAAAAATGGGGCGGGGACTTTATAAACGCTCGGTGTGGGGCGTGAACTCAGCTGTGTGCTCGGTGTGGGCGTTAACTTCAATTTGCGCTCGGTGTGGGGCGTTAACTTCAGGTGCGCTTGGTGTGGGGCGTAAAGTTTATCAACGCCCGACTATATTTGGGTTTGGTCTTGGTCGCAGACCAAATTTGGTCTGGAAATTTGGTATGGTCTTCGATTTAGTCTTTACTCCGTCCCACTACGTCTCTGCTGCAGACCAAATTTTTACTCTTGGTCGTCCACTGCAGACGCTCTCATCATCCATTCCTCTCTATATCCAAAATGAAATATAACAGCATTAAATTGGTCAGCCAAGTTCCTTAACCATATCACGGAATGCAGCCTCAAATGTCTCATAAGATGGGCCAGCGAAGTAATTAAAGATGATTCCCTCTCTTCCATTCTCTCATATGATGTGAAATTTCTAACGAGGCTCACGTAATCAAACCTATACTGATACAAGTCTAGCCGGCTGTGGTGTGGTCTTTCCAAGAACAGATGAAATTGGTGAAAGAATGGGGCGTAGATTTAAATTACACCCCATGCAGTAACAGGCGTAGTTTGTAATTGCGCCGGGAGTCAGGCGTTATTTAAAATCACGCCTGACGGAGCGTAACTTCTAATTACGCCTCAATGGGGCGCAATTATATAAAACCGCCTGGTACTAAGCGCAACTCAAAACTACGTCCCGTCGGGCGTAACTTGTAATCCCGCCCCAATCAGGCGCAATTGTAACACACGCCTCACTGCCAAACGTAACTTGAAATTCTGCCCCAATCAAGCGTAGTCTTGAGTTACGCCAGACCATAACCAAACCAAAGACCAAATATAGTTTGGTTTTTGGTTTTAGTCTAGTATATGATCTTTACTCATGTCCGTAGCGCTTGGTTTTTCGACCAAATTTTTAGTTATACTCCTCGATTATGGTTGCTCTTAGCAGACTCTCCATATCTCGTCCTTCGGTCATGTAGAATTTGGCAATCCCCGGTAGAGGCCGCAAGGCTTACCAGTTTCCATATCTCAACTTTTAATCACGAGAATGTGGTAGTCCCCGTAGGTAACCTCTTCTCTTTTTAGAATCCTATTATTGGGGCTTTAAAGTTAATGGTCTTCTGGGGTTTTTTTGGGTCATGAAATAGTGAATGAAGTTACCCCTTATCACATCATGTTCATAATGTCCATTATACCCTTACCTAGATTTCACTATTCATTAAAAAAATATCATAAATCTATAATCTTCTCCTTTCTTTGACAAATCATGAAGAAGATGGTGATCATGATTTCATCATGATGAAGATCATAAAAAAAAAAACTAAATATATTATCTTCTCCCCATCCTTCTCTTCTGATTCATAAATTGTGAAGAGATGATGAGTATAATTTCATCATCATGAGGATGATGATGATCATCAAGAAAACCCCAAAATATTATCTTCTTTTTCTCCTTAGATCATGATAAAGATGATGAACATCATAGAAAGAAAAAACTAAGAAAAATCCACCATTTATTTTTGTTTTAAATGGTTGTTTATGGGTAAAAACTATTACTGCTCGTTTTGGTAATTCGGGGTGTGTGGATGAGAAATGAATCTAAACCCTAAACAAATGCATTGCACGGGAGTGCTTTTGATTCGAGAGATCAATCTATACAATTCTGGCCTAAACCATGAAATGGCCGTTTCAGACTTGTTTCGGTCACAAAGTGAAGGAGATGGGGTTGATCTTAGGGAGGGAAGCGAAGAAGGTGTTGAGATTGTGAAGGTGTAGGCTTGTTTATGACTTGTAACAGAAAGGTGAGCAGGCTTACAATTAACGCAAACAGCTCTGGGTGTTTGAATACATTTTTGTATTAACACTTGGTTTCTGTGTTGTGTTCTGTATTGAAAATAGGGAGGAGAACCTATTTATACAAGTCATTTGAGCCTCATTCACGTCTCTAGTAGGAAGTGGGGAATTGGAGTGATGGAGTTGTGTGTTAGTGTCACACGATTAGTCTTGCCCACTTATCCCAACATCACTAACCGTCCATGTCTTCCTGACATGTTCTTGTGATGGCGCGTTGCACTCTGCACGCCATAAACCGCCAGACCAATACCCCAGTATGTATCCCCCAGTTTGTGCCATGATTGATGTCTCGAGTGTGGATTGTGGGACCCATAGAAGGTAGCATGTGATGCTAGGTTAAATATCTAAGTTATTTATAAAGTCGATACTTGTGAAGTATCGAGTGTCATCTATGCAAGTTATGCATCGAATGTATTCATCATGTATGAAGCATCGTTGTTGAGCATCATGCCCTGCCTACTTCGAGTGTTTGTTTGGAGGCCGCATGGGCGAGCCATGCCTTAGCCGATCATATTATGTGGAAGAGTGGCGGACAGTAATCATGGTGATATCTCACTTGTCTCCTAACTCCCATTCTAGGCTATCCGTCCAAGCTAGCGAAGTTGGACGGATGAGATGGCTTGCGACCCTAATATGCGACCGTTGGATTAGGGTTTGGGAGGTACGCAAGATGCCACTTTCAGCTCGAACGAATTCAAGCTTAGGGAGCATTTCTGGAGGGACCGATTGGTCTTACAAGGAGGTGGAAAGCTGGTGTTTACGCCCATGCTTGCTTGACTCGCAAAGGTCCAATCTAGACCACTCAATTTGGCCGGCAAAGACGAGTGGTCGAGATTAGATTTCAACAAAAATCCTATGTCGCAAAGGATTTGTTAAGGCAGCGTGATACACTACTTTCGGGCGCGCGAACCGAGGCGCCTGACCAAGGACGACTTTGGCCAATCGGTCGGACATGAAGCCCATGGTGTTCATGCTAGCATGTTCGACCTCCCATGAAGTTTCATCTTTGCCTTCCATTCAAGCCTGCGAAGATGAACGCTTGAGATGATTTTGCAACACATGGATGATGCCGCAAGCCCCAATTAGGGTTTTGCCGGCCGTGTATCACGTCTTGTTTGGGTGCACGAATTGTGAAGACCAAACATAGTTGGTCTTGACCGATCGGTCAGGTATGTAGGCGGGCCCACGATGTTTGTGTTGACATGCTCTAGGCCCTTTGAATCTACATCTACACCCTCCATCTATGCATGCGAAGATGGATGTTTGCGATCGATTTGCGACACATGTAATGTGCCATAACCCTAGTTTTAGGGTTTCAAGTCCATGCTGCTATGGCTGGACGAACTGGTAAGCTATGCTTCCCTTTTGGGGAGGCCGACCATGCGGGTCCCGCATTATTTCGGTGGTGAATACTCCAATACCTGCTTGAGGGTTATGGATTCGATCTGGGCCATCCAATCATGCCGGTGAAGTTGGATGGTTGTGATCATTTATGAGACTGATATGGTCAGTTCGTATACTCAATCGGGCTAGTATAACACTCCGAGAGATGATTCTCTTTGTTAGAGAATGGTGTAGCTTGTACGGGTATTTCGTGCATGCCTCATTGCTGGTACTTGGATATTCATGCTACTCTGCTGAGAGTAACAATCAGTCATCATGCCGCACTAATAATAAGAGTTCTGCTAAGAACAACACAAGAAATACAAGGCGTTTCATGCATTAATAAATAATGCTAAAATTCACAAAATACGTAGGGATTGTTGTTATATGCTCCATTCTAGGTGAATTAATAAAGTGGAGAATTATTCATCGCTTATCAAATAGCCTTATCCTCTGCAAGATGGCTGTACAAAAATTAAGTTTTACAACTTTAGCTCTGAACTAAAATCCACCATCAACATTAAGTCCCTTGCCTAGCACATGATGGTTACACTATTGTGGGGTAGGCATGAGATGGTGATAAATACATGGGAGAAAAACAAGATGAAGGGAGCTTACCTTGAAATCCTTGATCATCCGCTATCGGTTGCACATGTGAACACGTCGTTGCAAGCATGGAATCCCGGGTGGGACCGGTTTCCTTCATTGGGTGTTTGAAACGAAAGAGGAATCCTTTTCCCATAAGGATTTCCCAATTGCTTGTTTATATAAGGGGACCGACCCCCCCTTTTATATTTTTTATTCTCCTTATTCAGCTCATGTCATTGCAGAACACGCCGTCGTCGCTATTTTCGGAGATCGTTGCCACTGATATCGCCTGAGTTCACTGTTCTTCAGCAAGGTGAGCGTTTTGTGCATTTTTTTTTTTTTTTTTACAAAAACCCTAATTTCTTAGGTAAATTTCTTTTGCCCCCGAGAGAGTTATCTCATTGTAGATAAAACCTCTTCACAAGATGTATCGTGATTAACTCCACGCCTTGCTCTTTTCCATTATTGCATGCAAAAACTATCTTTTAGGTTGTAGCTCGAAAAACCCTTGGCTTGGATTTCATAAGCACAATTCCCATGAATAAAGAAAAATCGTGCTATGATACGTGTGAATGAATACGGGTCCCTATACATGCTTGATTGAACGTGGGTCCCATACTGATCAAACATCGACCTTATACCAGCCTTGTAACTTTGACCAATACCGGCTTCGTGGTCTTAACTGGTCCCGCTTGCTGACGTGGCCCAATACCAGCCTACTTGACTGACTTGATATCAGTCTTGCTTGCGTGGCTCAGTACCTGCATGACTGTCGCGATTTGGTGACGTGACCTAATACTTGCCTTACTTGAATCCAATACCAGCCTTGCCCTCTTTTTTCGAACATGGGCCCGCTATGTGCTCGTAGTCGATCATGATCAAATCCCCAGGATAGAATTTGGCATGTTTCTTGGACTGGATGCGTTTCTTTCCATTGCACGACGATGGCCTTCAAATATTCGATAAATATCCACTGATTGTTATCCCGCGTTTGTAGCCTTTGCAGACGGTAAGTGAAGACTCCTCTTTTCTACGGGATCTTGTTAACTCGTGAAATATAAAGAAGACGCTGAGTCTTCTCTCATTACAGAATTGTTTCTTTATTTGTTCAGGTATTGCTCCGCATCCATTGTATAACTTGATCTTCTTGGTGATGATTTCTTATTAACATAATCATAGACTCCTTTTACAGAATGGAGGTGGCTAGAAAGGACTGCTCTGGTATCTCTCCTGAAAGAAGCTTCGAAGTGTACAAACCTGAGACTGATGGTCCGTTCGAGGAGGTGATGGCTAAAATTGATGTTCCTCTTCTTGAGGCTGATCGCGCCATACGGGGCATGCCAATTCTGTGCCTGCATGTCTCTCGAGAACGCATTCATGACCTTTTGACTTTAATCGACATGGAGGAAAAATGGAGGCTTGAGGAAGCGTCGCAACCACCAGTAAGCGCGAGAGATGAGAGATTTGATGCACGACTGAAAAGGCGAAGGGGGGAATATGAACGTCCTCTAATGGAAGATATGCGTGATTATCCGATCCGCGATGGTGTGATTATTCTTGATTCTGATGCGGACGAGCCCGAGCTTCCAAAAGTTGTCAACACAATCTCCAATGTTGCGGCGGTTCTTGAGGAAGATATGGAAGTTGCCCCTACTGAGGATTTTGTGGAGAACGTTTCCGTAGAAATACAAGAAGTGGAAGCTAAGGAAGACCCGAAGGAAGAAGTAGTGACATCTCATGATGATGTTGAGGAGGATCCCAATGGTGGAGGAAACACAACCGATCTTCTTGATGACTAAATCTCCCTGTTATTTCCCTTTTTTTTTTTGAGTATTTTCCCGTGATCTTGTGAACACTTTTCTCCTTGTACTCAGTGGCGGCTGAGTTCAAGGTTTTCTTATTTCTGCTTACTTGTTTGAACAAGTTTCTAATTTTTGAGATAAATCCTTTATTAAGACTGCATCATAGTGGTTGTGCCTTCATATGATTGTATGTGATCCTTGTGAGAAGAGAAGTAATGCCATAATGAGATACCATGGACATGTACGCACCCTCCTGGTGTACGCTCGTCTGCACTCTCCTAATGTAGGCTGGGACAAACTGTTCAAGATTCTTTTCTTTGCAGGCATTCTATTCCTCCAACTTTCCCGAAAGGTGTGAAGTGTTTTCTTTTTAGGGTTCTCTGGTTTAATCTGGTGGGTAATAATGGTTTAATCTGGTGGTGGGTAATGATGACTCATGTTGAACCTGGATCTTTGTGTCATGCCCAGGGGTAAAAATTTCTAAAGAAAATAATACTTTGATTAATTAAGAAATTGGAACTCCAATAATTATGAATGCAAGTATTGCAATCATTTTTTGAAGGAATTACAAAAATAGCAAGGAAAGGGAAATTGTCGGAGGAATGCTGGAGGAACCATTACGGAGAACGCTGGAGAGGAAGAGTAGCACAACCTTTCTAGGTACTGTAGGGTTTAAGCCATCGTGAGTGGATCGTCACGCCCTCAAGCTTGTCAGCGTTGATGATCTTACAGTAGCCGCCTAGGATGACATCTGCTACAAAAAATGGTTCATCTTCCTTTGTTTCCGACAAATCAGATTGGTTAGTCATTTTCACCGCCACGTTTCCAACTTGAAATGTGGTCCTCTTTGCTACCATATCTCCAATTTGAAACAAATTTAGACTTGCCACATCATCTTGTTTCTGGGACACGTTGTCTCTGACTGCTTCTAAGCTCTTAGAAAAACGTTTGAAAGGACCGGCACCCAACTCACACCTCTTAGTGGCGGTTAGGTTGTTGACTGAAACAAGCCTCCGAGCCTCAACAGGAGGGAGAGGATTTACTGTTTGTAAAAAAGGTTGTTCGATGAGACTTACATGGGCTTGGAACCTTTTAAGGTATGAATTCGGGATTTCTCCAGGAAGTTGCGTCACATTTGCATGGTGTCGATATGGCAACAAATAATCTTCAGGATTTGACGGCTTGTTGGAGATTCTTTCAGGTACTGAAATCGTCAAAGGACTCTCTCCTAGCCTTGCTTTGTTGTTGTGTATCCACGGGAGTCCCATGATCATATCGTAATTCGGATACTCTTTTACTATGTAAAATTTAGCATGTGTTAGAGTATTACCGATTTTAACTTCGAGGTCAATGTATCCATAGGCGTCTCTTTTGAGATCCTAATCACAGTTCGTCTGCAAGTAGCTTATTGTTTTGAAATCCTTGCGGCCCTCAGAGTCTTGACAGTGATGATGTCTAACTCGGAGGTTGCATCAATCAATGTGATGTCGAACTCTACATCTTTCAAACGAGTGATGGTCAAGAGTCCCCAGTCCCCTTTGCTGGTCGCGTCTTCAAGGAAAGACTGTGGCCTCGAGACTGCTTCCTTTTCTGGATACAAATGCCTACTTGACACAACATGATTGAGGGCTGTGAACATGTCTTGACGTTGTCCCTTTGAGAGATACAAGATTTCACACAAATGTTCCATCATAGTCTGTACAGTCTTGCGGACAGAATCCCCCGAGATCATGCAGCTTCTAATGGGAAGAGGATCCATATGAACGCCCTCGTTTCCTAACTGGAGTTCTCCTGCTTCTACCTTTTTTTTGGAGATTTTCTTCAACTTGTTGCAATCTTTGGTCGGGTGATGGACAAACCTATGGTAACGACAATATTTGGGGTTTTTCATCTCGTCCTCGGTCGGTGGGCGTCTGATAGGTGGTAGCTTGATTGATTCATCTTGAATCCATGCTTCCAGGAGTTCTATGACTTCATTCATGGGAAAGGGGAAGTTTGGAACTATGTCTCCGGACTCTTGCACAGGAGCCTTGTCCGCTTTCTTTTGAGACGAAGTCGTATATGCTGATGCTGCACGCTTGGGCGGTCATTCTGTTGCTGACGCTTTCCTCTTTCCCCCTTCGCCTACCACACTCACAGAGGGGCCGGTGTTGTATTGCTTGTTGATGAGGCGCCTGCTTCCTCGGCTTTCACGCGCATCTTCATTTCGGACGATCTTAGTTCTCTCCAATAATGCTGGGGCTGTTGTGGCTGATCGTTTAGCGGCTTCATGTAGATCAGAAAATGTTTGAAATCCCAGGTTATCTAACAAAGCACGGTATATGGGAATCATTCTGTTAATGCATAGCTCCACCAACTGGCGTTCGGTGACATTCAGATCATGATAGTCCAGCGCCTGCGTTTTGAACCTCTTGACAAAGTCATTCGGATGTTCGTTGCTCCGTTGAAAAATTCTTCCCAAATCTGAAAAGGTGACATGCTCTGACACGAAGAAATATTTCCTGTAGAAGGCGTTGACCATCTCACTCCAATTGGATATACTGTTAGGTACAATACTATTGTACCAAGTTATGCTCTTTCGGTAAGTGTCTTCGAGAACTCTTTCAGGCGGAGAACATGATTGTATTCGTGTTCCCATAAAGATTCCAAAAATCAAGAGACATGTTCACGAGCGTTACCAGTACCATCATAAAGGGAAAATTGAGGAGAGGTGTAGCCTCTTGGAAGGGGAATTCGTTGCACATCTTAAGGGTATGGAGTCTGGTGCTGGTGCATGTCCGCTATATTTCCTTTGCCCCCGGCTTCGGAGGAGTCTCTCCAGGTCCTCACGCGTAATGAAGTTGGATAGTTGGCCTCTTTCTCTTGGGCGTTCAAGAGTGTCACGAGTTTCCTCATCCATGCGGGTAGGCGCCATAAAATTTTCTGCCCCGGGTACATCGAACACGTTCCTCGTTGGCTCCAGGGGCTGTCGTGGCCCCTGCGCAATCTTTCGGTAAGGGTTTTGAGAAAAGTAAGTACCTCTTTCTGAGTCGTAGCTATATCCGTTTGGGCTCTAGCAAGAACTTCTTGTCTTTCCATCAAGTCCACCATAGTGATAGAGGGTTGTCCTCATCTTGTTCCTCCATCCCCTCGTTCAGATGGATGAGTAGCAGTTGCCCTGGTGACGACCAGAGGCGTTACACTTAAAGAAATGCCGGGATTTGCGGCTGCTATGGCTCGGGTGATAAGAGGTGTCACCCCTAATGGAATATCCCTTATTCCGCTGGTGTTAGTGGTAGAGGAGACGTCTCCACGAGATGTATTGATCACGTTCTGCACAGCAGCTTCACTGACAGGGACAGTAATACCAAGAGTGTTTTCGGTGCTAGCTCCCTCAAGGTTGATTGCTGATCCATACCTAAGTTTCCACCATCTTGAAATCGGAATTTAAGAATGAAATCGGAATTTAAGAATGAAATTGGAAATTGGAAATAGATATTGCAACCGATAGATTAATCTCCCACTGTGGTCTCCAATTGTTTATGGGTAAAAACTACTTCTGCTGGTTTTGGTAATTTGGGGTGTGTGGATGAGAAATGAATCTAAACCCTAAACAAATGCACTGCACGGGAGTGCTTTTGATTCGAGAGATCAATCTATACAATTCTGGCCTAAACCAAGAAATGGCCTTTCCAGACTTGTTTCGGTCACAAAGTGAAGGAGATGGGGTTGATCTTAGGGAGGGAAGCGAAGAAGGTGTTGAGATTGTGAAGGTGTAGGCTTGTTTATGACTTGTAACAAAAAGGTGAGCAGGCTTACAATTAACGCAAGCAGGCTCTGGGTGTTTGAATACATTTTTGTATTAACACTTAGTTTATGTGTTGTGTTCTGTATTGGAAATAAGGAGGAGAACCTATTTATACAAGTCATTTGAGCCTCATTCACGTCTCTCGTAGGAAGCGGAGGAAGTGGAGTGGTGGAGTAGTGGAGTTTTGTGTTAGTGTCACACGATTAGTCTTGCCCACTACTCCCATCATCACTAACCGTCCATGTCTTCCTGACACGTTCTTGTGATGGCACGTTGCACGCCGTAAACCGTCAGACCAATACCCCAGTATGTATCCCCCAGTTTGTGCCATGATGGATGTCTCGAGTGTGGATTGTGGGACCCACATAAGGTAGCATGTGATGCTAGGTTAAATAACTAAGTTATTTAGAAAGTCGATACTTGTGAAGTATCGAGTGTAATCTATACAAGTTATGCATCGAATGTATTCAGCATGTATGAAGCATCGTTGTTGAGCAGCATGCCCTGCCTACTTCGAGTGTCTGTTTGGAGGCCGCATGGGCGAGCCATGCCTTAGCCGATCATATTATGTGGAAGAGTGGCGGACAGTGATCACGGTGATATCTCACTTGTCTCCTAACTCCCATTCTAGGCTATCCGTCCAAGCTAGCGAAGTTGGACGGATGAGATGGCTTGCGACTCTAATATGCGATCGTTGGATTTGGGTTTGGGAGGTACGCAAGCTGCCACTTTCAGCTCGAACGAATTCAAGCTTAGGGAGCGTTTCTGGAGGGACCGATTGGTCTTGCAAGGAGATGGCATGCTGGTGTTTACGCCATGCTTGCTTGACTCGCAAAGGTCCAATCTAGACCACTCAATTTGGTCGGCAAAGACGAGTGGTCGAGATTAGATTTCAACAAAAATCCTATGTCACAAAGGATTTGTTAAGGCAGCGTGATACACCACTTTCGGGCGCGCGAACCGAGGCACCTGAACAAAGGACGACTTTGGTCGATCGGTCGGACATGAAGTCGGGCCCACGGTGGTCATTCTAGCATGTTCGGCCTCCCCTGAAGTTTCATATTTTCCTTCCATTCAAGCCTGCGAAGATGAACGCTTGAGATGATTTTGCAACACATGGATGATGCCGCAAAACCCAATTAGAGTTTTGCCGACCGTGTATCACGTTTTGTTTGGGCACACGAATTGTGAAGACCAAACATAGTTGGTCTTGACCGATTGGTCAGGTATGTAGGCGGGCCCACGATGTTTGTGTTGACATGCTCTGGGCCCTTTGAATCTACATCTACACCCTCCATCTATGCTTGCGAAGATGGACGTTTGTAATCGATTTGCGACACATGTAATTTGTCGTAACCCTAGTTTTAGGGTTTCACGTCCATGCTACTATGGCTGGACGAACTGGTAAGCTATGCTTCCCTGTTGGGGAGGCCGACCATGCGGGGCCCGCATTGGGTCGGTGGTGAATACTCCAATACCTACTTGAGGTTTATGGATTCGATCTGGGCCTTCCAATCATGCCGGTGAAGTTGGATGGTTGTGATCGTTTCTGAGACTGATATGGTCAGTCAGGATACTCAATCGGGCTAGTATAACACTCCGAGAGATGATTCTCTTTGTTAGAGAATGGTGTAGCCTGTACGGGTATTTCGTGCATGCCTCATTGCTGGTACTTGGATATTCATGCTACTCTGCCGAGAGTAACAATCAGTCATCTTGCCGCACTAACAATAAGAGTTCTGATAAGAACAACACATGAAATACAAGGCGTTTCATGCATTAATAAATAATGCTAAAATTCACAGAATACTTGGGGATTGTTGCTATATGCTCCATTCTAGGTGAATTAATAAAGCGGAGAAGTATTCATCGCTTATCAAATGGTCTTATCCTCTGCAGGATGGCTGCACAAAAATTCGGTTTTACAACTTTAGCCCTGAACTAAAATCCACAATCAACAATGGTTAAAAAAATCCAATTCTCGGGTAAAAAAAAAAAGTTTTTGAAAGTATTTACGGCTGGGAGTTCTTAGATTCCCAACCGTGAATCAAGATCACGGTTGGGATAGTTTGTTGACCCAACCGAGAGTCCATGTTTCGGCTTGGTTTTCCCAACCGAAAGTTTTTTCGTTTTTTTTTTTTGGTTTTCAGATCCAGTTACGGCTGGAAAAACATCAAATCCCAGCCGCAACTGACACTTATTCGGATGGGATAATTTGTCGACCCAACCGTAAAACGCAAAAATGGTTGGGAAATGATGGCCTTCCAAGCCGTATTTTTTATTTACAACGGGAAAATAAAGAACTCCTAGCCGAAATCAATTTTCTGATTATTTTTGTTTTTAAAACCAGTTAAGGCTGGGTTTTCCCAGCCGTAACTGGTTCTAGAAACAATTTACGCGATCAGAAAACTAATTTCGGTTGGAAAATCAAGCCGAAACATTTATTTTCCGCTGGGAATATAAGAACTCCCAGCCGTAAACACCTTCAGAATTTTTTTTTTTTTTTTTTAAACCCGAAATTCATAGAATCATATTTATTAACCGTCTAAAAAAAATGGTGGTTTTTCTTAGTTTTTTTTTTTTTATGATGATCACTATCTTTATTATGATCTATGAATGGGAAGGAGAAAGAGAAGATAATAGTTTTGGGTTTTCTTTATGATCGTCGTTCTCATCATGATGAAACTATGATCATCATCTTTATCACAATTTATGAATGAGAAGAGAAAGATGGGATAAGATAATAGATTTAATTTTTTTAATGATATTCATCATGATCATCATAATTTGTAAATGAGAGGAGAAGATTATAAATTTAGGATTTTTTTTCCTAATAAATAGTGAAATTTAGTTAAGGGTATTTTTGACTTTTCCATATACTTTGAGTCCCCTATCGGTTTTTTGGCTATAAATAACATTTTAACCCCAAAAACTCAGCCCCTACGGTCCCAATAATAAGATTCATTTTTTATGGTATGGTATCAACAACATTGATGTGAGGAGTGGGAATGTGCAAGGATTTGTTATAATGATTTTGATATTTTATATACGTCTTCTTGCTTTTCTGGAAGAAACTTTTGTCTACACTCCACTTTTTTTCCGCAATTCGGCAACAATAGAATAGTGAGACGTAAACATCAACAGATTCCAATAGTTTCTTTCATCCTTTTTCTTACACAACCCAACTAAAAACTTTTTAGAAAGAAGAAATTGGTTAAAAAGCCACGCTTTCTTTCTAGTGTTCTGCTTATCTGTAAAACCTTAAACCGCTTGCGTTGGCCTTATCTTAGTTTTTATTTTTATTTTGTAGTATGATGACATCCGCTAAACTTATGTTATTATCTCTTTGGTTTTTTTTTTTTTTTTTTTACTGTAAACAAAACATATCAGAGGGAACTAGATGTGCCTAACACGTTGAGTAAAGGTTCACTACTTCACTTCCTCTAACATCTTCCAAAAAGGATATTTTTCAGATCATTAGGAGGATTATGTGTATATAAACCCCTAAGATTTTCCTGCAGCAGCTTTAGACATATAGTCAGTTGCATAAATTAGCTTCTCTTTGCACACAAAATGTTACAAAAAAAAAAAAGGAAAAAGGGCATTGAATATTTTAACATTCCTAATTACATTATCAAAATATGCGCCTTTTTTCGCAAACAAAGTCCTCAAATAGCAATGATTTCTGTCACACTATTGCTAAGCAGTGGTGCAAGTATTTCGCACCAGCGGCAACAAAATCTCCTGTGCTATCTCGGAAAACCCCCTCCAAGTCCTGCCTCTGAATTACTTTTAGAAGCCTCCGGGTTGGGGAGTCTGCCACTGAGGCACTGAACCTTAGATCTCGCTTTGGATTCTTAGAGCATCTCCAAGAGAGGGTGAATCTATTTATTTTTAGTGACACAAAGTTTTAGACCCCGTTTGGCATAAATCCATCTCCAACAGTAGAGTAATACAAGTTAGGAGGGACCAATTACTAAATATAAAGGTGTTCAAGAAAGTGTTATCTACACCTCCGGTTGCACCGCCACGTCATGTTTTTAACCAATTTTCTTTTAATTCTAAGAGTTAAATTTCTCACTGTTGGAGATGGTTTTTTAGATATGAGGTCTTATATTTACTCTATGTATAGACCCCATAAATAAAAGGACTAAATAAAAAATCCACGTAGGATTTTTTCCAACTTCTGTTGGAGATGCTCTTAGTGGTAGTGGTACCTATCCAAAAAGATATTCCTTCCTGTTTTATACTCCCTCCTCCCCCCATCCCTGTTATATAGGCCGAGAATGAGAATTCTCTTAGAATAAGAAAAAGTCTAGTTTTCATAAAAAAAAATCTACTTTCCTAACTTACCCTTTACTTATCCCAATACAAATGTTAAATAATTCTAAATCTATGTTCTCCATATTATATTTAACTAAATTGTATGATTCCCATACACCATAAATAACCTGGCTTGATTGGGGTATACCCAATAAGAAAAAATATGGTCATTTTGAAGTAAAGCTAAGCCACCCTTTCACCTAGATTTTTCTAAATGGCTAAAATGCCCCCACAATTATTAACTCTAATTTAACTAAAATTATTAGATTAGTTAGTTGATTTAGTTATATGTTGGGTTTTAGAAATCATTTAGAGAGAGAATTAGTATGAAGTAGTAGAGGAGGTTTTTTTTTGGGTGGGGGGGGGGGGGGTGTTAGGGGTTTTGTGAAATTTGTGATATGAGTGAAATGAGTGATTCGAATCCTGATTTTGAAGTGGGGGAGCCTTCTAACTTTCCTCCTACAGATTCGTACTTGTATGATGATCTACCAGACCATGATCGAATGAATTATTTGCATGATCCTCACTTTTATTTTCCTCAAACTCAAGATGAGTATGGAAGTGATGAATGTCTCGAGCCAAACGTAGAGTCCAATGACCAAGAAGAAGATAATGGAGCTGCAAGTAATTAGGTAGACAACCTAAGTAGTGAACATTGTGATTTTTCCATGCAAATGATCGATTTTTTTTTTCCACTTCTGCTGTACAGGGTCGGCAAGGTCTACGCTTGTCGATCATGCCGGCCATAAAGGCCGGCGTGGTTCTACTTTGCCGAAGGTGCCGACTTTTCATGACATGTACCACGCCGGCAGTTCATAAAATTTTAACCTTGCCGACTTCCATTTTTTGAAACACAGGAGGCATTACTTGAAAATTCTTACGCCGACATTTTCAGGTTTTAATACAGTGTCGGCTGCTTTTATGTCGGCATTGTTTATATTCTCTTACGTGCCGGCCTTTTGTTGCCGGCAATGTTTTATATGTCGATCATGCCGACCGTGGTAATACATATTAACTACACTTTTGATGTTTTGTAGATTGTGGCATTGGTACCTATGGCGGATCAGCCTCAAGCTCAGAAAATTAGGGGTCCCGATACTTCCGAACATTATGCTAATGATTTGGAATGGAAGGACAAAAAGGACGCGGTAAATTGGATTGTTGAGAAAGCAAAAGAGAAGATGTGCGTTCTAGTAAAAAACACCCAACCAAAATCTACGCGATTTGAAATGGTATGCGAGTGTTATGGATCGCCGGACGAAAGTCACAAGAGAAAGGGTTATGTGTATGATAAGAAGACGACTAGGGTGTACAAGACGAAGTCTAAGAAGTGTGAATGCCCATTCAAGATTATTTTTGGGAGGAAATAAAAAATCGATAGCATGTGGAAAATGAGTAGAGTTGATGTTGGTTGGCATAACCATAAAGATCAGCAAAGTCTTGTTGGGCACTGTCAAGTTGCCAAGTTGAAACCGCACGAGTTCGAACAAGTAAGAACAAGTTGGGGAATTAAACCAAGCAAGCTCCTTCGTAGGTTCAAGAGGGACGACCCGCATAACCTCTCTTCATTGTATACAATTTATGCGGCCAAGGCAACCATTAAAAGAATTGAATGGGATGGAAGAAAGGTGATGGAAGAATCACAATGGTTGGCACAAAAATACAACTACACGGTGAGATACCATGAGTCACCGGATGGGAAGGTGGATCGTATTTTTCTTGCGCACCCCGATATGATTCAATTGGCTCATTTCTTTTACCAAGTTTTTTTCATGGATTGTACTTATAAGACGAATAGGTACAACATGCCTTTGTTGAACATTGTAGGACAAACCTCGAATAAGCAATCATTCACGGTGGCATGGTGTTTTATGGATCGGGAGAAGGATGATAGCTATATTTGGGAATTGGAAACTTTGAAGCTTCTCTACCACGAAGACGAAACTCCGGGGGTTATAGTCACCGACAATGAGCAAGCATTAATGAACGCCGTGAGGATAGTCTTTCCCAATGCACAAAATTTCCTTTGCACTTGGCATATACAATGCAATCTTAGAAAGAATTGTAGGAATCATATCCAAAAGCCAAAGGCAAAGAAAGGTACTAAACGTGAAAAGGAGGAAGATGAACGTCTTAGTAAACTAACTAAAGAGGAGAGAGAGGAAGAGAAGAAGAAAGAAGACGAAGAATGGAAAGAAGGTGAGATCAAGTTTGGGTTATTCATGAAAGCGTGGGACAAGTTGTATTGGTCGATGAGTGTGGCAAGATATGAGATAAACTTGAAGGAGTTCGAGGATGATTGGGGAACTAAATACCCCAAAGTAGTGGAATATTGCAAGAGACAATGGTTGACGCCACACAAAGAGAGATTTGTGTATGCTTTTACCTACGACTATAAACATTTCAAACTTGAGTCCACAAGTATGGTAGAGCAAGCTCATGGGAGACTAAAAGGTCTACTTTTCACGAGTCAAAATGGGATTGTGACGGTGCAACATGCTATCCATGAGTACACTAATAATGATATCGACAAGATAAAAAAACAATTCCAAGAAAGTAGCTTCCGGAAGTTGAAGGAGTTTAAGGAGGATGATTGGTTGCTTGTTGGTATACATAGAAACGTCTCGCATTGGGAAATACGTTTCATGATGAAACATCTCGCATTGTTTAAAAAGTATAATCAGTTTGATGACCCGAACACTCCTTGTAAGTGTAGGATAATGAAGGCTATCGGACTTCCGTGTCGTCATATGCTTGGTAGGTATAAAACTCCCATTCCTCTTGATGATATTGATCCTTATTGGAAGTAATTATCTTTCAAACCGGCTCCAAGAGAAGATCCCGGTGAAGAGTTTGGCGACATGGATCTTGGGAGAATAATCCTCGATAAGTACCCCACGTTGAATAGGTTGGACAAACAAACTATGAAGGACAAGTTGATGCCGATTGTTTACCCTTTTATGGAAGAACTTGAAGATCCGGAGAAACAAGATCCTAATGGTAGACCAACTACCAAAAAGACGAGGGCGGAAGAAAGAGAACAAATCAAAGAGTTTTTAAGTACAAATAGTGATCAATCCGAAAGAGAACAAATCAAAGAGTTTTTAAGTACAAATAACGATCTATCCAAAAAGAAAAACATTAAAGAGCATTTGAGTACAAAGTGCGATCCATCCGGACATGTTTATACCGAGGCGCAATACAAGGAGGAGCCCGCAAAAAATAAAAGAGGTCGTCCAAGGAAGGATTCAACTACACCAATGGTCTCTAACTTGAATACAAATGGCACTCTACCTCTTGAGAGTCAAGCAAGTGAGGAACCCGCAAAAAAGAAAAGAGGCCGTCCAAGGAAGGATTCAACTACACCAACGGTCTCTAACTTGAATACAAATGGAACTCTACCTCTTGAGAGTCAAGCAAGTGAGGAGCCCGCAAAAAATAAAATAGGTCGTCCAAGGAAGGATTCAACTACACCAACGGTCTCTAACTTGAATACAAATGGCACTCTACCTCTTGAGAGTCAAGCAAGTGTGGAATTTGTTGGAAATAAAAGGGGTCGTCCAAGGAAGGATTCAACTACACCAACGGTCTCTAACTTGAATACAAATGAAACTCTACCTCTTGAGAGTCAAGAAAGCCAAGGAAATGTTGCGAAGAAAAAAGGTCGTCCAAATAAGGTAGTACAACCGGTGTTGCAAAAGTATCGCAAGCAACTCCCTCCAATTATTCAAGATTTCGTGATTGGTACCGACGATGTTCCGAAAGATGGAAATTGTGGGTTTCACGTTATCTCGCAACAATTGGGACACCTAAGTGGAGCGGTTGAAGAGAATCTCACCCAATGCCAATACATTAGAAAGAAGATGGCCGCTCGACTAGAAAACGACAAATAGTTCCATATCTCAATGATGTTAGAAGGTTCCATGGAGGAGAAAGAAGCAACTTTCAAAGGTTTGCTAACTAGTGTTAAAGTCCCGGAGGGAAATGCACCGATCAAATGGGAGCATTGGTTGAGAATGCCGGAGTGTGGCCATCTATTGGCGGATACGTGGAATTACGTGGTACATTTCTTTAGTGAGGGACTATCTATAGCATTTGCACCGAAACATGCGGTTTGCGTGAACCAACTCAAGCATAGAATAATTGTCATTGCTTTGGTGAATAAAAATCATTTTATTGGTCTATAACTCAATAAGGAATGTCCATTACCTCCTCTATGTAGGTTTAGTTTGTGGGAGAAGTTCACAGACAACAAGAGCAAGGAATGGATGAAAATTTATGAGGACAACATGGCCCTTTGGAATGTTATAGATGAGTTTAGGGAATGTCCAATAGATTTGACTAAAGGAGGTTCAATAGATTTGAATGAAATCCTTCCAATAGATTTGAGTGAGGAGTGATTATGATTAGGGAATAAGGAAGCTTTTTGTGTAGTGTACAATGGAGTACTAGACAAAACATTCGTACTTTTTGGAGTACTTTTGTAATCGCATGCGTGTTTTATGTAATGTACTTTGGAGTGCTACAAATGAATGAAATGGATGTGTTTTTTTGGATGTATTTTAAATTTGCCGACATCATAGTTATTACACAACCCTGCCGGCTTTCCCAGGATCGGCACGGTATTATCTCATCAAATTGCCGGTCACAATGCATGATAGTAAAGGAAAAAGCTGCCTCATATGGCCGGCAAGGTATTGCTTTTACCAAAATGCCGGCGTTTACTATGCCGGCAATGTTTATGAAATTCACCATGCCGGCGGATAACTCCCTTAAAAAGATTGTTCCTGGATGTTTTTTTCTATCAGGCCGGCATGTTCCAGCTTTGGACAAGTTGCCGGCTTTAATTGCGCCGGCATTGTGTTGAAGGATAACCTTGTCGTCTAAGAGCTCACTCTAAAATTGTTCATGAATGTTATTAAGTCGACAATATGTATTATAATAACCATTCCGACAGAACAACCATCGGCAGGCTCGTAATTTAGGATAATGCCGACTATTAGGCCGCCGGCAAGCATATAATTTAAAACAATGCCGAGTATACATCGGATACAAACCTTAATTAAAGCATACAAACGTTAAAACCTTAACCATAACACATTTGGGACATAGATAGTATCTTTTTCCGTTACACAATTTCTTAGGAGAGGTAATTAGCTTCATCTTACCGCCGCAACATGGATTTGTGCATGGTAGAAGGTTGATTTTAGCAACTTCATCTTCATACGGAGCTAGGCGCTCATCTATCCAATAGAAAAACCCACAACAAGTGCATTTTGAAGCATACGGATGATATACACCTCCTATTGCAGCTTTCATGAGAAATAAGAATCCCTTACAACCTTCAATAGTGCATTTGCTTCCTTCAAAGGGACAATCATTTGCAAAATGACCACTAAGTGTACAAAGACTACAAATATTTGGTTTTGAAACTTCCATTCTTTATGCAAGGTTGAAGATGAAGTTGGGAATGCTTTTATAATAACAACATACCTAATATCTTGATTTTGAAATTTCTAGCCGTTGAGCATTCAATGGGTTGTACTTTGTACCTAAAAGGTGCAACTAACATTTAGGCCGACAAGGTATAGATTTCATACCATGCCGGCCTCCAGTACTTTGTCTATTACTAAATAAACTGAATAATAATTTCTAAAGCAACTAAAACTGAAAATTAAAATAAGTTTAACAAGTCTAAAACCACACTCTAAGAGTTCAAAACATAATGTAATAGTTCAAACCAGAATCTAAGTTTCTAAAGAAAGTAAAACATAATAAAGATTAAGAATTTCAAGGATCCTTCTCATTGTTATTATCTTCCTCCCCATCACTAGCTTTTTCACCAGCATCAACTTTTGCTTTTCCCTTATCTAGACCTATGTAGTCACCGGCCTCATTGTAATAGGGGTTCACTCCAGAAAAGTCAGATGCCCTGAAAAAGGTCCTTGGATCAACCTCCTCTTCTTCCTCCTCTGATGATGTGCATTCAACATAGTTGAGGGGATTGCTAGGACTGTTCATAAACCTTAGAAATTCTTCAGGATCTTCCTTACCCATCAAACATAGTTTTCTTACAGGACAATTCTTTTCAGTTTCATCTTTAGGATCTTCTACATTAAGATAAATTGCGTCAATAAATTCTAATAGCTCTTCTGGAGTAACCGAAGAAGGTAGATCTTCTTTTTTTTTCCTCTAGGAACCTAAACAATACACAAATAAGAGATATAAAAACAAACAACATTGTTGAACACAAATAAGAGATATAAAAACAAACAACATTGTTGAACACAAATAAGAGATCAAAAAGGGCTAGCGGCACAGCTTGTCGCTCGCTTGCCTAGTATGTAATTTTTAACTTTGTAATTTATTAACAGTTTATATACACGTTAGTCAAAGAGATCGTAGAATTTGGTTGACGAGTTCTCCATATAGGATCCATTATTTAAAAATTTTGATCAATAAGAGATCAAAATTGTTACACATTGAAATTTGGTTCCAGTCATCGACTAGCCGGCAATGTATAGAATATATAAACTGCCGACCAATATGTGGCCGGCATGGTAATACACATTCACCTAGCCGACCAAAACACCGTCGGCGGGGTTGTATTAAATAATGATGCCGGCTATAACTTAAAAAAAAAATCAAGTTTCTGATGCCTACGGTCGGCAATGTCCAAGTACAATACAATGTTGGCTACAAATTAGCCGGCAGGGGTTTTGTTGGTATTACATTCCGACCCTGGTTATTGTCTAACAAACTCCATGGCTAATATGAAACGTCGGCAGGTTATTCATCCTCATACAATGCCGACGCTTAAGAAACAACAACCGCCGGCATGATGTTAAACTATCGGCCTTGCCGGCCAAAAACCCTAAAAATCTAAATTTTCAGTTTCTAACCTAATCTAACAATAAAAAAACACCAAACAATATTGGGTTGAGTTTAGAAATCAACTTACAGTCTTCTTTTCACCGGCGGAGGGTTGTTTTCAACATTCTCAGGGATTGAACTTTCGGGTTTACTAGTTCCATCTTTTCCCTTACATTTTTTCTCTAATTTGGATTTTTTGATACTTCCTGTTGAAATTATGTTATCTCTTGATCGTTTGGAATCAACCATTTTTCAGGATAATCAAACTCTTCAATTTTTAGATGAGATGAAGAAGAAGAAGAGAAGATTAACGGTTTGGTTAAGTTTTTAATTTTATAATTATTAGATTAAGTAATAGGGTTATTAGTTTAAGTAATAGGGTTAATTAGTCAAAGGGTAAAAAAGTAAACTCACCACATTTTGGCCTCCCCTTAGTAAGGGCAAATGTCCATTTAAATTTTGGGTATACCCAATTAATCTAGGTATACCCCAATCAAGCCAGGATAAATAAGGGTATGTATGGAAAAATTATCCTTGGAATTGGAACTCCGCCTATATAATAGGGACTGAGGGAGTATAACAAGAAGACCTTTTTGCATGGAAATGGGAATTTATCAGGGATTCAATTGTTCCTAGCAAAGCCAAATTTGCCATAAGAAGTCGAGGAAATAAATAAGCCTACTTTACATAAGTAGGCCAAATTTACCATCAGAGTTAATGAAACAAGCAAGGCAAATTTGCCACGAGAGTTAATATTGTACAAGTGTATCCTTTCAATTCTATCTTATCTTTTTAATATAAAGAAAATATCTCTTTTTGATAGGAGACTGTAAATTACTTAGTTGTCCCCATTTTTTAGATATTTATTTAAATATTATTGTTTTAAAAATAGATCAAGAATTTTTAAAACTTAATATCTTTCAAAATGTACGTCGAATTTTTGTAAAATTTATATATTTGAAAAGTTTTTTCAATTATCTACGTAACGAGTACAAATAAGAATAGTAAATTTTTGTTTTAAGAAAAAAAAATTCATGGCTTTCAAATTTAATATTGTTGGATGAGTAAAAATTCAAGCATGTGTCCTTACTCCTCACTAGTAGGGCTAAAGAGAAGATTCTCTTTTGGAATGACTACGTGAATGCGAATTTGGTTGAATATTTTGAAAGGCATTAATTAGTTTAGTTTAGTCCATTTCTTTCTCCTTCTTTTTCCACTGGCAATTTTTTTTTTTTTTTTGCAATCTGCTAGTTCCTGCTTATTCAGTACGGTATAACAGATTAGGTATCTGGTGGTTGAAACTTGATATATACATCACAGCATGTTTGAAATGGTAAATTCTTTTTTTTTTTTTTAAATTTCTGATGGAAAATTTGAGATGGTGATGATTCTGGTGTAAATCATTCTTACAGATGTTCACTAGTGTAGTTTAGTTCCACAATAGCTGTACATTGCACATTGCACTACAACAATAAATAGACAGATACTGTATTACTTTTGGAATGGTCTGCAGGTTTGCCCCAGCCAGTCTATGATAGCAGCTTCCATCCATTTTTCTTACTTCTTTTATCCTCCACTAACGCATGTGGTTTGACTAAATAGCCTGCCGTAATCAGTTACCTTGCTCCAAAGATAGAAATTACCTTTTTCCCAATCACTCATTTTTCCGATTAAAACTCATGTGCTGTTTCGACTTAAAAATCTATGCATTCATGAGCCTGAGCTGTTAACAGTAACAAATAGGAGTAGTTATTACCAATTTAACAAGGTTAGTATTCGCAACAAATTGCACTTTATTATAAATGTAGATCGCTTCATCAATTCACCGCTAATATTTGGACGTCTGTATGGGGAAGAAGGGGGTTTCTTTTATTATTTTGCTGATTGATACCTGTTTGTGCGACCGATATACTTGTCTATATTCATTTGCTGGATCATTTAGTTTGTATTCAGTCGGCCGGCGTGATCAACCAGCTGTGGTGTGCACAGTAGTAGTGACATGCATGATTATCGGATTTCCTTTTTAAATAGGTCAGATCTCATTTAATCATAAAAAATGTAGCTGGACAAGAGGTAGCTGAGCCTTTTCCTGGTCTGAGATCCATTCCATTCCATACAAATGTAGGTAGACAACAGCAATATAACAAAGCTGAGCAAAAAAAACAACAATATAACAAAAACCCCTTTGAGTAAAAAATCAGGGAATCCTTAACAAATAATGAAACATTAGACGACTTTCTGTCTTATATATACGTTCACCCCATCACGCTAGGTACTGCAAATGATCGACAAGGTGAGTTCAAGATCAAGTTATGCATCATCATCTTCATTCAATACAATTAAAAACTACCAAGCATCAAAGTAGTTGGCTAGCAGTGAAATTCAATAATAGACAGATATGACTTCTGAGGCGGCCCAAAAAAATAAAATTGTTGAGAACTGAGATTTGGATCTAGATCGAGCTGAAAACCACAAGAATACAATGCGAGTATATATATTCTGTATAAATAGTATCTTAGTATTATTATTATGCTTGTTCCTATGCATAGACAAAAACAAAACAGTCCTGTGCCTATTGAAACCAAAATAAAAAAAATTAAGCATGCTGTAATAAACATAGATGACCTGCAGAATCCCGAAGCCCCCATCCACTTGAAATGATTCAAATATACACCTTTTAAAAATATGGACTCATGACACGCATCAAAACACACCATCACGTATAACATCAGATCTGAAGATGATCTACCAGATACGGTGTAACTCAGAGCATTTGTAGATACCGTGTAACTCAGAGCATTTTGTATAATGAATTATGCTGGAGTTGTATAATAACTATACATAAATACATTTTGAATTATTATGAGTACAAAACTGAATTTCTAAGAATTGAGAAAGGATGATGATAGTATGTTAATGTGCAATGGATCTGAGATGTGTTCAAGAAGGTTTTGTATGGGGCCTTTTCCTGTCAAAGCTGCTTGGACATAGAATCCCAACCATGCAACCATCGCCAGCCTCCCATTCTTAATCTCTTTCACCTTCAACTCCTCAAAAGCAACTGGGTCCTTCGACAATCCCAGGGGATCAAAAAGCCCACCCCCTGGATAATTTAAGTCACCGGGCAAGTAAATACCCAGAGGCTCCAATGCCTCTATTCCGCAATATCTTGCATACTCTGGCCCTACCTATTTTGTATTTTTTTTTTTAATAAGAGAGTCAGAGACCACCTTCAAATGCTCAAAAACATCCAAACGATGAAATTTATTTCACTATGGAAAAATGCGGGATTGAGATTTCAGAAATCACCTCACCTTATCAATAGAGATGTTGAATCTAAAAATATTACTGTTCTCAAAAAGGTTATCAAGTAGGTGTTGAAAGTTACAAAACCATGTATAAGTCCCGTAACGTGAAAGGTTTGGTATTGGTTAGTCCTGGAAGTAAAAGTTATGACCCAGGGGCCAAGACATTCATACGCTTAAATAGTTAAATGCCGTTGAATTAGCATGAAATCAATGGATAGATTTTTACCATTAGAAGTGCTTGACAAATAGATATGACAAGTACTCCTTGGCTTCCTGCTATATGCAGTCCAGGGATGCCTAGGTAGTCGAGAGTATCCCCCTGGTAGACAGCACAGAAATAGACACAAATGAAAAATTAGTTAAGTTGCATATAGAACTTCTTTCATGTTTCTTCGGCAAGGAATAACGCGGAAAAAAACTTCATTTTTTGAGTGCTAATGGAAGTTCATCAAACATGATTAGCCCATAGAGACCGAGTATAGGAGGTGGGAGATCGAAAGTAGCATACAGTACTTAAGGAAGAATAATACCCATTATCCACATATCTAACTTATGCTCATAAATCTTATGAACTCAAACATATTTCAAAACCAAGGCAATGTAATTAGTTCGCTGAAGAAACTGATCTAAATTCCCATAAGATTATCAACAAACCACATCGTTTGCTGTTTTTGCTTCCTAATATCATATATTGAGAACACGGAAGCCTCTGAGTCACCAAATAGACTACACAGGTAATTGGACGGAACCGACTGTCTGATAGGACTAATTCAGCAGGAAAGGTCCATTGACAAACTTACTGTCACCAAGTAGATTACATGGGGAAAGTGGGAAGAAACTACAGTCGAAGGACCTTTGCGGGAGATTAATTCAGCAGGAAAGGCCCTTTGACAAACTTGATCAGTCAGTCCACTACTCTAAACACCCTGAATCATTATATATACAGTTACAAAATTAAATTCACAAAAAGGGGCCAGATTTTCAATGAAGGTTCTCAGCAAGACCAACATAATGGTGATTCGGATAGAACAGAGTATTTCTAACAAGGGGAGGCATTTTATCTATGCCACACCCCATAGATAAAAGGATCATGTAAATTGGCATCTAATGATCAGTGTACCGGTGAATTCTGTTTCACGACACACGCAGAATTGTACTTTACTTTTGGTTAGAAATAATCAGTGTTTTTATCTCATGGACCGCAACAAAGCGACATGTCAGAGAAACGAATTTGAATGTAGATACGTAGCCATTCTTACATGTTACTGAGACTGAACTGAACGAAATTATGTTCAAATAACTAGAGTAATGTAAGTCATAGAAATCAGTCTCACCTGAAGCTTGGCATAGCCGACTTTCCACCAGATGGGTTCAACAAAGTGAATGACACCGGAAAGGTCCAAAAGCTCTGGAATCAGAGCACCAAGGGCACCTAGCATAGCCCAACGAGCGTGCAATATTTCAAAGCTGTGGCAAAAGGGCAAACATAGAAAAAATAAACGTGAGTTAGCTTAGAATTAATTTTTTCACAATTCAGTAATCACATTTCTCCTATTTCCAACATTCTAAAGTGATTTTTGAGAGACAAATTGGATTTTATGCACATACTTGAAATATTTCTGGAAAGCAACAGGGTCTTTGCTTAGACCAGCAATGTCAAATCCATAATCACCAGGTAGTTCTCCAGAAAGATAAGAAGGATAGTCAAACGGGATTGGGCCAAGCCAGCGTGGCCGATCTTCTCCATACCAAAAACTGTTCATCAAATAACTATTACAAGGAATTGCAGATCTCAACAAGAAAAAGTAGAGACTGTGGAAAACACACGAACAATAAAAAGTATATTAAGTTGCCTCTTTGTATTGTGCCATCATATTCCTCTAACACCTCGTTTGGTTGGAAGAATTGAATTCCTAGGAATTCAATTATAGGGTAATCCAATTCTTGGAATTGGATTCAATTCCAAAAAAATAGCGTTTGGTTAAGGTAATCCAATTTTTTTGTTTTTACCTTGGAATCCAATTCCATTGCACTACTAGACCAATGCAATGGAGATCAATTATTTTGAGGGGAATTGGATTCCTAGGAATCAAAATTCTCAATTACATAGAGTTGGTTTGGACCGTTTGGTTCAAGGAATTTGTCACATTCCCCCGGAATTGGATTACCAGGAATCCAATTCCTTGAACCAAACACGCTGTAAGTACGCAATACTACTAGGAAATTTAACTCCTATTGGCAGGGTAAACTTAATTCCACTCTTCAACAAGAGTTGAACTGAATAAACTGTGATATACGTGGATAAACTTTTAAGTTCTAATGACTAGTGTATCTCCACAGTCCACTTTCTTTAACTAGGCTTCATAAAAGTCATATAAGCTGTTTCCATGTGCACTTTTTCTACTACTCCCATCATCATATTACACTATGCCTTTCTTACTTACACTTCCATCCATAATGTTCACCGGCAGACTATCTAACCACTTGTTCTTCTAGAGAATAAACTCATTTATAACCACATGATATAGCTAAACATAAGACAACATTATGCGCAATGTGCGTACACGGTGCATTACTCTTATCTTATTAAAACCTAATACAACAAACAATTAAGAAACAAAAGGAATTTGAATAATGAGTTTCTCTACCTGGCTTGTCTTGCTTTGTCGGCTAAATCTTTAAAATAAGAAGAATTCTGAAGTGATGCATTTTTAGTAATAAGCATTCGGCTCTGAAGTGTTTGCCCGATTGAACTGTTAGCAATGGCTTTCACAGCAGTGAAAGGAATTGCAGAGAAGATTACAACTCCAGCAATCTGTCTAATTCATCAACCAAATTAATTCATTACAAAAAATTGGAATTAATTAGTACTAAAACAACTAAAAGATATGTAAAGAGAAGTAATCGTGATTCGTGAATTAATCACCTCTTTCCATGAAGATCTGCAACTTGAGTAGTAGGCCAACTTCTTCTTCTTCGATTTAGTGGTGTTGAGGTTAAAATGGAGATTTCTCGATGAATTTGATGAAAGTGCTGCTCCATCTATCAAACAAGAAGAGAAGAGAGATGAAGCCATCACCATCTTCGTTTCTTTGCTGGATTTGGATTTCGTGGTTGGAATGGGAAATGGCCATAAAGTGGGAAATGAAAAAATATCCCCGGTTTTTGTTAGACTCGCGTGTTGGGGTATACTATAACTAACTAGATTTTGTGCCGTGGGGCTTCGCAAACTTGGTTCAATAAGAACAGAATGACATAGTTATGCACCAATTACAAATACAATGCATCACTGCCTCTTTCTTTGAACCATATTTTTGATTTGGTATAGCTCGGCTTCGCCTCGCTCAGTCCCAATATCATTTGGTAAAGCTTGGCTTCGCCTCGCCCCGCCCCGTCCCTATTTGATCCCGGTGCATTTTTGATTTGGTATCGCCAAGTTTCTACACAAAATTGGGACGCCTGAATTCGGTTTCGCTAACAGTCATCGTTTAAATAAGCCATCTGAATCATATCCTTAGTTAATTACCCAAAACAACTTAAGGTTCCAAGCATGAAAACATGTATGTGCTTATTTGACAACTTAGGTAAATACCTTAATTACATTATTGTCTTTGTTTAGCCAATTCATATGAAATGGTTTTGAAGTTCAGATACGTACATGCTAGTCCTTTTACACACTAATGAAGATAGAATATTTAAGCGTGAAAAGTAAAAGGAATGGTGGGCAGTAGGAATCAAATCCTACCGTCCCTCATCAGTCATTATTGTCTTAACATCGAAATTGTTAAGTTAGGAATGGTCAGGTGGTAAAAACAATTCAAAACAGTAAGCAACGATATAGTGAAGGAAATTTTTATGTTATTGAATGACCTTTATCACAATTGCAAGTAAAATTCCAATTACCAAAGTAGCACAATTGACGCCAAGCATCTTTCGGGTGTTAATTATGTTTCGTAATTTTCATTTGTTAGAAAGCTTCAGAAAAATTATTTAGACATTTACTTTTGTTGGTGCAATACACGTCTGTGAAATGAATGCACTGATGTATTACGCCGGTGGTATCTGGATTAATATAGAACTCACCTCAACAGAACTGAATCGTTTCTGGATCAAAAAGTTTTTAGGAAAACATAAGTAATATTTGATGCACCAATCTCAAAATCAAGCACCCTGGAGAGATGCTTGAGCTCGGTCAATACAGGAAATCTCTTCATGAACAAACAACCAAACTATTTATTAAGAAGGCTACCTGCAACCATTAGTATTGTTCTTAAGTTATGGAATTGAGCCCATTTTATAATTTAAGGTTCCAATTCTTCACCATTCTTTTGGTATCAATAAACATTGATAATAATTTAATAGCTACCCCAAGCACTTAAACAATAATAATAATTGGTTATCCAAACTTACATTTAATGGACACATTTCATATCATCAATACTTAAAAGGTCAAGAGAAACAGATCCTAAATTAGCTTGTTGCATGTAGTTCTGAAACGATTTGATAAGGAGTTGGCCTAAGTCTTTCCATCACGCCAACCTTTTAACCAAAATAAGAGGCCTTCACTACTGTCAATTGACGCATCAATTTTTTGCTACAAATAGAGTTTTACCTGGAGATGGCAACCCAAAAGGCTTGACCCAATTGAGCAGTTAGCTTTTAGAGCTAACACACGACTATGATCAATAATATACTTACTTCGATTACCTGATCAAGTAGAAATTTTTTGCCTTCAGCGTTGCACCATAATACAACAATAACAACATTCTGATCAAACTGAGCATCGGTCACCGGTATCAGGTTCATAGGAGTAAATCTTTTATTTTTGAATGAATTCCATTAGCACTTTTGAATCTTTCATAATCATCCGTGGAAACTTTCCTTCTTACATTTCACAAATTTTGTGAATCATGTCATCAATTTCTTTGACATTGCTTGAGCTTCCCTGCAATCAGGATAAGAAAAAAAAAAAAGAGCACGATACATACCGATCCGATCAATAACTTATGAAATAAGCAGTAAGAACATAAAGTCAGTAAAAAATCAAATTATGCAATAAAAACTAAGAAAAAGCAACAAAACCACAGAGAAGAGAGAAAGAGCAAACCATGTTTGCATATTTCATATGTTATATTATTTATTTTCTTAGCAAGATTTTGGATGCTATACTCGAAATCAAAACAAAAATAATTGAGCAGAAATTACTTAATTTGTAATTACATGAAGAGATCTAGATGGCATCAGTTGAAGTAGTTGAGTAATTGATGACATGATTCCACAATATAACACTTAAATGGGACATGGTGTACCTGTTGTTAGTAAATTGACTTTGTGTGCAATCGATGACCTGATTCCACAATATAACACTTAAATATCTCTAACCCATAGAGTAGACGTTAACTAAATTGACGTTGTGTGCAGAATCTAAGAATAAGTTGTTTTCGTGGTAAAATTTAAAGTAAGATATGAGCACAGAATTAACGTCGTTAGAGCGAATAAATAAGAAAAATAAAAAAGCATCAAAGGACCAAGAAGACAATCTAATTTCCACGTTGCACTTATAACACTGAAATTTACATTTTGAGTAAATTAAAGACATGACAGGCAGTTTTAAGTACATTCTTTCACTTTTCAGGTGAATAATTCTGAATGACATTGTCCACTAATTCTTATAGGAAAGGAGCCGAGATATGAAGAACATGTTGTCATATCTAAAAATAAAAATGCTTTACTTGAGGAAGTTGTGCATCTACCTTATTTACAGAATTTCCGCAAGATGTTATCTATCAGATTGTATGCAGTTTTCTCGGCTACTACCCTCCCTACTTTAGACTGGGGAAAGCCTTTTTTTTAATGCCATTAGTTCTGCCACCTGCAAGCTGCAATACGTCAATCTAAAAATAAAATCCGAAATAAGATAGAAAACATCAGATTCCACTGTTAGCTTGCCATAGCGTGCGCATTTAGGAACCAAATACCTTTATTTAACATAAGCAAAACGAAATTCCTTATGCTACTAACTCTATTTTGAAATATTCAAGATTAAATGATGCAAGAAAATGAGTCCGGTAAATTTAGTATATATGTGTTGAGATGTGAGTATAGTCATCTTGCGCCATCTCCACTAAAATATGGCCCATGTGCTTTAGTAATGTTTTTGAAAGTAAATTGAAAGAATATTGAAATAAGTAGGGATTGATTCCTTCCCTTGATTATGTATAATAAGTTTAAAAAAAGTAACAATCGAAGGAACGAAATAGTGGTGCATATACCATCAGGATTGCTTGATATTTTTGCACATTTTGATCAAGTAGTTCGGTAAACTTGAGTTGTGAGTATAAGTTTCCTAGAGAGACCCACCCTATATAAAACCAAAACTAAAATGGAACACGTGAAAAGAACATGCTTTCATATATATATATATATATATACTAGGGAATGACCCGTGCCTTTCGGCACGGGCTATATCACAGGGGTAATTAGCCGAGATTCTAACTGGTTGTATGGTACATTTTCACTCAATTATGACGTCCTTCATTTTCCGACCCCCATTTTCAAACCACATTGTATTCCTGTTTATATTAAGACCTATGATGCATGTTCTTCTACCCAATCTCTGAATGTAGCCAAACCTTCCCGTCTCCACTAATAATGTGTTTTCGAAATGTCAGTAATCCCTTGATGATCTTAGCCGTCTTTATGTTTGGACTTCAGAGAAAAAATAGAGATAAAAACATAAAAAATAATTTAAACAACTTTGTTTTATTAAAAATGATGAAAAGAAAAACAAACAACACTACTACCCATTTGATGGTTGTTTATCATCGAATCCAAAATTCAAAAGCAATGCAAACTAACAACCTTGATAGAGGAAAAAACAATGTAAACATATCTAAGCAATGAAATATTTTTGGCACTCACTCCTTATAGTACCATAGCACGGTATAGTTTATCCTCATTTTTAAATCTCTCTCTCCAATTTTCTCCAACTAAAACTGCTCCAGGCTCCATCACATTTTCGTGCCGGTCAACATTAACCTCCTCTTACTTCTCTAACTTATGTTCATGTTTCAAATTCCATTTGGGTAGTAGCAATGAAAAAGCTACAAAGTATGTAATCTAATCAGGCAACAAAGACCCCGACCACCTGTATTGGACGCCAAAGCATGATTTGTCCACATACCATCAGCAAGGGCAGATGTATACTGCAAGATACATTTTTCTTCCAAGATGTATACTGTGTATCGTAATAGAGCTTCAACAAAGATAGTTATCGTAACATACTTAGGTGAAAAACTATTGAAGCCACGAATCCGCTCCACTTCAAGCTATTGAAATGGCAATATTTGTGAACATCATCGCCGAGATTAGGTTTGATATGACACCAAAAACCTGCAAGAGCTTCTTGCTGTCATGCCACCTGAACCTTGTCTGCTAGGAAAAACAAAAAACATGGATCAAAAATTCCAAATTCATTTAATCCAAAATACAGGAGATACTAAGAAACCCATAATATGAACATTAATTAAGTCTAAAACCATATAAGTTCAACTCGCGCCTTTCAAAGAAGAAGACCCATTCATTTTGCCTGAACGGGGAACCCCAAAGGAACTGAGCACTAAGATCCAATGTGCTTCCTTCGAAAGTTTACCTGATGACTTCTCTGCTCACTCTAATTTTTTTCTGGCATATGCAGCCACCTCGTCTACTTTCCCAAAAAACCATTTCACTCCTTCAAAATCCAAAATCAATAACCCAAAAAAAATATACAAAATTCAACTCTAGATAAAGTAAAGATTTTATCTACATAATGCGGATAAGTAAATCCCATAAAAACATAACCATACAGGAAATATAGCCAATTGAGATATGTAGTTCCCATAAGTTTTCTTACCCACACAACTAAAACTACCCAAACACTTAAAATCCTCAAACTGATGCCGAATTGAGATATGTAGTTCTCATCAGAGGATAACCATACACGTAACAGGGTGTTCCTGCAATTCAATGAGGAATTTTCCAGCTAATTATCTTATACATCCATCAATTTTAAGAACCCTAACTTTTAATCTTACTTTTTATTTTATAAATAACTGAACAACACCGGTTGGCGGTTGCCTTTAAGGAATTCTAATATCTTAGTCGTATCATATACTTGTATGTGTTATTTCAAATTTCCATATCCACTGAACAACACCGGCTGACACGCTGCCCTTTAAGGAATATCTTAGTCGTATCATCTACTTGTGTGTGTTATTTCAAAATAATTTAAGAATTTAAAAACTTATATAGAGTTCCAAAGAGTTAATAAGAAGGATATAGGTGAGGTAGAGGGAAGTATGTCGACCAATTCTATCACAAATATGTCATTGGCGGGAGTCACTGACATACATATACATATGACTGAAATGAGACAAAGCTGGTGTTTCCTGATGAGGGGTACACCTCCGCGTATATGGTGGCCCTTAAATTTTAATTGTTACGTAGCAATATGGCACATACATTTAAGTTTGATTAAGCTGATGTACATTTAATTCATGGGGACTGGATTATTTACCTGAATTGTGCAGGTTGGTGGTGCATCTTAGTTCTTTCTTGCTACATGTGAGACTGTCCGGAAGATGTATGCCTAAAGTCATCCATTATTGGATCTTCCTATTATAGTGGTTTAACATATATACCCTGAAAAAGTTATGTAACAGTTAATATATCTGGCAATAAACACATAAATGTTAAGACAACTTACAATGGAATGGTGACAATGGACTTGGCTCACCGTTCATCAGCTTTTGGGCAAAATGGCTTGTCGTGGGAAGTTGTAGCCATTAACATCTGTTGAAGGGATTTGAAGGGTCCAAAGTCAGGACAGAAATCATGTCCCAATTGACAAAAAAACATCACCTACAGAGAGTGGGGTTATATTGTTAGACATCAACTACTTTTCAGCAGATTTCAGAATAATATCAGTGGATTTAAGGGTTTACAATTAAAAATGCAACCATTTTAGACTTTGATTCGGACGCAAACACAACATACCCACTTTACACGCTACATTACAGGATCAACAAGATATCCACCAAAATATTATTGCAGATCATTAGATGTCAGATAAAAAAGTAAAAAGGAGCAATGTATCATTGATCAAATTATATCCAACTTTACAATCAAAATCAGAATAACTTGGAATCAAAATATTCATATAATCCAGAACCCATTTTTGATCAGAACAAAGCATGTTGATCTCCATTATCCTACTCAAAATAACAATTCATTCAAGGAATCCCTGGACAAAAACTTACAGATGCCAGGAAGTTTACCAACATTTTAGGGTTTTTTAATCTCAATCTTAAATTTCCCCACCAATGTCAAAGCCAAATTCCTTTTCAAGTAAGTTGTTTGCCTCTTTTTGGTTGTTGCAACAATATTAGTATAAGCTACATAGTAGCCACAAATCTCATCAAACAATTGTTATAATCTAAAATACACACATAACATCATTCTAAATAGTTAACATCGTTCTTGATCATTAAAATTCATTCCTAGAACACATCTTACTATAGTATCTCTTTAAACTTCGTGGAAGAGAACAAATTGGTGGTGGCTGCTTAACCAAAGAAGGCAGCTTCAAGCAATGAAGGAATTCACAGATCATGGAGAACTAATTGACCCAAAAAAACTCATTGTTCTATAACCAACAAACAATCAGAAACAGGTGCCCCCAAAAAAATTGGGCAAATTAGAATTACCCAATTCACAATTTGCGCAAAAACATACCCCCAAAGTAAGAATTTCCGACGATCCATTCATAAAATAAATCATTTTTTATTCACAGTTTAATGGATGAAATTTCAAGAAAGGAAAATTACCTCATTGTTTCCATTAGGTTATTTGCGAAACCAATCAATATTGAATGCCTATTATAAAAAACCGAGGTTAAAATCTAGGGTTATAAAAATAAAGAATGCAAAGTTAGAAAACGAAAAGATTCAAACAAAAATCCATAGTTTCCTTACCTCAGATGCCAAAGCTTGAGAAGAAATTTATGTCGTTGAAGAGGGAAGACATGAAAGGGTGGATTCGTTTCACCAACGGAAGAGTAAAAGTTAAATAAAGAACTGCAATGAATGAAAAAGGTGGAGAAGGAATTCATTACGATATACGCGTGATCTAGATGATCCGAAACCATTGGATATGTGAATCTAAGATTACACGGGGAGGAGAGGGAGGATCTCGTAGCCGCAAATTAGAAAAATGAATGTATTTCAGCCGTTCCGTTTAGCCATTGGATCAACCAATTCAATACGTTATTCTAGGAAGGGAGAGCGGATCTCAGCCAGTAGTTAGAATTCCTTATGTATCCTGGCCACTGGGTGACACACCGGACCCTCCTGTTGTATAAGCATATATATATATATATATATAGTTCTTTCAAAATAAACCAACTTTTTAAAGTAAAAGATTGGCAGTAAACCAACATTTCTGGCATTTACTGGATGGATTTTCCAAAACACCAATGATGATAATTTAATTTTTCAGAAGTATCCCTTGACTAAATGATCAAATGTACGCCTTACTCAGTTGCACACCTTTGTAGAAATTATTTCTTCAAAGAAAAAATAGGTAGGAGAGAAAGAGGCAGTAGAAGAGAAAGAAAACTTCGTAGAATAAAAACAAAATCACCCAAAACCGTTAGATCACACCTACCTATGATACTCGTGACGTGTTTTGCAGTAAAAACCCTAATCGCACTAACCCACTATCACCTGCATGCTGCATTATAATCAATAAAAAGAAAACCCTATATTGACAAACAAAACTCATACCTTCAGTAGTGCTGATGGTTGTAACAACTTCTTTCAAGAAAGGATAGTGAACTCGAACAACACTTTGAGAATCAACATCAACCACTTCTATGAATAAGATACAACAATAATATATGTAAAGTTCATTAGGTCAGAATAGAAACCTAAACGTACAACAATATATGAAATAACTCCGCCGTTTAACTCAAAGGTGTAACCAAAAAGTAATTGAACATCAATCAAAGTATATGGGAAACTCACCATTCATGCCCGCTCCCTATTGTCATCTGTAGCATCATCTTGAAACAGTCTATCAGCCTAAAACAAAGCAAATAAATATTGAGTTGAGAATCAAAAATAAATAACTAAACCCTAAATAAGAAGAACATTCAATCAATCACTAAAAACCATACCGACATCGTGCAGAATCAGAGTGAAGCCAAACCCTCACTCGGGATTTATCAACTCAGCTCCTTTAATAACAGAATCTGAAATCGAATGGTAAAATAACCGCAAACTTTTAAGTATGTTCCAGCAAATTGAAATTAATCATGATCTTGGAATAATGAAATAGATAAACCCTAGGAATAACCTTAAGTGAAACATGTAACTATTAGTTGACAGAGATCGGTATCTGATGGACTTACAAAGAAATCGAAAGTGTATGCTTCGACGAAGAGAGAAGAAGTAGAGAACTGCATTGAAGAGGAGGAATAATCGAATATGGACTCTGTCTTTTTACTTGTTAGGGTTTTTGTTTTTAGGAGAAAAGAGACGGAAGGTTTTTGGGAATACAGTAAACCTGTATCTTGCTAGGTTTTTAGGTTTTTTTGTCTTCTTTAATTACGAAAGTGTTAAGAATTTTTAACGTAGGAATGAGATGGCAAGTGACATGGCGATGGAGAAGAGAAAAGTTAGGAATGACATGGCGGAAAAAGATAAAAAATTTAAGCAATTTGAGAAGGGGAGGGTGAAGGTCACCGTGCGTCGTGGGAGCCTATATGACTTAGGATTTTAAAGGAGTTAGATTGGGGTAAGATAAAATAAGGTTATTAGGCCTATTTCTATGCACGTGGCTAAAAAAAGTTGTTTGACATGCCAGGTGGTATGGAAAACGAGTTGCATCACTATGGGAAACCACTGCGACGGAGTTTATAACGAACGAAATAAATAATATCGTCAGCGATAAAGTCGGCAGCGCTACCATGAATATCGCTCCATGTTAACTGTAACGCCAGCGTTCGAATTAATATCGCCAACGGTCGACCTTCTAACTCCTATAAATATCGCACCGTCTCTTATTATCTTTCACACCTTCCCTTCCCTTCTCATCTATTCTCTTTTGTTTTATTTTCTTCTCTAGTTTAACAAAATTCTGTTTAGTTTTACTTCTTAAGTCATATGAGTGAGAAAAGAAAAAGAAACAAAAAACTCAAAGGATCTACTAGTATCCCAGCCAGTGGATTAAGTTATGATGCAGATAAAGAATATGAGTTTCAAAATGTTAGAAAATTATTCGGTGATGGTGCACTCGCTATGCCGGAGCGATTTAATTCAGTATTTCTAAGAGGTGGTGTTGACACCCCATTTCCGCACCTTCCATAGAAAATATCATTCTTATACTTCGAAGCCGGATACAAGAGAAATTTCTTTGTGGAGCCATTAAGGATTTTCATATCCTTTAAATCAAGCCCACAAGCTCTACCAATCAAGCCCATAAGCTCAACCAATCAAGCCCACAAGCTCTACCAATCAAGCCCACAAGCTCTCAAGCCCACAAGCACAGCTCCTACCCATTTCATTATCCTTCCAAACCTGGGAATTCTCGCTATCATGATAGAGAGGAATAAAATACGAATCCAATGGCGAAAGAATGGAATCATTCTGAGTTTGTATGAAGAAGTTATGAGCAAAACAAAATCTCATAAGACTAAAAGTCAAAGCAGTCAAGTTCCAGGGAAATACTAAAGGCACCCGATTTTTTACTAAGGGAACCTCTCTTTCTTCCTCATGAAGAACATGGGTGTTCTTAATGGTGGTCATCATGATGATCACGATGATTATGGATTTTGATCGACAATGATTTTGGATTTTGAATTCATCACTAGGTTCTTAGGGATGATATGGAGCTTGGGTAGGAGACTAATTTCACATCAATCATGTTCTTGATGCGGTGAACAGTAACACCGGAATGAACAGTAACACCGGTGAACAGTAACACCGGTGAACAGTAACAGTACCCAGCGGACCCACATGTCATAATCAGATTTTTAATTGTCTCATACAATTGAAAAGCAACGAAGGAAAATGAAGAAGAAGAAAAAGAAGGAAGAAAAGGACGAAGGCGGCTGCATGCGAAGGAAAAAAGGACGATTTACGGCCTTTTTTTCAACAAAGCATCCCGAAATTGACGGAGAATTGAGATTTTTTCCCTATAAATAGAGATCGAATTTCTCATTCAAAAACAACGAAAAACACTCCAGAGACTTCATTTTAGACTGGAAAACACTTGAGCGAGAGACTCAATAATAATTTCTCGCATTCAAACACTTTCTCCTTTATTTTTCTTTCGCTTAGTAATATCAAATCAAGTATTGTCTTTAAGTTTTTAAAGGATTAGCATTAAATTGCTGGTACTTTAATTATTTTCTGCATACTTGACAAAAGCAAGAAATCATCATTATAATATTTTCAAGTTTTCTTACATCATATTTCAAGTTAATTGTCTTTAAGTTCTTAAAAGATTAGCATTAAATTGCTGGTACTTTAATTACTTTCTGCATACTTGACGAAAGCAACAAATCATCCTAAGAATCCTTCAAGTTTCAATATCATAGTTCAGGTATATTAATTTCCTATCTCTTCGGTAATTATGTAGTCATACGGGAACGAAATGGTTTTCCATTTCGTAGTAACACCGCAACTACTCTTTACATTACATAAAAATAATTACGCTTTATTATTAATTTTCCAAGTGGGATAAGTCAAAGTGTGGGTTTAAAGCGGAATTCCCTCCCACATTAGACCCATAATAAATATGTTTATTATATATATATATATAAATAATATTAAAGTTTGCATTAATTCTATATTCTAAATAATTGATGCATAAGAATCTTTTCTCAATTTCTAATAAATTTCGGTATTAAAATCCTGCACATAAGCATTGATAAAAATAAATTATAAACTTTTCCCCTTTAATCATGAAGTAGAGGCCAATCTTACGATTGGGAGGCTGATGGGTGCCTAACACCTTCCCATCCCGTACTAGAATCTCCTTACCCAGACTCTCTGATAGCAGACCATAAATATGCAAGTCATAACTAGGTTTTGTTTTCCTCAAAAGAATTCAAACTAGTTAAAAGGGTCCTGACTCCCTTTAGTCAGGTGGCGACTTCAAAGCATCTCTTTCTTCTTTGCAGAGTTGGCCCTCTTACTAATGAACTAGTAAGAAATTATCTCTGCCAGACCCATGTGTACATTAAACATCCACGAACGGATGAGAACATGGACCTCGCCCCATAACAATTATGGACAAAGGAAATAGACCGGCACCTCGACTCGTGCATACCAACCCCCGATTTCTACAGGTGGATGGTCTGAGTTGCATACGGTGTTTGAATTACTTCCCCTTGTTTTTCAAGAGAGAGTCCGAAGATATCTTGACGACATTTATATCATATACAACTTAGAAACCACAGGACTCGAATAATTCAATTTATATTCGAACGATGGTGGAAGACTACAAACACGTTTTTTTTTTTTTTTTTTTAAGCAACACGGTCTTTTTCAAAGATTTTGAATGCGGCAAGTTAGTTTTTTCTTGTAGTTAAATTTTTAGATTATGTTTTTTGTTTTATAAAATTCAATAAACTCTAATTATGAATATGTTGTTAAATAGGAGTTACACCATTAGATTTGTACATGTTAACAGGAATTCCATGTGAAGGAAACTTACTTCCATTTAACAGACTAAATTGGGTATCAAAAGATAGATGGAAAGTAAGACTTCCTTCATACTCAAATGATGTAGAAGGAAATGCTGCATATGGACAAATAAAAGCACATGGTTTAAAAGTGGCTGGGTTGAGAATTTTTTTGCAACTTTATGCTAGGAAAATGAATGAGTTGAGGTTAGATAACAAACCATATTTGTTCCCTGCGCACTATGAGGAGCTCGAACGTCTGTTTGTGTTGTGGAAAATAGGCCAATGTTTATTTCCAAATGCTAGCTCAGTGGTGCTAATCGGTTTTCTTGAAGCATTAAAATATTTAGAGAAAGCACCCAACATATGACTGAGGGTCTCCAATTTTATCAGAAATATACATATCCCTCGGTAATTGCTCGACTTGTGTCAAAGATAGTTTTAATGCTTTTTGGGGAGTGTTGGAGGTAAGAACCAATATTTTTCACATTATTTATTTATTATTTTGACGTGGAAAATTTACTAACCAACAATGTTATTATTTTCAGTATTGGTGGTATACATATTTCCGTATTTTGGAACCTTCTCTTATCAAGCCCACCAATGTTTTTCCGGTCATATTGAAGTACTATTCCGATAATTGGCAAGGAAGGATTGAAGATGGTCAACATACTATTATTGTTCATAGGATTCAACAGTTGTGTAGAACAAGACTTAACCTTATCTCCATGTCGTATGAAGCAAATCCTGAGTTCGAAGAAGAACAAGCTCAAAGAATGCTATAGCTAAGCCTTAAAAGGATTGTGTTATACATCTCTATTTCTGAAAAGGGTGTTTGGTATTACGATGAAAGACTACTTCTTCAGTTGCATAGAAGAACAGTGATAGACATCAACCCCTATCCAAGTGAAGAGATTTCTCGAGATGACTGGGAGAAATTGATAAGGGAAGGCCATCGAAGTAGCTGATAATTTGATCCAGGAGCCGATGAACAAAATTGAATACCTATATTGGTTTAACACTATTTTCAAGCACAACATTGTTATGCAACCGCAAAATTTGTGTCGGATGGATTTCCCAGCTTTAGGTAGGATGCCACTTGGTGATAAATTTCTTCCTTCCCAACCTATACCAGAGACAGCGACGCATTTGCATATCCTACTCAAGCGGGTTCATCGTCGAATATTCCACCATTTTCTTAGGATGTACAAAATATATCCACCACATCTAGACAAATTATTACTCATCTAATTTTTTCTAGTGCATTTGAATGGACTTATCCATACTGGGGTGCCAATGCTACACCGGAGTAGTATTAGAACCAGTTAAATGATTATCATGCTCCACTATAGGGATTTCAGAGATTCCACTTGGATGAGTTGAAAAAAGTGAGGGGAAGCATGATGTTTGACATGAGTCCAGGATTTCCCGGTCATGATGATGGTGGTACAAGTTATGGTGGTAGTAGCGGCATGAGTCCTGGTAGTTTAGGTATGAGTCTCACTGGTAGTAGAGGCATGAGTCATAGTGTTAGAGGTATGAGTCCTAGTGGTTGAGGTATGAGTCCTAGTGGATCAAGTCAGCGAAGTCATGGAAGTGAAAGAAGAAGTTTGATAATTCGTTATATGCAGGACGTTCCAAAAAGTTCTACTCCAAATGAAGTGTTAGATACTCAAGTAGTACATGCATGTAATGTAGACATTGACATGGATACACCTCCTGAATGTTTGTTTGTCAAATTTCCAACAGAAACTATGAATCCTGATGGTGGTGTGAACATTGAAGAAATTAGGCAATCAAATATGTATACCCCAAGTGCCTCAACTGCATCAGCATTTGTCAACATTCATAACAACGGCCGATCCTTGTAACAACAAAGTTGTGCATTAGATGTTTTTACATAGTAAATTCAATCCAACATTATTTGGAAGTCCTTCGATTGATTCAAATGTAGCATAAACCTTAGCATTGCCGCTTCCTTGTATTGACAACTAACTTAATAATTTGACGACACACCACATAAATAAGTCAATCTATTTTTACTTATGCCATCATGTACATGTCGGAATCTATCATGGGCGCCATTTTTGGACCTCACTTTGCATATTATGGATGGATAAATATTCTTACCTATCCATCATATTATTATAGGGAAAAAACGCATCTCTTGTTCTGGATGATATTGTCTATGAAATTGGTTTACACAATAAAGGTGATTTCTTGGTTTAATGAACAAAACTAACGGCTACGTACATGCTCAAATTTATTTACCTATAAAAACGTTGATGTATGTCCTAGATCTCATGTACATAGGAGGACATTAGAGAATGATCTAAAAGCGCCTTCTTTATGTGAGTTTGGTTGCACTTATATCCCTCCTCTCTGAAGCTAAGCAGTGAATTTTCTCTTCGTTTGCCTTATATGATCGCCTAAGATTCCCAATGAATAAAACTTAATAGAAAATTATGTAATATAGGAAATCTAGTTAAATATGTGGTGTTGGCTTAGCTACCACATAATCGAAGGAATATCAAGAACCGATTCACTGAAATAAATCAAAACACTAAATTCGTACCAACCAAAAACCTGTGATCGAAATCAAACTAACCCAAATAATGAATAACGTACTTAAACTTGAAGCAAACAATCATAAGAACCAAAAAAGACCTAAGAATATAATTCCAGGATTTCTATATGTATACCTTCTTCCTTTGTTCCTCTTCATCGTCATATTTATGTGCCTTCTAAAGGACAAAGTAAAAACCCCGGTGAAAAATCGATAAACGCAAAAAAAAAAAAAAAATTCTTTGCTCGAGGGAAACTGACTACTGACGGGGAGGACCCATACATTTATGTGTAGTTAAATCGGGAATCAGCATTTACGAGTTCGTATATTTAATAAGGAAACCACGTTATTAATGGGGCCGTAACAATATCAAGAAAGGCTGGGATCCGACGCTCGAAAATATTCCTCGCCCAACAACCAATCTGCGCCGGACGATGACAAAATCGATGGTCGGATATATCCGGATAGACAAACACCACTTCTTTTTATAATATATTAATGATTGGATCTTGATAAGTAACTAAGTTAATTCTGATATTAGTTTGACTTATTAAATAAATAAAAATTACTTCGGATAATTTTTCATTGGTAAGAGGCTACATCTAAATTACCTTAGTAGTTTCTGATTTAGCGTTGCTTATCAAAAGTGGTATATTGGACCTCTGATCCGCTTAGCCTTTTATAGATTGTATTGAGTTCTTATGAACTTGGGGGTCTTTTCAGAATACTTGTTGTATTTATCATACCTTTGTCATTTTTTGTGACAAAAAGGGGGGAAAGTATATGGAGTATACGATGATTTAATAATCGCTGAGAAAGAATAAACATATGCTGAAAATTATATACTAAACATAAACGAGTAAAGCATTAATCAAGGGGGAGAAACATATCATGCGGTGAAGTATTACATACTACGAAATTGAATAAGATATATGTTCGGATTGAATATATGCATAACTTACCTTTAGGGGGAGTAAAAGTTATTGTTATCAAAAGCTTCAACATCGACATTTATTTTTTGAATATTTGCAGGATTTTGTGTTGTTGGAACTTGGAATCAAGCATATGAAGATAAAGTTAGTAGATTGTTATGTGATGTAATATATTTATTTTTTAATTCTTGCATTCTCCATATGTAAAGATTTTTGTCACTAAAATTGACAAAGGGAGGATATTGTTAGAGCGATGATATGTCAAGTTTGGTTGTCATATTTTAGTTCAAAAACTCGAAGTTGCTTGATTTGATTACCAGAGTCAACTTCGTTAGGTTAGATTAGGAACATAGAAATGTTGAGACTTGCTTTTATTAATCTGAAGAACTGAAGACGTATAGGCATCAACGAACACATCATTCTTCCCTTCGAGGTTAAGTAACATAGAGTTGATTTGTTCAATTTAAATCTACGTAATTTCTTTCAAGTCGATTTATATTAAAAACATAACATACGGAGTTTGTTTACGTATCTCCAGTAATGGTGACTTGACCGTTTTATCATAATCAAAGTGTTAAGGAATGATATACTAGTTGGTTCATACAAATTTGGTTTATTGAGTTATGGAGTATAGCTTATCTATTGGACTTTGTAGATTCGACATAAAATTATTCCATAATTCATTATTAGTTTGTGTATTGAACTTTAAAGTTGATTGCATACCTCGAAAACTATGTCTACATGGTCTCAGAAAGTAGACTTGCAAAACTTTAGTTGAAAAGGAGTCAAAGGATCTATTCTAAAACCGATCCCTCAAACAAAGGATTTTTACTAGGACCGATCCTAAGGATTTCTAGTAGGACCAATCCCTTACCAAGGATCTCTATTAGGACCGGTCCCAAGGATCTCTACTAGGAACGATCATATGGATATCTTATAGGAATGATGCTTAGTTAACCAAAAGATGCATTTTCGGTTTATCCATAATCTTAGGGTTTGCGTAGCCATCGAAATTGTATTTGATTCGAAAGGAAATTTCACAATGTCGACATAGTGTCTTAAACATGTGCTAAACTCCTATCACTTAAAGTTAGAGTATTTTCCTTGATACTCAAGGCGAGATCCCAAAATTGAAATATTCTAAATATCTTTTTCATATTCGAATTTATATGCTTTCTATATCCCAGAGGATAATACATCTCTTGTTGCTATATTAGCAAAGCACGTGATGTATGCTAACTAATATTAGTTGTCATCCAAGAGAAATTTTTGTATGGGTAGTTCCTTGTTGTCTAAATAAACCTTGGTCTTTACACTATAAATAGATGAGCTTGTATCCTTACAAACTTATCTCAGAACACATTGCCTAATCATTTGTATGGCAACCCACTAGTAGATCTGCTCTATTGATTCAAGATCTGAAGATATGACTGATCATCCATTGTTAACAGACTCCGTTATGTGTGTGATCGATCATTAGTGGGAATCAAGTTGTTTGTGCAAGTACTTTGAAGATGGAAGACAAAAAGATTTTCTTTTTGGTATTTTGATCTTTGTGATATTTCTTGCAACTTTGATTGACTGAGATCCGATAAGCTGTTTATGTTGATAGACATCAACCTTGTTGTATAGATCGACAATGTGTCTAGTTATTTTGCTTTGAGATCTACTTTGATAGTTTATAAACTAAGATTGATTAATTCGATAGTTTTATCTTAGTTGATCCGCGACGACAAATGAGTTTATAAATTAATAACCTTTGTACTCAACTTATATCTGATTTATTTCTTGAGGTTGATAGAGAGGTTATTGAAACATGTTAGTCCTTTATTGTTTCAAATTCTGATCTAAAGTAGTTGAGCTACTGAAGTCTTCACAACAGGTGAAGCGACTTGAGATAGTGGACTCCATCTTAGGATTCATGTACGTAGGCCAGGTTGGTTGTAAACGCATGTATACTAAAGGAATTGAGTAACTAGGGTTAGCTTACTTGGTCTCAACTATACGAAGTTGCAGTTTTTAATTTGTATAACGACTTAATTCTGAGAGT
Organism: Papaver bracteatum; assembly: GCA_023529315.1. Lineage (NCBI taxonomy): Eukaryota > Viridiplantae > Streptophyta > Magnoliopsida > Ranunculales > Papaveraceae > Papaver > Papaver bracteatum. Next base: position 714,122 of record JAJJWX010002698.1, read on the forward strand.
ATTTAAAATTAGACAAGGTCCCGAGGTTTTTCTGCCTTGTAGTTTTCCTCGCCAGCGAAATCTTGTGTTTAGTGTGATTTACTTTACTTCCGCGTTATATTACTTTATCTTTATAATTAAAGTAAATACACTTGTACGTTAATCAAACTCTTTGTATGATCCCATAGATTGGTTGGGTTTCAGACTATATAACAAGTGTACATCTTGTTGAAATAATCTTTTGACATCTTTAGTCTTTATAAGATTATACTAGGTATTTCTGTAGTAGGTTGATATCAAAAAGCTTGTGGTGCACTTCTTACCCCCGTCATTTCATAGACATCCATTAGTCTACAACAAGCATGATGGGTGTCCTATCAATTGTATTTAGCGGAGTTTGAAAATCAAAGCTAATTCTCCATAATATCCTACTCAGAGAATGGGTGTTACTGTAGAATTTGGGTCGCTGGCTTGGATTTCCAGTCTCGCTGCCAGCTCGCAAGACTGACTCGGTTAATTATCTTTGATCGGGTCAACGCCTTGAGGTGCGTCTTAATCTTTTATACCATTATTTTAAAACAGGATCCCAACTGGTCGCCATCCTTCCCACACTTGAATGGTCAAACTATTTTTGACCGCGAACGATCTCCCCTGATCAAATTTTGATACAAATATTTCTTTTTATTCTTATCACACAAGCGAAAAAACAAATATTTCGAAAATGTCCAATATAATATACACCAAATTATCATCGGGGATGCTTTTCGGAAAAGTTACGAGCATGTGTTGATAAAAAAAAACTCCAAAATTTTGGTAAAAAATTAAAAAGATATAGTTTTGAGCGATTAATCAGATTTTTTTTTTCCTTTTCTGAAGCATGGTTAATTAAGAAATGTAACTGTTAAGTTTTGTTTTTTAGCTAATAAATTATGTTTGTAGACATGGTAGGTATCAATTTTTGTTAACCTCACTCACCATCATCTGTTAGACTAGACTCATTGGAGAGGAGAGGCCTCTACTTCGCAAGTTTGTTGCGGCAATGCTTTCTATCTAAGTCCATATTTAGCTACCTAATATATAAATGCTTGTTTAACTTTATCCGCAAATCTAGTACTACAAGCTTTTCTATCTATAGCCCTCCAAGACACGACTCTATCTCTACGAGTCTATGACAAGTCCCATGCAATACTCTGGCTCTCCCGCGTGACCCTATCCTAGCTACATAGAATAGCAACCCTTAGATTAAATCCTAGCCAATAACTCGTTGACACGTAAATCACCACAGCTACAAAATTATCTTCCTTTTATCGGTTACTGTTATTTACGTACAAAAAAACTGTTTACCAAAACAAGAGGCGCAGATTTAGTGAGTCACGAGTCACGATTGACTCACTCTTATAATCTAGAGCGAAAAAATAATCATTCCCCTAATCCAACGGTCAATATAGATTCATTCTTTTTGTTCTTCTTATCTTTTTCTGGCTGTTCCACTTCCATGTTCATTAATGAGTTACGCAGGCCATTGACTTAAATAAAAGCAGTTTGTTTAACTTAATTTGATAACAGAAAAAAGGACAATATTTTTTAAAATATGTTCAAAAAGTACATAATTTGTTGATTTTTACATGTTCGTTGATCCAGGTGTCTGGATTTTTTTATTGCGTACGTAATTATTATTAATATTAAATGTCTAAGGATATTTACGTAATTATGAAAATAGCTTAAGACTTAATAAGAGAAAGTGGTGGTGGGGGCGGTCGAGGATCTGGTAGTAGTACTAAAACCATTTCAGAGGTCAGGTAGTGTGTGTTCTGCTTCAACAGACTTTTGAGTGCAGTCTACATAACTCCTTTTTTGAATTTCACCAAAGAAAATTCTGAGATAACAACAAGAAATTACTATGTAGACTACAGCAGCAGGAGAAAAAAATATATCAAGTCATCGTCTTCGTTTCGTAATGTTCGAAATTCGAGGATTTCCACGTAAAGTATCTCTGTTTGTATAGAAGAGGATAACAAAATTCAGTCAAATCAAATAGTTGTTATTACTGAGGAAGAGGACTTGTTCGTTAGCCAAAAATTTTGTGGTAAGTTTTGTTTTATACTACAGTTCTTAATTTTTTTTATCAAGCTCTGTTTGATTATCATGATTATCTTACGAGTAGTCAATACGAAGATGCTCATATCATGATTTGATTGAATGATAGTTTTTCAGATCTGTTAATAAGGGAATCCCATTTATCATAATTTCATTCTAGTTGAAGTTTATTATTCTGATAATATTCTGTTAGAAAAGAGCAGGTCAAGAAAAAAAAATGACAATGATGTAATGGTTCTGAATCATACAACTAAGATAACAAGGATGATTATATTAATAATAATGATAGTCTAATTTCTAAAATGTTCTGTAAATTTTGAATGATTAGACGGCTTTGTTGACTTTTAGCTGTAGACTTTTGGTATTATTACGAATTACTGAATTCATTGGTTTGTAGACATTTTGTAATTCAGGGGCGGCCGCAGGGAAGAAAAATCAACAAGCAAGAATATCTTACTAGGAATTGAGATGTAATTATTGATAGAGTCATGGGAGGAATTCATTTCGATTAGATTCGTTAGGTTTTTGATGTATTGAATGGAACAAGTTGAGGCACAAATTAGTCGTCCGGTATTTATGCAACGGCACCATCCAGTTCAGGCTGCCTGTTTTAACCAAGAACCACCTCCCATGTCAAGAAAGCGTCAGCTGTCGCTCAATACGTCCAATTGGCCGCAGCAGCATCCACCACCGTTCCAACATGGATCACCAAACTCTGAGAAAAATTGGAATTGTAATGTTTGGATGTGGGATAGTGTGAAATTTGTTGCTAAGCCATTAGAAGCTGATGTCAGGAGAAACCGCTCATCAGTGGCTGTCGGGGCTGCTGCAGTGACTAATCAGAGAAGGAAAGGGGGAGAAAACTCGAAAAGCTTTCTGAACCAGGATGATCGTGAGAACCTTGCATTAAATCTTGGTGGGAGCTTGTATTCCGTGGATGAGCATGTTTCAAGGCCCAATAAAAGAATCAGATCTGGATCGCCTGGAGGTGTCAATGGTAGCACAAGTTATCCGATGTGTCAGGTTGATGATTGTAGAGGAAATTTGTCGCAAGCAAAAGACTATCACCGTCGGCATAAAGTGTGTGAGATTCACAGCAAGACTACTAAGGCCCTTGTAGGAAAGCAGATGCAAAGGTTCTGCCAGCAGTGTAGCAGGTTAGACACTTTTCATTTTAAAGCTAGGCTTTTGAGTCTTTAATTACGAATAACGTCAGAAACATTGTTTTTCCTAGATATCAAAGCAGAACGTACTGTGGTTATCTGATTTCAGAAATAATCTTTTATTTATTGCTTTCCCAATTAAAAGTCCAAATCAACATGTTTAGCAAAGATGGCCTCATAATAGTTCAATATCTATGTTTTTATGGTTTGGGTTTCTCGACTAGAGCGAGTATAAGTTTTTCTAATTCTATTTGTTCTTAGTATGTATTGTATTATGAAAGTAATCAACTACTCTAAAAGCCTGAACTGCTAAATATAGGCTCCACACATTTGGAGGGCGGGGTTCATTTGGTGCTTTTCTTTTCCTCTGAATGGAGATGGCTTTGGCTGCCTTGCATTTCTGAACCTGAATACTCTCCCTTTTGCAGGTTTCACCCGCTTTTGGACTTTGACGATGGAAAGAGAAGTTGTAGGCGTAGGCTTGCAGGGCATAATCGAAGAAGAAGGAAAACCCAGCAGGAGGATGTTTCTTCGAGATTGTTAGTCCCTGGAAAGCTAGAGAATAATGATAGTGGGAACTCAGAAATTGTTAACATCATTCAAGCTTTAGCTCGTCTACAAGGTAAGGGAGTTCAATTTACTGCAGTAGTACTCGATCCATCTTCGAGGACATTTTAATGAAACATGTAAAGGGTGCAGGGACCAATACGGACAGAAATGCCAACATCCCATCAATACCCGACAGAGATTGGCTCATCAGGATTCTTAATAAGATGAACTCATTACCTGTTTCCGCAAACAATGCTGCTAGGTTAGCCTTACATGGAGGTTTTGATCTGAATGTTTCACAAGAAGTTTCTACAGAATCTTCCAACAAGGTGAATGAGAATTTCTCTGCTTCGTCAACTATGGATTTACTTGCCATTTTTTCAGCCGCATTAAAAGAATGTTCTCCAGAAGTCTTGGCAGTCCTATCTCAAACAAGTAGTCACAATGATGACGACAAGCTCAGCTATCATAAGAACTCAAGTCCTGTTTCAACATTAGCTGGAGGAGATGGAACTGCGACCTTCCAGTCTAGGCTTGATCCTTCGAGTTGCCATGTGCAAGAGTTTAGACGCGGTTTTCCATTGCAGCTCTTTGGTTCCTCCAGTGACAGTGACAGTCCTCCGAATCAGGGATCTCCCTGGAAATACTACTCCTCTGACAGCAGTAACCCAATTGAAGAGAGGTCTCCTGCATTTTCATCTCCTGGTACCACACTACTGTTCCCACTGAGGACCCCGTCATCTGATATTATGAAACATGAGAGTATATCGATTACTGGGGAAAATAATGTTGAGGACACTCCTCCTGGGGGTTCAACCCTTTTGGAACTCTTTAAACATGATAGTGGGCGAGTTACTAATAGCTCAATTCGAAGTCCATCAGGTCAGCAAGGTTACACTTCTCAATCTGGGTCTGATCAGTCCCCAACTTCATCTTCTGATTCCCACGTAATTCTCTGCCCCTGTCTGGTGTTTTCGTCTATGTTTCAGCTTCGGTGCTGGTATTTTCGAACTTAATCTAGTTTCAATTTACTTGTTTGCAGGACCGGACCGGGCGTATCATCTTCAAACTCTTTGACAAGGACCCAAGCAATCTTCCTGGAAACCTGAGGGCAGAGGTAGGGAACTAGCTTTTTAATGGGTGCATTAGCCTAATACGTCAGCTCTAGAGACACAACCAAATGATAGATTCACTAAATATTATCCTTATACTGCATTCTTTTCATTTTTACTTCTTTAGTCTTTACTATAAGCAGCTATTTGAGTTGCATTGATAGTAATCTAAACAATTTAATGTTTTCTTAATACACTATGGATGTTAGCCCTGGGCCAGGAAAGAAATATCCTCGATTTTCCTTTAGATGAGAGAAACGGACTGTTCTAAACCTGTCAAAACATGTAATGGCTTGTGACTTGAAACTTTAGCTTAGGTCTGATTATTTTTAGATAACCGTGTTTGAAGAAATTATCCTCCCTACAAGGATGATGTTTATTAGTTAGTTGTTGAGGTATAATTTTTATTGAACTTATTTTTGCAGATCATAAATTGGCTTTCACACAGCCCATCAGATATTGAGAGCTACATTAGGCCTGGTTGTGTGATTCTATCAATTTATACAGTAGCACCTTCTAGGACTTGGGAGCAAGTAAGTAAAGTGATGGTTGTGACGTTAATGTGGCTTTGTGATGTGCTCTGCTTCTAATCACTATTAGATGTGATATTTTCAGTTCCAGCAGGATCTTCTACAGCGTGTAAAGCTGCTCGTGAACGAACAAAATTCAAATTTTTGGAGAAATGGAAGATTTTTAATTCTCACAGGCAGACAACTAGCATCACATAAAGATGGTGTGTAAATATTTCGCCTACTTCTTGTTTTTTAGCCCTCTGCTTTTGCTTCATAGTACTAGTTACTCCTGTACTGCGAATTAAAAGAATGGAAATGAGTAATGCATATATCTAGTGTCACAAAAGGATTTATCTGAATTATTACCTTATCTGATGTTTGCAATTACATAAATTATAGGCAATTTTCGTTTGTGCAAAGCATGGAGAACACAAAATTCTCCTGAATTGATGTTTGTATCGCCTCTGGCCGTCGTTGGTGGTCAGCAAACAACTCTCCTTCTGAGAGGTCGGAATCTGAGGGTTCCAGGCACCAAGTAAGTGCAATGTGGTATATAGAATACTAGTCAACTCTTAAAACAGTTAGAAAATTAATTTCTTTTGAGCTCCCCAATGACAGGATTCACTGTGCATACATGGGAGGATACACATCAAAGGAAGTTACTGGATCAGCTGGCACTAAATATGATCCCACAGGTGCAGAAAGTTTCAACTTTTCCAGTGAAATTCCTAATGTTCTTGGCCGCTGTTTCATTGAGGTAATTTCATGTCTGAATCCGCTGATTCAAAAGCGTTTGTTTCAAAAATCAGACTTTTCAGTTTTCTTGCACATCTTTGGTATGTTTAATTATTAAGAAAAGTGACACGTCTACTAACTATATGCGTAGGTTGAGAATGGTTTCAAAGGGAACAGTTTTCCGCTCATAATAGCTGATTCCAGCATCTGTCAAGAATTGAGACTTCTCGAACCGGAGTTAGAGATATACGCTAGTGTCAATGATGGTACCGCAGAACAACAGAACCTGGATTCTGAACGGCTTAGGTCAAGGGAGGATATCTTGCATTTCTTGCATGAACTTGGATGGTTGTTCCAAAGGAAGAACATCCCATCCAGTTTTGATGGCCTAGATTTCTCCCACGGGCGGTTCAAGTTTCTCTTCATATTTTCCATAGAAAGGGACTGGTGTGCTCTGGTGAAAATGCTTCTAGACATACTTGTGGAAAGAAACGTGAAAGAAGGTGCGTTGCCAAGGGAGTCTCTGGAGAATCTTTCAGAGATTCACCTTTTACACAGGGCAGTAAAGAGGAAATGCAGAAGCATGGTTGATTTACTCATTAAATATTCACTAACTAGCACCACTGGTGCTCCGGAGACATACCTTTTTTCTCCAAGTCAAATGGGTCCAGGTGGTCTTACACCTCTACACCTGGCTGCGTGCCTACATGATTCAAAGGAGATGGTAGATATTTTAACTGAGGATCCTCTAAAGGTAATCAAATTGAACGAGTTGCTTTTTTCTGTTTTTTTTTTTCTTTTTCTTTTGTTCTTGGGTTAAAGGAGGTACATTTTTTTTCTTCATTTTCCCTTAATTTATCTACATCGACACTGGTAAGTAGATTTGATAGATTAGTTCAGACACTTGTACCTTTGAAACTTTTAGTATACATGGTGCTTTTATTTTATTATTTTTATTTTTTTTTGTATAGTAGATTGCCGAATGAAATTGTAATGTTAATGCTTATGTTTTCTTCTTAACGGCGCTGAACATGTAATGTTTGTGGTTTCTTCTTAACAGTGCTGATGTATCTTCTTCTCAATTATTTTTCTGTATAGGTTGGGATAGACTGCTGGTATTCATTATACGATGCAAATGGACAGTCTCCATATGATTATGCCTCAATGCGGAACAATCACTATTATAACAGGATGGTGGACCGAAAGGTTGCTGTAAGGAAACAAGGGCAAGTGTCCATAGATATCGAGGACAATGAGATATCTTCGTCACACCAGCAACTACAGCAACAACCACAGCCACAACTGCAGTTGGTGCAGGGCCGTAGGCGGCCTTGTTCGAGGTGTGCAGTCGTGCCACCAACAAGACGTTTTATGAGAATGCCAGGAACTCAGGGGCTGCTTCATGTTCCTTATGTGCATTCTATGCTAGCCATTGCTGCAATGTGTGTCTGTGTGTGCTTGCTTATGCGGGGCTCTCCACAAATTGGAGACATCCCACCTTTTATGTGGGCGCATTTGGGTTCTGGGATCATGTAGTCAGATGGAAAGAAAAATCTAGCCAAGGGAAGACGGCACAAAGAAAGAAATCCTGCCTGCTCGCTACCGCTTCTGTTAGTATAGGAAGATCATCTTTCTTTTCTATTTCTTTTCTCAAATTTGAGACAGGAAGAAGAAGAGAGTGATGGGGGGTTGGAGGACCCTGCAGATAATTTAACCTAAGTTGTTGGTATACATGTATAGTTTTGTTTTCTGTTTTGTTTTCTTTCCCAGTCCATGAATGAATATAGAAAAAGATGAATTATGATGAGCATATGTATGTACCAATAGAACATCATAACAGTTAGATATTGTGTACGCTTTCTCTTTACCAACTTAATGAACTGAAATAGATTCCCCCACCCCCAAAGTATGATCATTTTCTTTGAAATTACAGATTATATCATTCATTAAAGAAATTCTCAATGACAAAGAAAATACTAAATATGAATAAACATGGCCAAATTTTAATGAGATATATCCATATCCATGAAGTGTCTTAGATTAAGAACAATGGTAGGAACAAATAAATTGCTAGAGAAAATGTTGAAGAATAAACCAAGATACTATGAAGAAGATAGAATTGATCAACATATGTTGTTGATACAGTATGAAGAAAACAGTGTGGATAAACTATGAGAGTTGATCCAATATGGTCGAGTCAACTGGTACAGTTGACATGAAGTGAATGGATCAACAACATGGTACGGTTTATAGAAGTTTACTTGGGTTGCAAGTATTACTTGTTTTAAGAGTTTATTTACGTGAGAATTGTCTAGAAGTTTCTTTAATAGAGTTTGTTTATGTTAGGAAAGTCGTTTTTCTTGAGAGTCAAGTTTGTTACTCATATAAATAGGTTGTTAAGCCATGAGTCGAATTACATCAATTAAGAGAAGTTTGTTTTGAGTTTAGTTTTGTGTTTTTTCATTAAGTCTTTGATGTCATATTTTCTACATCTGGTATCAGAGCACTGGTATCGGATTCTAGGGATGTGGGTATGAGAAGTTAAGTTGAAGAAGATGACGAGTTTAAGTTCAATCAAGGTGCCAGTGTTTGAAGGAAAGAACTTTGAACATTGGAGGTTACAGATGAAGAATATTTTCACATACCAAGAGGTATGGGATATTGTGAAAGATGGTTATGCTGAACCAGCAGAAGGAATAGTACCTGAAGGAGCTGCGCTAACTCTGTTAACTGAAAACAGAAAGAAGAATTCTAAAGCAACCTATATTCTTCATCAAGGTGTTAGTGAATCTCTCATGGACAGAGTTATCTATATTAAGCAAGCTAAAGCAGCATGGGATGGTATGATAAGCTACTATACAGGATCTGACAAGGTTAAGAAGGTTAGATTACAAACCTTGAAAAGAAAATATGAATTATTGCAGATGGAGACAACTGAAACAATTTCAGAAATTTTCTCAAAGACACTGAATATTGTCAATGAGATGGAGGCTAATGGTGATACTATAGAAGATTCAGCAGTTGTTGAAAAGATTTTAAGAAGCTTACCTGAGAAGTTTGAAGCAAAAGTAACTGCTATAGAGGAATGTAACACTGCTGCAACTATGACTCTTAATGAGTTATTAGGTTCATTACAAGCTTATGAACAAAGATTACTAGAGAAAATAGCTGTTGCAAAACAAGTTGAAGAAGCACTTCAGAGTCAAGTTAACTGGACAAACAATCAAGGAAAACCTAATGCTGGAAGTTTTCAAAGAAGATATAACAATGGAGGGAGATCTAACACTGGAGGTTATCAAGGAAGAAAACCAGTTGATAGATCAAAAGTTCAGTGTTTCAATTGTGGAGATTTTGGGCACTTTGCTCCAAAGTGTCCTCAACCTAGAAAGACTACTGAAAATAATTACAAATCAAATTTCAAAGCTAATATTGTTGAAAGTCAAGAAGAAGAAGAGAAGAGCAGAAGACTGAAAACATGTTATTAGCATGACATACAACAAAACAACAACCACAACTTAAGTGGTATTTAGATACAAGTTGCAGCAACCATATATGTGGCAGAAAAGATTTGTTTGGTCAACTTGATGAGTCTGTTAGATCAACAGTGAAGTTTGGTAACATTTCTACAATTCCAGTTATGGTAAAAGGAAGAATTGGAATTCTTCTTAAGAATGGTTCTAAAGCATACATCATGGATGTATTTTATGTTCTAGGTTTACATCAAAACTTACTGAGTATGGGTCAGTATCTGAAAGAGGATATTCTATGAATATTTACAATGGTTTGTGCTTCATCAGAGATAGAAGAAGAAGGTTGATAGCTAAAGATCAGATGACAAATAACAAGTTATTTCCTTTGAATATTCAACATCAGAATGAAACTTGTTACAGTACCAGTATGCATAATGACTCTTGGTTATGGCATAAGAGAATGGGACATGTGAACTTTAACAGTTTGCAAACTTTAGTAAAGAAGGAGATGGTGTCAGGATTACCTTTCATTGAACTCCAAGGATCAAGATGTAAAAATTGCATCTTTGGAAAGCAGCACATAGATCCATTCCCCAGTCAACAAAGCCAGAAGATCCGATGATCAACAATTGGATATTGTTCATAGTGATCTGTGTGGTCATATTGAAGTAACTTCACATGGAGGTAATAATTATTTTATAACTTTCATTGATGATTTTAGTAGAATAGCATGGGTTTATTTACTTAGACAAAAGAGTGATGCATTTCAAGCTTTTAGAAGTTTCAAAGCTTATGCTGAGAAACAAATTGGCAAGTCTATAAAGATTTTGAGAACTGATAGAGGCAAAGAATATACTTTTTTTGACAAGTTTATGGATGAGCATGGCATTTAACCTCAATTAACTGCAAGATATACACCACAACAGAATAGAGTTGCAGAAAGGAAGAATAGAACCATAATGGAGATGGCAAGAACAATAAGAAGAACAAAAGATTTACCCAAAAGTTTTTGGGGTTATACAGTTGACACAGCTGTGTATTTACTCAACAGATGTCCTACAAATAATTTGAACAACATAACACCAAAAGAATCTTGGAGAGGTGTAAGACCAAGTGTAAGACATCTGAGAATTTTTGGGTGTATTGCATATGCACATGTACCCAAAGAACTAAGAAAGAAATTGGATGACAAGAGTGAGAAGTGCATCCTTGTTGGTTACAGTTCAGTAACCAAAGGATATAAATTATACAACCCAGAAACAAGAAAAGTGTTTACAAGTAGAGATGTGATCTTTGATGAAGATTCAAAATGGAATTGTAATAATGGATCAACAACAAATGTTGATCCTCATAACAATGGATCAACAAGGGATGTTGATCCACATAATATTGGATCAACTAGGAATGTTGATCCACCTGCTGCTGTCAGAACAGTTCCAATTTTAGTTGAGGAAGAAGTGCAAGCTCAAGACAATGTGGAATAACAACATGAAAAAGCAAGAACAGAAGCAGTACAACAACAAAAAACTATAAGACCATTAAGAAAATATGTCATAAGTGCTAGGTTGAAGGATTATGTTTTAACAAGAGATGATGATGTGGTGAACTTTGCATTGTTTGGAGATTGTGATCATGTAGATTATGAAGAAGCATATAAATAACAAGGTTGGATACAAGCAATGAATGAAGAATTGGAGAAATACAAGTCAAATGGAGAAATTGAAAGACTGAAAGCAAGATTAGTTGCTAAGGGATATAAACAAAGACAAGGAGTTGATTATTCAAAAGTTTTTTCGCCAGTTGCAAGACTTGATACAGTAAGGATGGTTATTGCTTTGGTTGCACAAAATCAATGGAAGATTTTTCAGATGGATGTGAAGTTAGCATTCTTGAATGGAGTATTGGAAGAAGAAGTTTATGTTGAGGAACCAGTTGGTTATGTTATGGAGGGGAAGGAGAATGAAGTATACAAGCTAAACAAAGTTTTGTATGGTTTGAAACAAGCTCCAAGAGCTTGGTATACAAGAATAGATTCTTATTTTCTCAAGAAAGGTTTTACAAGATGTCCACATGAGCATACTTTGTATTTGAAAGATGATGGTCTTGGTAATCATATCATAGTGTGTTTGTATGTGGATGATCTCATATTTACTGGAAATAGTACTGAGATGATCAATGAATTCAGGGAGGATATGGTGAAGGAGTTTGAGATGACAAATCTTGGTTTGATGTCATATTTTCTTGGTATTGAAGTACAACAAACTGAAAGAGGAATTTTTATTAATCAACAAAGGTATGCTGAAGGAATTTTGAAGCGTTTCAAGATGGATAATTGTAATCCAATCTTAACACCAGTAGAAGAAAGGCTGAAGTTAACAAAATATGGATCAGGAGAGCTTGTGAATTCAACATAATTTAAAGGTCTTGTTGGATGTTTGAGATATTTGACTACTACAAGACCTGATATCATGTATGCAGTTGGATTAGTTAGTAGGTTTATGGAAGAACCTAGACAATCTCATTTACATGCTGCAAAACATATTCTAAGATATGTTAGAGGTACAACTAGCTTGAGAATTCTTTACAATGTTTCAGAAGATCCAAAGTTAGTTGGTTTTACAGACATTGATTGGGTTGGAGATACATAAGGAAGAAAGAGTATATCAGGTTATGGATTTCAGTTTGGAACTGGTTTTTTCTCTTGGTCATCTAAGAAGCAACAATTTGTTGCATTATCTATAACAGATTTTGAGTATATGGGTGCTAGCAACTGTGCTACACAAGCTGTATGGTTAAGAATGATGTTGAAGTCATCGTTTTAAGAACAAATAACACCAACAACAATAGTTTGTGATAATAAGTCGACAATATCGCTAACTAAGAATCATGTGTTTCATGGAAGAAGTAAACACATTGATATTAAGTATCATTACATTAGAGAGCTAGTCAGTAACAAAGAGGTAGCTGTGGAGTTTGTTGAAAGTAAAGAGCAAGTGGCTGACATTTTCACCAAGTCTTTGAAGTCTAAGACTTTCATTTACTTGCGTGGAAAATTGGGAATGATCAGTAAAGAGTATCTTGGTTTAATGGAGGATGTTGAAGAATAAACCAAGATACTATGAAGAAGATAGAATGGATCAACATGTGTTGTTGATACTGTATGAAGAAAACAGTGTGGATAAACTATAAGGACCCTCAAACTCGTCAACGCTATTAGACCAGTCAAGAGACGTGTTAACCGATAATAACTCGATTAGTTTAACTCAAACGTTAATTATTAGAAATTAATCTAACAACGATCTAGATACGAACCTAGTATCGTTAGATATATCTCGAAATGTTACGCAGGATGGACTACTCGAACGTGCCATTTGGATTTCGGACGAAGAATATTTCATCAGTTTTATTTGAAGGGCAATTTAGTATTTTCGCAGTTAGCCGTGTGGCTTCTCTTACTCAGCCGGACGTGTCACTCGTTGGTCTTATCGACCAAAAGCCCATCGAAGAAGGATAATTTCTTCTTATCTTTTCTTTCTTCTTCTTTCTTATTCTCTTTCCTTCTCCCCTTGTTCTTTTTTTCTCTGCGTATGATTTAGAGTTGGCTTGAGAGAGTGAGAGACAGTCGATGAATTAGAAGATGTTGATGAAGAGATGAGAGTATTATTGATGTTATTTGATCTCGGGATGAAAAGGAGGGAGTTGCTGCTGTAAATCGAAACATAGGATTTCTGAGTTAGGGTTTGTGACGAATTGAGAGGTGGATTGGGTTGTTGTTAGATGAAGAACAATAAGGTTGTAGCTGAATTAAAGTTCTGAAGTAATTCTGAAGATGAATCAAAGAGCTAGGGTTTCTGTGAAATCTTTGGAGTTCGAATTAGTGATGTATATGAAGAATTAAAGATTGGGTTTAGATGATTGAGGTAAGGGTTGAAGTTAATTAGAGGTTATGGAGCTGCTCAGGAAGAATTGTATAATTAGGGTTTCATAAAGAAATACTCAAAAGAGGTAGAGAATATAAAATTGATGTTCAAGAGGTGAGATTCGATATGGGTATTGATTCGAGAGGACGAATTCAGACTCAGAAGAGAAGGTGATAAATTGGCTGATGTTTGAGCAAATCTGATTTGAGGTAATTATCTTCTTAGTAACTTATTAAAGTTATTGAATCCAGTTAATGAGTTTATGGATGGTGATGAATATGCAATGCAACTGAAGTTATAGTTTAGAGATTATTGAATTTTTAAGTAAGTTAGTAAAACTGGTGGTTTGTAAAGATAGAGATTTGAATTGAGTTGTACTGAGTTTGGTGGATTTTGCAGGTTGTTGATTATAGTTGAAGTTTAAATGATTGAGTTGGGTATGAAGTGAAGTTTGGTTGTTGTTCTGAATTACAGAGAATTGTTGAATGTTAGTTTGTTACTAGGGTGTGACCTGTGCCGTAACGGCACGGGCTTTGTGTTGCTGTTGTTACCGGAGAATGTTACCTTTTCAACGTTTATCCCATGAACGTAATTGTCATTTTTAATTCTTTACTTTCCCACTCATTTTTTATCTGCGCTGGAGATTTTTCCAAATAGCCGGAATACCTAGAATTGTTAGTTGCATTCATACCGTGGTGACATTTAATTTGCCAATCCAAAGTACTAAGATATCCACATATTATTCCTTAGTGATGAGTAATCAAACGGACCACCCAACAATAATAAATGAGTTGTTGGAATCTTTGGTACGCGGTGTGACGACGTCTGAGGAGGATGAGCAAAACTACTGCAGCGTTGAGTTTATCCGACAAAACATCCATAAATTCATGGATGAGATGCAAATGAGTAAGAGTAAAATTCAAAGTGGAGCAGACAATTAAAAGATTTATTTATTTGGCTTCATAATAGTGGCATCAGTCGCCAAACACTATTTGTGGATATCAGATTACATAAACCAATATTGCTCACACAAAAGAACAATCCCAACAGTACATCAAAATAAATGCATAATACAAACCCAAAACCAAAAAAAATGAATCCAAAAACAGAAGAACAGATGCAAGACTCAATTATCATTGCCCAATATTACAGTCAAATGACATCTAAAAGGATCACTAAGGGCGCAAAGACCCGAGCTTTCCCATTTTCATGTTCCCAAACAACCTGTGGTGAGTAAACTCCGTACTATGTAAGTTATAGATCAAGTAACTAAGGTAAATGATGGCAAAAAAAAAACAACAATACACACAGGTGCTTCTGGGAATTTGTAGTGCACCTCTGGCATCAACACCATGTACTGTACATTGCTGGGTGGCGAACAATCATTTCGACCTCAGATTTTAAGGATACAAAAATAGTTGATCTGGTAGGGTAACTTCAAAATGAAGCAAGTACGTAGCACAGACATTTAAAATTAGGTGAAATCATTTGAGTCTTTAAGTGCAGTGGAAGTGGGTAATTGAACTGCCGTAAATATAAGTTGAAATTGCGCCAATGCATACACCTATGAATATTGAACAAAACCTTCTTGTAATAGATATAAGGTGTCACCTCGGTACTGCGCCGGGAACTTGAGCTTCTCATATCTTGCACCACTCGTCACCTTCCTAACAAACTACTTTCCTACGACAGACCTTGTAAGTATATGGGCCACTGCATACACTGAAACACATAAATTTCATCAAAGATGCAGCAGAAATACGCAATGAATATGGATAAACAACCATAGAAGGCGGTATATGTACCCAAGTTAGGGTCAATTGAGGAACAACAGTTCTGATAGGATTTTTCTAGGTGTTATGTTCAAAATAGCAGTGATAACAGTCACAATGTCGGTAAAAACTTTGATCTGAACCATGACCTGGTATATGACATTGGATGCAAAAAGACAATAAAATAGCAGTTACGGACGTCTCTTATATCAAATACATCATGAATGTCTAGGTTGAAATAGATTTCCATTGCATTAGTGGAGTACATCCAGAACATCCCTGCCCAGTACAGTGGTTGGTGTTAACATTTTGGTGACATCCATCAACAACTGTAATATATTATAACTTTGAGCTTAATTTCCTTTCAGAGTAAATAATTAATGCTACCTTTTTTGGACATAAATCCATCTAAATAATTGTATAATAATAAAAAATAGATTGTACTGATGGTCCCTTGTTCACTAACTTGGTATACTAATCCATAAACGTATTATTGATATCATTTTGGGAGAAGATGCATAGGTTGAAATTTGCATAAACATTAAAAACGGATTATTTCCCGAATTCATTATAACTAACGTCGATAAGAAAAAATCATTGCCTTAGAGAATGAAACCAAATTGATATACAATACATATGGCATCGTTAAATTTGTAATATGCTTGTCGATAGCTGGAGAAATTTCAGCTCTTCCTAATTTGTTCAAAACCAATATCTATATACGTAGACATTAGAAGATGTCACCAAGATTGAACTGAACAAATTAGGAGATGAGAATATACATGCTGGGATAGAAACCTCGAGTTACTAACAAATTGAACTTAAGATAAAAGATTTAAAAACATCTTTCTGTCATTTATACAAACATGTTGTGCTTGATATAAATTTGAACATGCGATCAGACTTGATAGTATGAACCGTTGGGTTAATCATAATAAAATTTAAAACCCTATCATGCCATGGAAAAAATTCGTCATGGACATGTATTAATTATAATTCTCAATTTCCTTGCAAAGATGAATACTAAATAAATAAATCAAAAAATTCAAACACGATTGGGTTGAGGAGATGCAGTTTCGTAAGTGTTCTAACCTGGATGACACAAAAGATAATAAACTTGATGTAGCCTCTCTATTTAGGTTCACAATCTGACAAAAAGAAAATAAATTTGTTAACAAAAGTAATTCAGTAATATAATTTGATAATGGAAAGGAAACTTGTAATGCTATTGTAGTTTCCTGCATTAGTTAGGACAGAAAGTATTGAGAGAAAAATGGGGAGGACGTACATGACAGTGGTTCTAAGTGGTCAAAAAAATATTTTATCCAACAAATAAAATTTGGGATTAAAATGTAAAAATAACAGTAGAGAAAAACCTTTGGTTACAGATCATAGGATGGATGAGCATCTATGATCTCACAGGATGTTGTTCTTCGATTTATATATAGCCTATGACTTGAGCATTTACTTTTCTCTAAGAACTATCAATTCATTGGCAATTTTTAGATGTAAATATCATTGAACACAGGTCTATCAAATAATCATCAACAGTAATTATGGTCTTCGTCTTGCACATTGAATCTAAGAGTGTAACAGCAGTTCTAAGGAGTCATATGAGAAGAGGGTTTGAGATAGACGTTTTGTTGAAGAGGTGAAACTAAATATTTGGAGATATGAAATAAAGAACCCTAAATCAGAAAAACTAAGATGAATGTAGAGTACTTCCTGTTGTGAGAAAACAAATTTTCCCAATCATAAAGATGCAAAAATGAAGGGAAAATGTATATAAGTTGTGCTCACTTATCTTGGTATTCAAATTGTTAACCATAATTCTTCACAAATTTTCAAAAATAATCAAGAGAGAAGCAATAGACTGCAGATAAACCCAACAAAGGAAAACAAATCTTATCGAGGGTAGTTTAATCTTTGTGTGACTATATTGAATACCAAGATAAAGTAACTCCTGTGGTAAAGAGCGAAATTTCCCAATTAAAAATATCAATATTAAGAGTGTGAAGCATAGATTATTTAAATTCGATTCATATTTTACCAAAAGGAAATGGTAGCTTTCCTTGTATCAACCTGGTTTTGTCGACGATGACGGGGAAATAATGTTATCGAAATAGAAGATGAAAATGGGAAAATTGGAGGTGAACCATAACCCTGAATGTACCGAAATAAGAGTAACAAAAGACCTTATTCTAAATCGTTTTTTTGATAAATCAGAATTGATGGGATATTGATTACGCAAGAGTAACGCATCACACCTTCGTAATGGGATGGAAATTGGAAACGGCTGAAGTTGACAGGGAGGAGTAATGGGAAGAATTATGGGGAAAGAACGCTGGAAGTTGATTGCGAGGAATGGAAAGAGTTTAATACTGGTAAAAGTTTTGGGCGAGCCAATATGTAACTGAATCTAAACCCTCACTTGTGTGTCCAAACTGTAGATCTCCATCCAAAATGTGCAAAGGAGTATCAAAATTTGTGGAGAGATCTAGGCCGTCCTTTATGTGTCCAAAATTTAGATGGTCGTCGATTAGTGAAAACACCATTGTCCCTTATAATATAGATAAGTAATATGTTAAGCCTCAATTGATGGTGATAAAGTGTACTGAGTTGATCTAAGTTAATGAACTTCCAGTGGTGTTAATGTTGTTGATAGAGAAGAGTTGAATGAGTTGAATGTGGAATCAGTGGCATGGTAGTGGGGGTATTCTGTGGCAGTGGAGTTGCAGGGAATAGTATTGTTGCATTGGAGTCGTTGGTGGTTCTGGTTTGAAGAAGAATCAGGGAGTTAATAAATCATTGTGCAGGTAGGAACTGAAATGGTGAAAGTCTTGTATTGTATGAATTGATAGTAGAATGAATAAATACTTAGGATAAGGCTAAATGTTACAGTTGAAGTTTTACGTGGCTGGTTTGCAATGGTAATGAAGCTACATATACTAGATATGAGAACTAAAGTGTAATGGAAGGGGAATGGTATTATTTTGGGAGCTTCCGGTAGTTGTAATGTTATTCTGCTGAGAATGAGTTCTGCATAAGTGTTGCATGAGATGAAGCTATGTGTATGAGCTGATTATATTGGAGACTGGATGTGGGTAATGATGTTGTAGTGATGGATAAGTTTTGTGTTAAACTGTAACTGAGGATATTTTGACTGACTCATAAATGTATTTGGGTTTAGATGAATGTATTACAGGGAAGAATCTTTAAAGAAGTATAATTGATAGTGATGATTGTAGAATCGATAGTCAGTCTTATTGAAGGCTTGCAGCTACTGCAGTTGCAGGTAATAAGAGTTCTTATTTTTATTTGAAATTCAAAGTTTGTTGGAATGAATGAATTGATGCAATTAGTAGATTGAAGTTGAACCTGAGTTAGAGTTCTAAAGTTAGAATTACATATGTGTTAGAAGAACACTTGACCTATCTGACTGAACTTACTCAGTCTGATTCAGTTATGTTTAGCTGACTCAGTTAATCTGACTGAGTCGAGTTGACCCTATTAAACTGAGTTGAATCGGTTTGACTCAGTTGACCTTGACCGAGTTAGACTTCAACCTTGGATCGTTGACCCGACCTTGACTCCATTGACCGTAGACTTGACTTGACCTTTGACCCTGGACATTGACTTGACGTGGACCGTTAATTGACCTCTGGCCGTCAGTTTGACTGTTAGTTGACACTGTTGGGCCGAGCTTTAGATTAATGGGCCAATTTAGTAGACTTGGGCTTAGAACCGTTAAATAAACTTGTATGATTCTTGTGTGAGCCATTTTGGCTAGATTCTTAGAACTCTTATGTAATTAACAGTTAGTTATTAACAACGATCGACTCAAAGGATGATCCAGTGGATCGTGGATCTCGAGGTAGGCGTGGCCTGTCATCAAAAGGTGTGGGAACGCATTTGACTCTTTGTATTCATTATTGTTGCTTTTATAAAAGTTTATGTTTAACAAACTCATGCATTGTCTGTTTCTACATTCCATGCTTTGTTTAAAATGCATTATGATAATTCTGTTGATCTTTCCACGATTTGGAAAGGACTTGTAATGTTTTGTTTGTCATATGAATTGTTATGGGAAATGAGAATTTCCACTTGTGGTATATAGGATACGCTCCTTCACATTTATACCTACTTTAATTCAGATTTTATTGTTTAGAGTATTGGTCATCATGGTCTTGGTGGCATCCATAGCTATTAGGTGTGAATTGCCGGGTAGGGATTTACAACCATATTATACATTGTTTGAAGAAGGTGATTATCCATATACATGTATGATTATTTCAGTGACTTAGTCACTGTTTAATGTTTTCGGAAAAACATTATTGTTTTCCAAATCTTGCATATGATTACTTAGAAGGTCAAATGTTAATTATTCCCTTAGGTTTTGTGATGAGATCGGGGTTGCAAAGAAAGCTTCAAGGGTTGACTTCGCTAGTTGATTAACTTATGTTATATTTATTATGTTGTCTATTTTATTTAAAAACCAAATGACTATTATATGTGTATTATTTGAGAGAAGATCTTGTATATATTTCTGAGCGGGGTTAGTTTTGGGTTAAGTTCTGTATCGCATTTCTTAATTGAATGCTTAAGTGCATATTTTAGATTTTAGTGCCTCTTTATTTAGTTGATTTATTGGATTAGTCAGCTCCTAGCTTAGGGGGCGCCACAAAAGTTGGTATCAGAGCTTACTATTAGATCTTATATGGGAGACAATAGGAATAGCCAGTGCCAGTTAGTGAACTAGATTGGTTTAGAACTGGGTGGGGTTTGTGAGATAAATCTTAATCACTAAAAGCTATTAATTAATAATTAAAAGAATTATCTGATTGATTTGTTTGTTTGGTTGTTTGTATGTATGTAATGAAGTAAAAATTGTAGGGTACACCAATAATTAATCTAATGACGATTAGAGAATAAATGATTTAAAATTATGAACACATGGACAATTTAAGAATAAAAATAATGAGATTAGCAGTATCGATAAATTTTGGAAGTCACATGTATACTTATTAAGCACCTTGACTTATACGTAGGATCGATAAATTATAATCACATAAATATTAATAATTTTGGGGCTCAATAATATTTGTAAGAGTAGTTAGAATAATAGTTTGACCAACAATGTCAATAATACAAATATTATAATAGTAATTATGTATGATAATTAAAGTAGTAATAATTTTAATAAAGTAATGTTAGCATTTATGAGTTAGTATTATATTATACTTAATTTAACTAAAATTTCAACAAGGATATATAATGATAAAAATAATAATTATAACTAAATAAATTGTATTTAGTATTTGTTACTTGAAACGACTTAAAAATTGTATAGCAAACAATGATGTTTTTTCTGGTTGTGGAAGTTTTCTTTTTCATAGGATAAGCATTGCTATCCAAAAAGGGGTTGGTGCCCAACTTGTCGCCCGGCTACCAACCACCTCTATGTAAACTTTGCTTCTTTGTTTTTTTTATTATTATAAGAATGAGCCCTAGCTCAGCTGGTCATCCCCGTTCCCCGAAGTTTCATGCGTTCCAGGAGGTCCCAGGTTCAAGTCCCCAATGGCGTAATATTGCAGGAATTAACATGGAAGGTAGTGTTAGTTTGCCCCCCTTGTGACACAATCTCGCGCCCCCTCCCGCTTCGGCTCCCCTTGGAAAGGTTACCCATGAGGCTCGCTGGTAGGCTAGCACAACAACCTGTTCAATTAATGTAGTAGTATGTCTTTGGAGCCTAGCTTGTTAGGCTTCCAACTAGTTTCATGTAATAATATTATCAATAATAAACTAAGTTAGAGAGAAACTCCGGCGAAAACCAGGCGACTGAAAACCTGGTTAATCTTTTCTGTTATTATAACACAATTTTCACGCCCTAACACCTTCATATCCTTTCACGCCGCACAATGGTGATCTCGCCTGCTTTTTGCGATTCGTTGGAGGTAAGTCCCCGTGTTTTTCATCAAGTTTTTCCTACTTCTGCAAAATGGTTAGTGCAGTTCCTCCATTGGTTCTGCGATGCCAAGAACCAGGCGTGCTTCTTCTTCCCAGGATATAGCAGTTTCATCATTAGATGACGATGAACCTGACATTGACAAAAGGGTTAATTCAGTGGAGGATACAATGGCTCATTGTCCCTTTAAGAACTTTGATGATTGTAAAGATTTCCAAGGCCGTGGATATGCCAAAACCTCTATTATGCGTCACATCAAGGATCAACAATGACCTACTCAAACTAGGTTAATGGCCTGTAAAGAACGGATACGAGTTCATGTGGGTGTGTACCATGCTTGGGAAAATTTATTAACTCTGCTGGAAATGTGGCTCTGATGTGACTGTATGAAAGTGCAATCTTAGAAGCTCCCTTGTCATCCACATGGTGGTAACATACTGCTTGGTCCTTTCAATGGCAGGTCTGCGGATTTTCTCATCCATGGTATCCCTAAACCACATGCAGTTTCTTCACCAGTGGATAATGCAGACCCTTCAGCGTCTAATGAGGAACCAATGACCCTGTCTTTAGACTTGATTCATTTGGTTTATCAAATGAACATCACAACTACTGCCAGTATACCACCTCCGTGTAGGCTAAGCTTTTCACGAGCACTGAAAGCAGCACTCGATAGGGTGATTGCTCACCCCAGGGATTTGGTTCCGTGGCTTCATCTGCTGCTGCTTCCTGTATGCACTCTGAACTTGTAGCTGAGCTTCTTCTCCTCCGGAATTGCGCTGGAGTCTCAAAGTTGTATTTCACAACGCGTACAACTAGGCCTCAATGCCTGCAAGAGGGACAACAGTGATATGATGAAGCCCTCTTTCGGTTCCTGCAGTACCTGGTTACAAGTGATGGACCATGTTTTGGTCAGTTGCAGCAGCGCATCGCCACTCTCCCAATCAAATCAGGTGGACTAAGGGTGTATACCTTACAAGACACCATCCATTATGGCTATTTGGCTTCTTGCTACCAAATACAGCACCTGCAGAGTCAAATCCTACATGACAACCATGGACTTAGCCCGCATTTTCAGACCGCGCTGGATCAATACATACAAGTATGTGGTTTAAATCCTTCATCTTTCAATATTAACGAAGTCGCCCCACAACCCATGCATTTACTGGTTACTCGTTATTATGAGGCTATTATGAAGGATATACCATCTAGCTTCGTTATGTCTGAGTGCGACTCAATCCTGTGGTAGTGCAACAAGAAACCGCATGCTCAAGATTACCTAAAAGCACTTCCCATCCGGGGTTTGAACCAGGCCTTAGGTTCTAGACAGTTCAGATCGGTGTTACAGTATCGTCTTGGTATACCGCTTTTTGCAGAGGACAACATTTGTTCATGTTGTAACCGTGTCATGGATCGGTTCGGAGACCACGCCATTCATTGTGCTAGCGAAGTAGGGCTCAAATATCGTCATGATATGGTTCGGGACCTGTTTGCTGAACTGTGCTATAAAGCAGGTGTCTTCGCAAGGAAAGAAGCATCATTGGGATTTACCCTTAAACCGACAGATCTTATGATATATAATTGGGAAAATGGCAAGGATATTTGCTTAGATGTCACCGGCGTTTCACCTTTCTCCAAAGGGGGGAATCGGACATTCACACCAGGCCACGCTATCTCCGCTGCAATCACATGCAAACGCACCAAATACGCCGACCTATGCTCAACTAATGGTTACGGTTTTGGTGTCTTAGCCTTTACCACTCTTGGGGAGCTAAGTGATGACACGGTAGCACTCTTGAAAAGATTGAAAAACTTCATGGCGAGTCACGATGTCAACAATAACTTAGGCAATTTTCTTTTCCTTAGGTTAGGCATTATCATTCAAAGGGGCATCGGGGCGCAACTTGTCGCGCGTCTCCCTGCCAAATCTCTGTAAACTCTTATTTGTTTTCTCT
This sequence comes from Papaver bracteatum, assembly GCA_023529315.1. Taxonomy (NCBI): domain Eukaryota; kingdom Viridiplantae; phylum Streptophyta; class Magnoliopsida; order Ranunculales; family Papaveraceae; genus Papaver; species Papaver bracteatum. The sequence goes on from JAJJWX010002698.1 coordinate 737,348, forward strand.
CCTTAATAAAAGCCTTTATGGCCCATTTTCATAATAATAATAATAATAATAATAATAAAAAGTTTCATGCGTTCCAGGAGGTCCCTAGCTCAGCTAGTCATCCCCGTTCCCCGAAATTTCATGCGTTCCAGGAGGTCCCAGGTTCAAGTCCCCAATGGCGTAATATTGCAGGAATCAACATGGAAGGTAGTGTTAGTTTGCCCCCCTTGTGACACAATCTCTCCCCCCCTCCCGCTTCGGCTCCCCTTGGCAAGGTTACCCATGAGGCTCGCTGGTAGGCTAGCACAGCAACCTGTTCAATTAATGTAGTAGTATGTCGTTGGAGGCTAGCTTGTTAGGCTTCCAACTAGTTTCATGTAATAATATTAAATATTAAAAAGAAAAATAAACTAAATAAATAGTTATGGAAAATTAGTAACACTTGTGTATAGTTAAGTTTTGCAAATTAAACTAATTACAAATTAGAAATGTAAGTTTTGTGTTTAAATTAGACAGTTAAAATAATACTTATTAGACGTTAGACGTAAAAGGTGAGATATAATATATAAAATAAAAAGACTTAACTTGTTAATAATCTTCTACCTAAATTATCTTTAATCTTACAAATGATCCAGTAAATATTTAAAATGAAACCAATAAACATGAAGTAATAATAATATTAATCAGATGCTTAGTGTAATACTAGAATTTAAAAGAAAATAAATTTGTATATTGTTAGGATCCTTCTTCGTAAATAGATTCAATCATCTTTTGAAATGGAAAATTAAAATGAAGAACTTATACTCTTAAAATTTAAATTAATATTATATTAAGCACAACTTAAAATTAAAATCTCAGTAGCAAATATATAGCGATAAAATAATGATTAAGGTTGAATAACCATGGAAAAATTATTAGTGCTTATCTATGGTTAAGTTTTGCAAAGTTAACTAATAACAAATTAGAATCATGTGTTTGGTGTTTAAACCAGATAGATAAGTAAGACTTATTAAGTAGGAATAAAAGAACGTGAAGTCATATAAGCTCAGAGTAAACACTAAACTTGTTAACAATCTTATACCAAAATTATCTTTTGTCCAATAAATGATTCATTAAATCATTAATTTATATACATGAAGTGATAATTATAATACTTGAATGCTTAGTACAAAATTAAACATAAAGGAGAATAAATTTATCTATGAATAAGATACTTATTATTAATACAGAAATTTTTAAGATCATGAAGACATTCTAATTTTTTATGCAGACTCAAAGTTTAAATCATATTAAATTACCAACGCCAATATTTAACAAGACATAGTATATGCATTCAATCTGAATAAATAAAATCTATTATATCAATCTTTTCATGAAAGTAAATTATATTTACAAGATTAGAGTTTAATAAAATTAAACTAAGTATCATTGCTAAACAATTATTTTAATTGTATGTTAGTTACACTAGTAATCGAATAAGAAAATTTGATAAAACAATAATGAAAATGATAATATAATTAAGACAATACTTTTTGATAAGATAAGTAATTAACAACATTATATTTTACTCATTGCTATGAAGTTTAGAGTTATTGTAAATGTCATTTGAATAATAATTATTGGATGGTAATAGCAAAATGTAATTTTTATTAATAGTACAACTTAAGGATTATTTAACAATAATATAAATTTAAGGAAATAAAGTTTGACCAAATCAAGTCTAGTATTAATAATAAAATTTAAACTTGACATTATAGTTAATTACGATTAAATTTTATTGGTTTGAGAAATAAGAAATAAATAAATATAATAATAATAATAATAAAATATTAATACCAAACAACTATGATAAATTGTTAGCGGTTATTAGCTTATATTAAGTCGTGTAATGAAATAAACAAATAGATATATTGTAAATGGTTATAACATTATAAGTTATTCTTAAATAGTAAATGAATTTAAAAAAATTATATATGATATTACGACAAAGCTAAAATTATCGGATATCATAAAATGACGTGAGATCGAAATTGGATTACTTATAATGATAAAATAAATAAATAATAATAATGATAAATACAAAAATAAAATAAATTTTGATGATTAAATTGTTTAAAATGATGTAAACTATTTATATATTTTACGAAGTAAAATGTATCAGAATTACACTAGTTAAGATAGAAGTTAAAGACTAATTAATCTTAATAAATTAATACATAATAATTCGTAATAGTTTGTTCTTAGTTAATCCAGCACTGGGAAATAGTGAGGTTGGTAATTCTGATATGTTCAGGTGATACTTGTTAGGTAGTAGGCATTGTCAGACGTCGCGAACCTAGACAAGGCAACTGTATTCTTATATCACTAGGCATTGAAGGGAGACTTGTTTCTATTAGTAAACTAATAGATCCCAAATTTTAAAGAGAAACTTTATTATGGAATATCTTCAAAGTACTTAGAACCAGTAAATTATTGGCATCGAAATTAGTGCAGAGAATTCAAAGCTAAAAGTCATAGTTTCCGTTATAGAGCTTCATGTAAGAAACTAAGACTTTCCTATTTGATAGAATCTAAATCAGTGTAGTTGAATCTAGAGCTACAAAAAAATTAGATATTAGTTCTAGAGCCATATAGGTTTGTGCTTGGTATTATGTTGTATGCGCTTAGACAAGAGATGGGATTATTCTATAAGGTGGGGAGTTTTTGAAGACCAGAAGGATGGTTCGATTTTCGAGGACGAAAATGATATAAGGTGGGGAGAATGTAAGGACCCTCAAACTCGTCAACGATATTAGACTAGTCAAGAGACGTGTTAACCGATAATAACTCGATTAGTTTAACTCAAACGTTAATTATTAGAAATTAATCTAACAACGATCTAGATACGAAGCTAGTATCGTTAGATAGATCTCGAAAAGTTACGAGGGATGGACTACTCGAACGTGTCATTCGGATTTCGGACGAAGCATATTTCATCAGTTTTATTTGAAGGGCAATTTAGTATTTTCGCAGTTAGCCGGGTGGTTTCTCTTACTTAGCCGAATGTGTCACTCGTTGGTCTTATCGACCAAAAGCCCATCGAAGAAGGATAATTTCTTCTTATCTTTTCTTTCTTATTCTCTTTCCTTCTCCCCGTGTTCTTTTTTTCCTCTGCGTATGATTGAGAGTTGGCTTGAGAGAGTGAGATAAAGTCGATGAATTAGAAGATGTTATTGAAGAGATGAGAGTAGTATTGATGTTATTTGATTTTGGGATGAAAAGGAGGGAGTCGCTGCTGTAAATCGAAACATAGGATTTCTGAGTTAGGGTTTGTGATGAATTGAGAGGTGAATTGGGTTGTTGTTAGATGAAGAAAAATATGGTTGTAGCTGAATTAAAGTTCTGAAGTAATTCTGAAGATGAATCAAAGAGCTAGGGTTTATGTGAAATCTTTGGAGTTCGAATTAGTAATGTATATGAAGAATTAAAAATTGGGTTTAGATGATTGAGGTAGGGGTTGAAGTTAATTAGAGGTTATGGAGTTGCTCAGGAAGAATTTTATAATTAGGGGTTCATAAAAAAAATACTCAAAAGAGGTAGAGAAGATAAAATTTGATGTTCAAGAGGTGAGATTCGAGATGGGTATTGATTTGAGAGGACGAATTCAGACTCAGAAGAGAAGGTGATGAATTGGCTGATGTTTGAGCAAATCTGATTTGAGGTAATTATCTTCTTAGTAACTTATTAAAGTTATTGAATCCAGTTAATGAGTTTATGGATGGTGATGAATATGAAATGAAACTGAAGTTATAGTTTAGAGATTATTGAATTTTTAAGTAAGTTAGTAAAACTGGTGGTTTGTAAAGATAGAGATTTGAATTGAGTTGTACTGAGTTTGGTGGATTTTGCAGGTTGTTGATTGTAGTTGATGTTTAAATGATTGAGTTGGGAATGAAGTGAAGTTTGGTTGTTGTTCTGAATTACAGAGAATTGTTGAATGTTAGTTTGTTATAAGTAATATGTTAAGCCTCAATTGATGGTGATAAAGTGTACTGAGTTGATGTAAGTTAATGAACTTCCAGTGGTGTTAATGTTTTTGATAGAGAAGAGTTTAATGAGTTGAATGTGGAATCAACGGCATGGTAGTGGGGGTATTCTGTGGCAGTGGAGTTGCAGGGAATAGTAGTGTTGCATTGGAGTTGTTGGTGGTTCTGGTTTGAAGAAGAATCAGGGAGTTAATAAATCATTGTGTAGGTAGGAACTGAAATGGTGAAAGTCTTGTATTGTATGAATTGATAGTAGAATGAATAAATACTTAGGCGAAGGCTAAAAGTTACAGTTGAAGTTGTACGTGGCTGGTTTGCAATGGTAATGAAGCTACATATACTAGATATGAGAACTAAAGTGTAATGGAAGGGGAATGGTATTATTTTGGGAGCTTCCGGTGGTTGTAATGTTATTCTGCTGAGAATGAGTTCTGCAGAAGTGTTGCATGAGATGAAGCTATGTGTATGAGCTGATTATATTGGAGACTGGATGTGGGTAATGATGTTGCAGTGATGGATAAGTTTTGTGTTAAACTTTAACTGAGGATATTGTGACTGACTCATAAATATATTTGGGTTTAGATGAATGTATTACAGGGAAGAATCTTTAAAGAAGTATAATTGATAGTGATGATTGTAGAATCGATAGTCAGTCTCATTGAAGGCTTGCAGCTACTGCAGTTGCAGGTAATAAGAGTTCTTATTTGTATTTGAAATTCAAAGTTTGTTGGAATGAATGAATTGATGCAATTAGTAGATTGAAGTTGAACCTGAGTTAGAGTTCTAAAGTTAGAATTACATATGTGTTAGAAGAACACTTGCCTATCTGACTGAACTTACTCAGTCTGATTCAGTTATGTTTAGCTGACTCAGTTAATCTGACTGAGTCGAGTTGACCCTATTAAACTGAGTTGAATCGGTTTGACTCAGTTGACCTTGACCGAGTTAGACTTCAACCTTGGATCGTTGACCTGACCTTGACTATGTTGATCGTAGACTTGACTTGACCTTTGACCCTGGACATTGACTTGACGTGGACCGTTAATTGACCTCTGGCCGTCAGTTTGACCGTTAGTTGACACTGTTGGACCGAGATTTAGATTAATGGGCCGGTTTAGTAGACTTGGACTTGGGCTTAGAACCGTTAAATAAACTTGTATGATTCTTGTGTGAGCCATTTTGGCTAGATTCTTAGAACTCTTATGTAATTAACAACGATCGACTCAAAGGATGATCCAGTGGATCGTGGATCTCGAGGTAGGCGTGGCCTGTCATCAAAAGGTTTGGGAACGCATTTGACTCTTTGTATTCATTATTGTTGCTTTTATAAAAGTTTATGTTTAACAAACTCATGCATTGTCTGTTTCTACATTCCATGCTTTGTTTAAAATGCATTATGATAATTTTGTTGATCTTTCCACGATTTGGAAAGGACTTGTAATGTTTTGTTTGTCATATGAATTGTTATGGGAAATGAGAATTTCCACTTGTCGTATATAGGATACGCTCCTTCACATTTATACCTACTTTAATTCAGCTTTTATTGTTTAGAGTATTGGTCATCATGGTCTTGGTGGCATCCATAGCTATTAGGTGTGAATTGCCGGGTAGGGATTTACAACCATATTATACATTGTTTGAATAAGGAGATTATCCATATACATGTATGATTATTTCAGTGACTTAGTCACTGTTTAATGTTTTCGGAAAAATATTATTGTTTTCCAAATCTTGCATATGATTACTTAGAAGGTCAAATGTTAATTATTCCCACTTCAGTTTTCGTGAGATCGGGGGTTTAAATGAAAAGCTTCAAGGGTTGACTTTGCTAGTTGATTAAATTATGTTATATTTATTATGTTGTCTATTTTATTTAAAAACCAAATGACTATTATATGTGTATTATTTGAGAGAAGATCTTGTATATATTTCTGAGCGGGGTTAGTTTTGGGTTAAGTTCTGTATCGCATTTCTTAATTGAATGCTTAAGTGCATGTTTTAGATTTTAGTGCCTCTTTATTTAGTTGATTTATTGGATTAGTCAGCTGCTAGCTAAGGGGGTGCTACAAAAGTTGGTATCAGAGCATACTATTAGATCTTATATGGGAGACAATAAGAATAACCAGTGCCAGTTAGTGAACTAGATTGGTTTAGAACTGGGTGGGGTTTGTGAGATAAATCTTAATCACTAAAAGCTATTAATTAATAATTAAAAGAATTATCTGATTGATTTGTTTGTTTGGTTGTTTGTATGTAATGAAGTAAAAATTGTAGGGTACACCAATAATTAATCTAATGACGATTAGAGAATAAATGATTTAAAATTATGAACACATGGACAATTTAAGAATAAAAATAATGAGATTAGCAGTATCGATAAATTTTGGAAGTCACATGTATACTTATTAAGCACCTTGACTTATACGTAGGATCGATAAATTATAATCACATAAATATTAATAATTTTGGGGCTCAATAATATTTGTAAGAGTAGTTAGAATAATAGTTTGACCAACAATGTCAATAATACAAATATTATAATAGTAATTATGTATGATAATTAAAGTAGTAATAATTTTAATAAAGTAATGTTAGCATTTATGAGTTAGTATTATATTACACTTAATTTAACTAAAATTTCAACAAGGATATATAATGATAAAAATAATAATTATAACTAAATAAATAGTTATGGAAAATTAGTAACACTTGTGTATAGTTAGGTTTTGCAAATTAAACTAATTACAAATTAGAAATGTAAGTTTTGTGTTTAAATTAGACAGTTAAAATAATACTTATTAGACGTTAGACGTAAAAGGTGAGATATAATATATAAAATAAAAAGACTTAACTTGTTAATAATCTTGTACCTAAATTATCTTTAATCTTACAAATGATCCAGTAAATCTTTAAAATGAAACCAATAAACATGAAGTAATAATAATAGTAATCAGATGCTTAGTGTAATACTAGAATTTAAAAGAAAATAAACTTGTATATTGTTAGGATCATTCTTCGTAAATAGATTCAATCATCTTTTGAAATGGAAAATTAAAATGAAGAACTTATACTCTTAGAATTTAAATTAATATTATATTAAGCATAACTTAAAATTAAAATCTCAGTAGAAAATATATAGTGATAAAATAATGATTAAGGTTGAATAACCGTGGAAAAATTATTAGTGCTTATCTATGATTAAGTTTTGCAAAGTTAACTAATCACAAATTAGAATCATGTGTTTGGTGTTTAAACCAGATAGATAAGTAAGACTTATTAAGTAGGAATAAAAGAACGTGAAGTCATATAAGCTCAGAGTAAACACTGAACTTTTTAACAATCTTATACCAAAATTATCTTTTGTCCAATAAATGATTCATTAAATCATTAAATTATATACATGAAGTGATAATTATAATACTTGAATGCTTAGTACAAAATTAATTTTAAAGGAGAATAAATTTATCTATGAATAAGATACTTATTATTAATACAATTTTTTTTTAAGATTATGAAGACATACTAAAATTTTATGCAGACTCAAAGTTTAAATCATATTAAATTACCAAAGCCAATATTTAACAAGACATAGTATACGCATTCAATCTGAATAAATAAAATCTATTATATCAATCTATTCATGAAAGTAAAATTATATTTACAAGATTAGAGTTTAATAAAATTAAACTAAGTATCATTGCTAAACAGTTATTTTAATTGTATGTTAGTTACACTAGTAATCAAATAAGAAAATTTGATAAAACAATAATGAAAATGATAATATAATTAAGACAATAATTTTTGATAAGATAAGTAATTAACAACATTATATTTTACTCATTGCTATGAAGTTTAGAGTTATTGTAAATGTCATTTGAATAATAATTATTGGATGGTAATAGCAAAATGTAATTTTTATTAATAGTACAACTTAAGGATTATTTAACAATAATATAAATTTAAGGAAATAAAGTTTGACCAAATCAAGTCTAGTATTAATAATAAAATTTAAACTTGACATTATAGTTAATTACGATTAAATTTTATTGGTTTGAGAAATAAAAAATAAATAAATAAATGTAATAATAATAATAATAAAATATTAATACCAAACAACTATGATAAACTGTTAGCGGTTATTAGCTTATATTAAGTCATGTAATGAAATAAACAAATAGATATATTGTAAATGGTTATAAGTTATAACATTATAAGTTATTCTTAAATAGTAAATGAATTTAAAAAAATTATATATGATATTACGGCAAAGCTAAAAATATCGGATATCATAAAATGACGTGAGATCGAAAATTGATTACTTATAATGATAAAATAAATAAATAATAATAATGATAAATAAAAAAATAAAATAAATTTTGATGATTATATTGTTTAAAATGATGTAAACTATTTATATATTTTACGAAGTAAAATGTATCAGAATTACACCAGTTAAGATAAAAGTTAGAGACTAATTAATCTTAATAAATTAATACATAATAATTCGTAATAGTTTGTTCTTAGTTAATCCAGCACTGGGAAATAGTGAGGTTGGTAATTCTGATATGTTCAGGTGATACTTATTAGGTAGTAGGCATTGTCAGACGTCGCGAACCTAGACAAGGCAACTGCATTCTTGTATCACTAGGCATTGAAGGGAAACTTGCTTCTATTAGTAAACTAATAGATCCTAAATTTTAAAGAGAAACTTTATTATGGAATATCTTCAAAGTACTTAGAACCAGTAAATTATTGGCATCGAAATTAGTGCAGAGAATTCAAAGCTAAAAGTCATAGTTTCCGTTATAGAGCTTCATGTAAGAAACTAAGACTTTCCTATTTGATAGAATCTAAATCAGTGTAGTTGAATCTAGAGCTACAAAAAATTTAGATATTAGTTGTAGAGCCATATAAGTTTGTGCTTGGTATTATGTTGTATGCGCTTAGACAAGATATGGGATTATTCTATAAGGTGGGAAGTTTTTGAATACCAGAAGGATGGTTCAATTTTCGAGGACGAAAATGATATAAGGTGGAGAGAATGTAAGGACCCTCAAACTCGTCAACGCTATTAGACCAGTCAAGAGACGTGTTAACCGATAATAACTCGATTAGTTTAACTCAAACGTTAATTATTATAAATTAATCTAACAACGATCTAGATACGAAGCTAGTATCGTTAGATAGATCTCGAAAAGTTACGTGGGATGGACTACTCGAACGTGTCATCCGGATTTCGGACGTAGAATATTTCATCAGTTTTATTTGAAGGGAAATTTAATATTTTCGCAGTTAGCCGGGTGGTTTCTCTTACTCAGCCGAATGTGTCACTCGTTGGTCTTATCGACCAAAAGCCCATCGAAGAAGGATAATTTCTTCTTATCTTTTCTTTCTTATTCTCTTTCCTTCTCCCCGTGTTCTTTTTTTCCACTGCGTATGATTGAGAGTTGGCTTGAGAGAGTGAGATAAAGTCGATGAATTAGAAGATGTTATTGAAGAGATGAGAGTAGTATTGATGTTATTTTATTTTGGGATGAAAAGGAGGGAGTCGCTCTTGTAAATCGAAACATAGGATTTCTGAGTTAGGGTTTGTGATGAATTGAGAGGTGAATTGGGTTGTTGTTAGATGAAGAACAATATGGTTGTAGCTGAATTAAAGTTCTGAAGTAATTCTGAAGATGAATCAAAGAGCTAGGGTTTATGTGAAATCTTTGGAGTTCGAATTAGTAATGTATATGAAGAATTAAAAATTGGGTTTAGATGATTGAGGTAAGGGTTGAAGTTAATTAGAGGTTATGGAGCTGCTCAGGAAGAATTTTATAATTAGGGGTTCATAAAAAAAATACTCAAAAGAGGTAGAGAAGATAAAATTTGATGTTCAAGAGGTGAGATTCGAGATGGGTATTGATTCGAGAGGACGAATTCAGACTCAGAAGAGAAGGTGATGAATTGGCTGATGTTTGAGCAAATCTGATTTGAGGTAATTATCTTCTTAGTAACTTATTAAAGTTATTGAATCCAGTTAATGAGTTTATGGATGGTGATGAATATGAAATGAAACTGAAGTTATAGTTTAGAGATTATTGAATTTTTAAGTAAGTTAGTAAAACTGGTGGTTTGTAAAGATAGAGATTTGAATTGAGTTGTACTGAGTTTGGTGGATTTTGCAGGTTGTTGATTGTAGTTGATGTTTAAATGATTGAGTTGGGAATGAAGTGAAGTTTGGTTGTTGTTCTGAATTACAGAGAATTGTTGAATGTTAGTTTGTTATAAGTAATATGTTAAGCCTCAATTGATGGTGATAAAGTGTACTGAGTTGATGTAAGTTAATGAACTTCCAGTGGTGTTAATGTTTTTGATAGAGAAGAATTTAATGAGTTGAATGTGGAATCAACGGCATGGTAGTGGGGGTATTCTGTGGCAGTGGAGTTGCAGGGAATAGTAGTGTTGCATTGGAGTTGTTGGTGGTTCTGGTTTGAAGAAGAATCAGGGAGTTAATAAATCATTGTGTAGGTAGGAACTGAAATGGTGAAAGTATTGTATTGCATGAATTGATAGTATAATGAATAAATACTTAGGCGAAGGCTAAAAATTACAGTTGAAGTTGTACGTAGCTAGTTTGCAATGGTAATGAAGCTACATATACTAGATATGAGAACTAAAGTGTAATGGAAGTGGAATGGTATTCTTTTGGGAGCTTCCAGTGGTTGTAATGTTATTCTGCTGAGAATGATTTCTGCAGAAGTGTTGCATGAGATGAAGCTATGTGTATGAGCTGATTATATTGGAGACTGGATGTGGGTAATGATGTTGCAGTGATGGATAAGTTTTGTGTTAAACTATAACTGAGGATATTGAGACTGACTCATAAATGTATTTGGGTTTCGATGAATGTATTACATGGAAGAATCTTTAAAGAAGTATAATTGATAGTGATGATTATAGAATCGATAGTCAGTCTCATTGAAGGATTGCAGCTACTGCAGTTGCAGGTAATAAGAGTTCTTATTTGTATTTGAAATTCAAAGTTTGTTGGAATGAATGAATTGATGCAATTAGTAGATTGAAGTTGAACCTGAGTTAGAGTTCTAAAGTTAGAATTACATATGTGTTAGAAGAACACTTGACCTATCTGACTGAACTTACTCAGTCTGATTCAGTTATGTTTAGCTGACTCAGTTAATCTGACTGAGTCGAGTTGACCCTATTAAACTGAGTTGAATCGGTTTGACTCAGTTGACCTTGACCGAGTTAGACTTCAACCTTGGATCGTTGACCTGACCTTGACTCAGTTGACTAGGGGTGGGACTTGGGTTGGGTCAACCCACCCAACCCATGCCCAACCCGAACGTTGGGTGGACTTGGGCAACATATTTCAAAACTTTGGGTAAGCTTGGGCATAAATTTTATGAACCCGAGTTAAATTTGGGCAAGCTTGGGCATAAATTTTATGAACCCGAGTTAAATTTGGGCAAGCATGGGAACAAATATTTCTAACCCAAACAACCCGCCCAACTCGGAGAACTATATATAAGACATTTTTTATAATTAGTGTTATCATCTATTTAGAGAAATTTTAGATATTATCTTCAAATCTATTAGTGAAAATATAAATTATATCTATCTCATTAATCATTCGATATGAAAAGAGTTTATATTATTGTAAATAATCTTCAGTTATTTGGAAATTTAAAATAAATAGAGGAATTAAATCTTATTATTACTAAATTTATTATTATCACATTAACAAACTTGTATGTCTAGTAGAACTTGGGCCAACCCGACGAACCCGGGGAAACTGAGGAACATAACTTGGGCGGACTTGGGCAACACCTCAATAAGTTCCACGGGTTCGATGGGCAATCTGGGCAAAGAATTCCTAGCTTGGGTCTGCCTCGGCCAAGCCTTCTAACCCGCCCAACCAACCCAAGTCCCACCCCTAGACTTGACCTTTGACCTTGGACATTGACTTGACGTGGACCGTTAATTGACCTCTGGCCGTCAGTTTGACCATTAGTTGACACCGTTGGACCGGGCTTTAGATTAATGGGCCGGTTTAGTAGACTTGGGCTTAGAATCGTTAAATAAACTTGTATGATTCTTGTGTGAGCCATTTTGGCTAGATTCTTAGAACTCTTATGTAATTATCAGTTAGTTATTAACAACGATCGACTCAAAGGATGATCCAGTGGATCGTGGATCTCGAGGTAGGCGTGGCCTGTCATCAAAAGGTGTGGGAATGCATTTGACTCTTTGTATTCATTATTGTTGTTTTTATAAAAGTTTATGTTTAACAAACTCATGCATTGTCTGTTTCTACATTCCATGCTTTGTTTAAAATGCATTATGATAATTTTGTTGATCTTTCCACGATTTGGAAAGGACTTGTAATGTTTTGTTTGTCATATGAATTGTTATGGGTGGTATATAGGATACGCTCCTTCACATTTATACCTACTTTAATTCATATTTTATTGTTTAGAGTATTGGTCATCATGGTCTTGGTGGCATCCATAGCTATTAGGTGTGAATTGCCGGGTAGGGATTTACAACCATATTATACATTGTTTGAAGAAGGAGATTATCCATATACATGTATGATTATTTCAGTGACTTAGTCACTGTTTAATGTTTTCAGAAAAACATTATTGTTTTCCAAATCTTGCATATGATTACTTAGAAGGTCAAATGTTAATTATTCCCACTTCAGTTTCTGTGACAGATCAGGGTTGCGCAGCGAAAGCTTCTAGGGTTGACTTCGCTAGTTGATTAACTTATGTTATATTTATTATGTTGTATATTTTATTTAAAAACCAAATGACTATTATATGTGTATTATTTGAGAGAAGATCTTGTATATATTTCTGAGCGGGGTTAGTTTTGGGTTAAGTTCTGTATCGCATTTCTTAATTGAATGCTTAAGTGCATGTTTTAGATTTTAGTGCCTCTTTATTTAGTTGATTTATTGGATTAGTCAGTTGCTAGCTTAGGGGGCGCTACATAAACTATGAGAGTTGATCCAATATGTTCAAGTCAACTGGTACAGTTGACATGAAGTGAATGGATCAACAAGAGTTGTTGATCGATGGTACGGTTTATAGAAGTTTACTTGGGTTTCAAGTATTACTGGTTTTAAGAGTTTATTTACGTGAGAATTGTCTAGAAGTTTCTTTAATAGAGTTTGTTTATGTTAGGAAAGTCGTTTTTCTTGAGAGTCAAGTTTGTTACTCATATAAATAGGCTGTTGAGCCATGAGTCGAATTACATCAATTAAGAGAAGTTTGTTTTGAGTTTAGTTTTGTGTTTTTTCGTTAAGTCTTTGATATCAGATTTTCTACAGAAAAGAAGAGGAAAGCTAGATAAAATTTTTTTTTGTGAAGGGACAAAATTTAACAATGATAATTCAGGTTGCTACTGCAGGTAGAGGGGTGTTTGGGAGTTTGACGAGAGGCATCATCATTTGAAAAATGTTATACAAATGATTCGTAAGGGATATGTCACCATGGAAGTGCTGTGGGACTCGGATCCCTCTGGGATCAGCCTTTTCGATCTTGTATGCACAATCGCCGAGGTTCTGACTAGCCGTGTACATAAGACTCGCTGAATTATTGTAGTGATAATTTTCAAATAAAATCATGGAATCAAAGAATTGATTCTCAGCAGCATGCAATTTGGTGTCACATAACTCGTATAATTTCTTCAATTTGGCATCAGTTATATTCTGAAAGAGTTGATTAGCATCGGTGCGTGTGAAAGTAGCTTGACTCCAAGTGCAAAAGATTATGGAGTGGGTTAAGTCTCTCACTCTGTTGGTTTCTCCAGAGTGATCCGCATTTATGCAGTTAAGACACACCTCCTTGCCCAAAGAAGCTGTGCATACCTTCTCAATATCTTGATTCTTATTATCAGTTGATGGTTTCACTTTCACCACCACCTTTTTCACTTGCCTCGATTCCACCATTACCCCAACAGAAAGAATAAGAAGGGCGAATAAAAAGGAAAATGACACTGAAGAAGCCATTGTATATTCTATTGGAGTATGATATATTGGTATGGATTAACTTGTGAGCAATTGTGCCTAGCTTGGTAACATAGATATAACATTTGGCAACATGCAGTTTCCTTGTTTAAAATGATATTGATACGCCTGACTGATACTCATGAATGATTGTGATTTTCATATTGTCTCCTTATTTGATATGAAAGCACAATTAGGGGACAAATTTTTTAATCGGGGATATAAATTACTATCCCCATCCAATGGTATCTGCTAAGGGGTGTCTTTTGGGGGCGAAAATCAAATTACCTTTAAAAAAAATAAAAACTAAATCAAACCTAAATATTTCCCACTCCCTTTCAAATTCTCTTCTCCTTTTCTGCTGGCTCTTCACTTTGAAAAAGTTTTTTTTTTTTTTTTGATATTCAGAAGTAATGAAGACCATGCCGGTAGTGATGAATACCATGCATATATCTAGTGCCGGCATGGCTGTTATGATGAATACCATGATGATATCTAGTGTCGGCATGGCTGTTATGATGAATACCATGCCGATACCAACATAGCACAGAAAGTATGTCCCGGAACTTGTTTGTGGCGACATGGTCGATTCCCAAGTGTACCGTGCTGATTTGAGGATAAAAACATACATAAAATCTATTTGAAATAGCAAGTTACAATGTACATTGCTGGAAATACTACCGGCATGCTCGATAATGAACTTTTTGTGCTGGCAGTGTACTTACAATTTCAAAATTGATGGATATTGTGTATTGGCATGGCGAAAGTATGAATACCATGATGATTTGGTCCCTGCCGGCATGGTATTCATACTTTTACCATGCCGGCACTGAATTTTTCAAGCGTAACAATGGCAGATTCAATGAAAAAAATGAATTCAATACATTAATGGGGAAGGATCCGGTGACATGGTTAGATTGACATTATCATAACATTTTAGCGTCGTTTTTTCTATAAAATCTAAATGACGATGAATTTAAAGATAAGATTTTGGTGACATGTTCCTCATATAAAACTCTACATTCCTACCAAGAATTAGAATATTCCAAAATATGAAACTTCACCATCCATAAATTTTAATTTCAACCGTTAATCTTCAATGGGTGATATTCAAAATAGTAGATGGTGGTCTTATACATCTCACAATACTCTAATTTTTGGTTGGAATGTAGAGACTTCTAAGAAGAACATGTCACCAAAAAATTAGCTTCAAATTCATTATAGGTTGGGTTTAGTATAAAAAATGGGGCAAAACTGTCAAGATTATGTCACTCTAACGATGTCAACTGATCCTACCTCTACATTAATACATATATATGACTAATTGGAGCACTTGTATATTCAACTTGTGTACTCTCCTAGGTTGGTTCTTCACCTAAACCTTCATGATCATAAATATCTTGATTTAATGTTGTTGCATCAACAAATTCAATGATAATGATTTATTCTAATGATTATCAAACTAATATATTAACTTAGATAATTATAATTAACTACTAAACATAATTAATGAGGGGTGTATTAGGAATTAGTTAAAATACATGGATAAGGGATGACTCTGATTTACTATTTAAATCCCGTTTTTATCTTTTTCCCATATCCCCAATTGCGCATTCTTTAATATGGGTGAAATGTATTTTTTATTTTTTTTGAAGCCAGATGAAATATACATTAAATATACAGAATTACTAAATAATATTAATAAGGCAAGACGGTGACTCTTAAATTTTATAGGTGAAACCTATTTCAAAAAGAAAATTTCTTGATGGGTGAAACAGAGATAGTATTGTTTTTTTTAGCATCGATGACTTTTTCCCCTCAGTTTTTGGAAAAAAGATGCTATCACTTTTCCAAAACAGATATAGTATTTTTTATGACAAGTTTTACCATTTCTTTATTAAAGGAATGTAGTAATTACTTCAAGACATAAAACCTATCTTTATGACCCGGAATCCGCCATGATTCGCGTGACTCAAAAACTATATTTCTAAAAGATATATGTCATTATAACCCCCAAAAAAAATTGGGAGAAAAAATCCATTTTGTGGCCTGAAATCAGGCTCACGGATTTCTATATGTTCAATTTGCTGATTGTAGTGAGAAAGAGAGATAAAGATCTTTAATATCTTTCTTGATTGAGATCGCTTTTAAGTTGGTGCTCTCGGAATATTGGAGTTTAGTCCATATAGATTGCCGAACGAATTATTGGGTGTGGTTGTTATACCCCCGCTTTTTCAGGAACATATGCATCCTGAAATGGTGAAATAATTTTTCCTAGAAATGGTTTCATCATATTGATAATGATTTTAGAGATAATTTTGTAACTAGTGTTACAAAGAGAAATAGGTCTAAAATCAGGTGGGGAAGAAGGATTATTAATTTTTGGGAGTAAAGTGAGAAAAGTGTGGTTCATCTCTTTGAGAATATGTATAGTCTCAAAGAAATTCTTGACCATATGAAATACATCATTAATCAATAGGTCCATGTTTTGCTTGTAGAAGCCTGGTGGAAAACCATCCTGGAGCACTCCCTGGGGCCATCTGATTTATGGTATTTTTCACTTCCTCAATAGTGATGGGGCTCAAAATCACTAATACAAGGGTCAATGCAGTTGAGAAAATCTCTGTTGGGCAGAGGATTAGTAGTGGTACTAATGCCACTGAAATGAGAGATTAAAAGGTCTTCTAGAGTATCTCTCTCATTAGACCATTGCCCATTACTAAGCTTAAGAGAAAATATATGATTAAAATGCTTTCTTCTATTAACATATATATAGGAATGATAATAGTTAGTGTTTTTTTTATCATGATTCTTAATATAATCTTGCCTAGATTTTTTAGCATAAAAATATTCTTGGATTTTTTTTCCAATGTTCCAGAGATTTTTCAACATTCTTAATGCATTCAGAATTTTGAGTAATAATGGGTTTGCAATTAAGAGAATGGAATTCTGACTCTAACTCTCTAACCCTGTGATTAATATTCCCAAAATGATCTGTATTGAATTTTTTTCAAACCAAACTTAACATTTCTCAACTTGTTTGTGAATTGATAAGATGGTGATCCCCTTACCTCTAAGTCATAGGAATTTTTAATAACCTCATGAGAAGCAGGGTCTCTGAAAAAGCGGGGGTACAACAACCACATCCAATATTTCGCTTAGCTATTTGTATGGACAAACTCCAATATACTTTCAAGAGAATCAACTAGACAGTCAGACTCAATCTTAATGAAAGTATATCAAAGAGTTATATCTCTTTCTCGATTCAATACTTACTCAAGCAAATAGAAATCTGCGAGTCAAATTGAATACAAAAGAAATCACTTGAGCGGTACCAAAGACCAATGTTCAAGGATCAATCAATTTCAATCAACAACCAAAGGTTGGATTTCCCAATTGATCGATTCAACGCACAACCTGTGATATTTCAATTATATAACAAAATATAATGCGGAAAAGAAATAACACAGAAACCAGAAGATTTGTTAACGAGGAAACCGCAAATGCAGAAAAACCTCGTGACCTAGTCCAGATTGAACATACATTATATTAAGCCACTACAGACACTAGCCTACTACAACTAACTTCGGTATGGGCTTTAGTTGAACCCCAATCAATCTCACACTGATCCAAGGTACAGTTGTGCTCCTTACGTCTCTGATCCCAGCAGGATACTACGCACTTTATTCCCTTAGCTGATCTCATCAACAACTAAGAGTTGTTACGACCCAAAGTCGAAGATTTTAATAAACAAATCTGTATCTCACAGAAAAGTCTACGGTAATAGATGAATCTGTCTCCCACAGAAATACCTACGAATTTTGTTCCATCTTTTGATAAATCAAGGTGAACAGGAACCAATTGATAATCCGGACTTATATTCCCGAAGAACAACCTAGAATTATCAATCACCTCACAATAATCTCAATCGACTAGCGAAAGAAGATATTGTGGAATCACAGACGATGAGACGAAGATGTTTGTGACTAATTTTATATCATGCCTATTAGAGAAATCAATCTCAAGACAATCTTACGATTGTACTCAAATACGATAGAAACAACAAGATCAGATCACACAACTACAAATAAAATAGTCGGGTCTGGCTTTATAATCCCAATGAAGTCTTCAAGTCGTTAACCTACATGGTCTCGTTAGAAACCTAAGGTCAAAGGAGAATTGACTCTAGAAGATATAACTAGTATCACACAATATGTGTGGGGATTAGGTTTCCCAGTTGTTAGAGTTTATCTTTATATAGTCTTTCAAATCAGGGTTTGAAATCAATGTTATCTTAGTAACAAAGCATTCAATATTCACCGTTAGATGAAAACCTGATTAGATTCAAGCTAATATCTTTCAAATGTTAGATCGAACTTAGCTTGTTATACACAAATAAAATGCATGTTTATTTGGGTTTGAGTAACCGTACCCAAACATGTACACTTAGTTGGTTCAACAGTAGTTAACCAAATGGTTAGACATATGAGCACTTTCATATTAACCTTATTCATCTTAACCATAACTAGTTCAAATGACTCAAGAGAACTAGTAAGAGAGTTGTTCAATTGCTTAGATCTCATAGAAGTATAAAGACACAATTGAAGCAAAAACGATTTGATTCACTCGAATAAATTCATGAACTTTATAACCACGGTTTTCAAGTATGCATTCCTTAGTTTATATAAGTTTAAGTTCACGAATAACCGTTTTTAGTTACTAACCAACTTAAGTACGCATACTGGTACGTGGACTTAAGTACCCGTAATAAGTTTGTTTTTAGTTCACAGACTCCAGCAGAAATTCACGGGGTATGAACCTCCGACAGTGCGCGTACTAGTACGCGGACTTTAGTTTCAGTTTTCCTAATTCATGAATTTTGTGCCGACATCCTGCAAAGGGTAGGGCCATTTGACAAACTATGAGCGCAGAAATCCTCTCGTTTTATTTATTTGAAGCAATTCGATAAATATACAAAATTCACCCAGAACGGAGCATGTAGCAACAATCCCGATATTCTGTGAATTTATAACATTATTAATTAATGCATGACTAGCCTTGTATTTCATGTGTTGTTCTCAGCAGGACTCTCAGTATTGGTGCGGCATGATGACTGATTGTTGCTCTCAGCAGAGTAACATGAATATCCAAGTATCAATAATGAGGCGTGCACGAAATAGCCGTACAAGCTATATCTCTCAGTGTATTATACTATCCTGATTGAGAATACATCTCTCGGTATGTTATACTAGCCCGATTGAGCATATTTAATTTCCTAAGGAAAATCCGGACTGTCCATATCAGTCTCAGAAACGATCACGGCCACACAAGTTGGCCGCATGATTTAACCATCCTAGATGATCCTCAGCAGGAGCAGGCTGTCACCGTAATGCCCACCAGCGGGCCCGTTTATGCTCTGGCCGGTCGAACATGTGCAATTCCCCCAAAAAACCACCAAACACCAGCCTTGAAGAAGGATGGTCGAGCTGGTATGGAGTGGCTCGTATGCGAAAGGATGTCAAAAATAGTCTCAAAGAAGTCGCGACCATCCAACTTTGCAAGAAAAGTTGGACGGCTTGGATCATATCATGATCGATCGGTGAAGTGTTGGCATGCACATTGTCGGACCCACTTTCCACCCACCTGATCGGTTATCTTACAACCAAGCCATGGAGCAGTGAATGATTGCTCGAAACATGGCTGGCGTGATGCTTTAAAAACCACGAAATTACATTAGTGTCTTAAAATTGATCACAACCATCCAACTTCGTAAGCATGGTTGGATGGCTTAGATCACACCTAAGACCGTGGAACAAGTACACACATGCTCACCATCCCAATATGGGCCCCACACGATCGGCCTCCCCAAGGGAGGAGCATAACATGCGAAACCGATCGGTTGAAGTTGCATGGCGTGAACCATACAAAACCCTAATTAGGGTTTGCGACATGTTACATGTGTCGCTAATCGATCACGAACGTCCATCTTCGCAAGCTTGGATAGAGGGTGTAGATGTAGACTTAAAAGGTCCCTATCATGTCAACATGATCACCGTGGGACCATCTACACGCATGACCGATAAACCAAGGCCAACCATGGTTGGACATCTCGAAATGCGAGCCAAAAGTAGGCATGTTGTGCGGTTTCCATCTCCTTTGCGGCGTGGGATTTCTGTTGCAAATCGATCTCAACCGCTCCTCTTTGCCGATCAAATTGAGTGACATAGATTGTACCTTCATGGGACAGTGAGGTACGGACGTGTACACTGACAAGCCGTCTACACGCATGCCCGGCCGGTCCTGCCTAAAACACCTCCCATGTTTGGTTTCGACCAAGATGAAGAGTGATGCTTGCGCACCTCTTCAAAACCCTAAACTCTATCAATGGTCGCATATGAGCGCCACAAGATCATCTCGTCCGTCCAACTCTACCAGCTTGGTTGGTCAGCCCTGGCTAGGAGTTAAGCTACTAATGAAGCATCCCCATGATCACCGTCCGCCACTCTTACAAATAGAGTGATTGGCCAAAGCATGGCTCGACCATGCAGTCTCCAAACGATCACTCGAAGATGGTTGGACGTGATGCTATTTTAAGAAGCTTATCCGTGACTTACTCCGTTAAGTCTTAAAACGACGATGCTTCATACATGCTGAACATATTCGATGCATTACATGCATAGACTACACCCGATATTTCATATATATCGATTTCCCAAATAACTAAGTTATTTAACCTAGCACCATATGATACCTTCTGTGGGTCCCACGATCCACACAATCGAGACATCAAGAATGTCACAAATTGGGGGATACTTACTGGGGTATTGTTCTGGCGGTTTACAGTGTGCAGCGTGCAACGCGCCATCACAAGAACGTGTCAGGAAGACATGGACGGTTAGTGATGATGGGAGAAGTGGGCAAAAACTGATCGTGACACACTAACATGACTCCACTACTCCATCACTCCACTTCCCATGAGAGACGAGGGTTAGGTTCAATGACTTGTATAAATAGGTTCTCCTCCCTATTTCCAACATAGACAAGCACGGAAAACCAAGTGTTGTCATTCATAAAATGCCAGAGATGATTGCTTACATTATTTCAAGCCAGTTAGATATTCTGATACAAGTTATAAACATCCAACACATTTATAATCTCAACACCTTCTTCTCTTCCCTCCCTAAGATCAACCCCATCTCCTCCACTTTGTGACCGAAGCAAGTCTGGAACGGCCATTTGTTGGTTTAGGCCAGAATTGTATAGATTGATCTCTCGAATCAAAAGCACTCCCGTGCAGTGCATTTATTTAGGGTTTAGATTCATTTCTCATCCAGAAGCCCAAAATTACCAAAACCAGCAGAAATAGTTTTTACCTATAAACAAGTTTATATCTCTATCTCTCAATTTAATTCTTACTCAAGCAGACTGCGAGTCTCGATTAAAAACAAGAGAGATAACTTGGATGGTACCAAAGACCAATATCCAAGTGTCAATCATTTTAAATGAACAACCAAAAGGTCGGATATTCTAATTGATTGAACAAAGCATAACCTGTATTATTTTAATTATATAGCAAAATATAATGCGGAAAACAAATAACACAGATACCAGAATTTTGTTAACGAGGAAATCGAAAATACAGAAAAACCACGGGACCTAGTCTAGATTGAACATACATTGTATTAAGCCGCTACAGACACTAGCCTACTCCAAACTAACTTTGGTCTAGACTGTAGTTGAACCCCAACCAATCTCACACTGATCCAAGGTACAGTTATTCTCCTGTGTCTCTGATCCCAGTAGGATACTACGTACTTGATTCCCTTAGATGATCTCACCCAAAACTAAGAGTTGATACGACCCAAAGTCGAAGACTTTAATAAACAAATCTGTATCACACATAAAAGTCTACGGTAATAGATAAATCTGTCTCCCACGAATATAACTACGAGTTTTGTTCCATATTTTGATAAATCAAGGTGAATAGGAACCAATTGATAAACCAGACTTATATTCCCGAAGAACAACTCAGCATTATCAATCAACCCACAATAGTCTTAATAGACGCAACAAAAAAAGATATTATGGAATCACAAACGATTAGGCGAAGATATTTGTGTCTACTTTTTATCTTGCCTATCGGAGATAGAAATCTCAAGAAAATTATTATAATTGTACTCGTACGATAGAAATAGCAAGATCAGATCACACAACTACAAGAAAGTAGTATCGGTCTGGCTTCACAATCCGAATGAAGTCTTTAAGTCGTTAACCTGGTTTAGAAGAAGAAACCAAAAGTTAAAGGAGAATCGACTCTAGATTAGCACAACTAGTATCACACAGAATATATGGGGATTAGGTTTCCAAGTTGCTAGAGTTCTCCCTTATACAGTCTTTCAAATCAAGGTTTGCAATTAATGTTAGCTTGGTAACAAAGCATTCAATATTCACCGTTAGATGAAAACCTGATTAGATTTAAGCTAATATTTATCAACCGTTAGATCGAAAACATAGATTGTTATACACAAATGAAATGCACATTTGTACTCTTGTGTAACCGTACCCAAACTTGTACATTAGTTAGTTCAACAATCGTTAACCAAATGGTTAGCCATATGATAACTTTCATATCAACCATATTCTTCTTCACCATAACTAGTTCAAATGACTCATATGAACTAGTTAGAGAGTTGTTCAATTGCAAGGAAATCTCATGTACTACACAAGTCACTACTGAAGCAAAAATGATTTGATTCACTTGAATCGGTTCATGAACTATATAGCCACTATTTGCAATTGCATTCCTTGGTTTATAAAGATAAGTTCATAAACATCGTTTTTAGACATAACCTACTCAAGTTTGCGGACTGGGTTCGCGGACTTAAGTTCCCGAATGGAGTTCACAAACTCCACCAGAAATTCTCGGGTTTGAGAACTTCTCCAGTTTGAAGACTGGGTTCGCGGACTGAGTTCACAGACTTATCTCACGCACTTCTCTGGTTTCACTTGATCAACAAAGTTCGCAAACTTTGGTTCAAGCAATATGGACTTATACATATATGTGTTTCCACAATAATGCTTGTATCCTCCAATGGTTATATAGTCTAACCTCTCATTTCAATCATTGAAACATTCTCAGAGGGCATCATATAGTTGTTATTCACCAACCATTTTTCGTCAGAGAAATTTTCAAAGTGATTGAAACTTAACATGACTTTCGTCACTAGGTAAAGATGAACTTGGATAAAGCGAAAGATTTACCAACACATATTTCGAGAAATAGATAGGCGAAGTAAACTCGGCTCGGAATGCCAAATGTGTATAATCTAAGTCTATATAGCAGAACGACTTTTTTCTCAAGATAAGAGATAAATAGACTTTTGAGTGATAGATAAGTTCAAGTCTCCACATACCTTTTAGTCGATGAAGATCCACCAGTTCCTTGGGTAGTCCTTTGTCTTGTATGATGATTTTCATGGAATTCTTGAGATCAAATACACTTTCTATCCTAGTCCGAGACCTTAGCTATAGTAGACTAGAAATCAAGACTTATAGTTTTGATCACTAACATTGACAAATATGCTTGAGATAGCAACGCATGCGAGTTCGACCGAGCAATGCTCTAACACAAAGACCTCAAGGCTCGTGAAGTTTTTGAGACATCTATTTGATGACAGTTCGTGTTTGGTTTTGAAGGTTTTGTTCTTTAGCTTGTTAATTTTATTTTTTCTGGAAAATCTTCTTATGAGAATTTTATTTCTTATGTTTTAGGAAGAATAACTAGTTTTTGGAATAGCCATTATTGTGATTACACATAGCTATGTTCAAAGTTTTCATATTCATTGTTTTAGGTTTATTTGTTTAAATTCTAAAGTTATATGGAAGATGATTTTTGTAGTATTAATATTTATGGTTTTATATATTGCAATGTGTTATGGGATATGTGTGTTTGCGTCCGTAAACTATGATTGTCCCATAATTTGTCAAAAGTTAAGTCTTTCATATGTCGATATGCATGTATTAAAAGAATGAATGAACTTTTTACATTACAAAAGTTAAAGCCTTTTATGTCATATTTTGATGGAAGAAAGGATAAAACTTTTGTTTACGAGGATTATGTCTATTAATCTCGACTCTATATATATTGTGCGGCTCCGTAAGTTCTCTTATGTCGAGCATGACCAATTAAATTGATCATTTTTTGTGGTTAATTTGGTTGTATATTTTAATTGAATTAATCATTGTGAAAGTAAGGTCGCTCTTGTTGTTCTTTCGGAAATGACATTTTATGGGGGAGAGTTCTTAATTGAACTTATGCTTAATTGTCCAATATTTATAGGGAGTGCGGCTATGGAATATTATAGGGGTTATCTTGTATCTTTATAAACTCCTTGATGAATGCATTTAGCTTCGGATATATGATGTCATCTAAAAAGTTGATATGTGCTTTCTTTTGGTCATGAAGTGTCTCTATGGAAATTTTATTAGGATTCCACTAGTTTTCGTACGTTTGCCAATTTTATTGACAAAAAAGGGGAGAATTAATGTGTATTTCACACTACAAATACATATGGTTTTAGGATCATTATGTAAGGGGGAGTGGTTTCCATGTGAGATGGATTATTGACTAAGGGGGAGTGATACATATCACCATAGTATTGTTGTCGAAGTTGTGATATAATTGAACTTTGATGCTTTGTAACAATGATTGAGAGCTATTGTTTTCTCATTGTTATGGATACGGATCTTCAACAACGATGATGCTAATTTGAATATCTTTGGAATCATTGGAGTACTTGGAAGTGACGAATATTTCGAGTAATGTTGAAGAACCAAGGAGATCATGCATGTGGATGAGAAGCTGCAAAGTTTATGTATTTTGTATTACATATGTATTAATAGTTTTCTCACTAAAATTGAAAAAGGGGGAGATTGTTAGAGCACTGCTCGGTCGAACTTGCACGCGTTGCTATCTCAAGCATGTTTGTCAATATTAGTGATCAAAACTATAAGTCTTGATTTCTAGTCTACTTATAGCTAAGTCTCGGACTAGGATAGAAAGTGTAGTTGAACTCAAGAACTCCATGGAGATCATCATACAAGATGAAGAACTACCCAAGGAACTGGTGGAACTTCAACGACTAAAAGGTATGCGGAGACTTGAACTTATCTATCACTCAAAATTCTATCTACTCTATCTCCTATCTTGAGACAAAAGTCATATTGCTAAATAGACTTTGATTATACACATTTGCTATTTCGAGCCGAGTTTATCTTGCGTATATATTTCTCGAAATATGTGTTGGTAAGCTTTCGCTTTGGCCAAGTTCATCTTTACTAATGACGTAAGTCATATTAAGTTTCAATTACTTGAAAATGGCTTTGACGAAAAATGGTTTTTTGAATAACAATCATATAACGTACTCTAAGAATGTTTCAATGATTGAAATAAGAGTTTAGAATATAACCTTGAAAGGATATAAAAATTCTACATGTATAAGTCCTTATTCCTTGAACCAAAGTATGCGTACCTTGTTGATCAGGAAAACCGGAAGTAAAGTTCGCGTACCAGTACGCGTACTGTCGGAGGTTCACATTCCATGAATTTCTGCTGGAGTTTGTGAACTAAAAACAAACTCATTCCGGGTACTTAAGTCCGTGTACCAGTTCACGTACTTAAGTGGGTTAGTTTCTAAAAACGGTTATTCGTGAACTTAAACTTATACAAACTAAGGAATGCATATTTGCAAACCGTGGATATGAAGTTCATAAATTGATTTGAGTGAATCAAATTGTTTTTGTTTCGATTGTGTCTTGTATACTTCTATAAGATCTAAGTAACTAAACAACTCTCTAAATATAGTTCATTTGAGTCATTTGAACTAGTAAAGAAGAATATGGTTGATATAAAAGTGCTCATATGGCTAACCATTTGGTTAACTAATGTTGAACCAACTAAGTGTACATGTTTGGGTACGGTTAAACAAACCTAAATAAACATGCATTTCATTTGTGTGTAACAAGCTAAGTTCGATCTAATGGTTGAAAGATATTAGCTTGAATCTAATCAGGTTTTCATCTAACAATGAATATTGAATGCTTTGTTACCAAGGTAACTTATATTGCACCCTGATTTGAAAGTCTATAAAAAGGCGAACTCTAGAAACTAGGAAACATAATCCCCACACCTTCTGTGTGATACTAGTTGTATTAGCTAGAGTCAATTCTCCTTTAATCTTAGGTTTCTTCTTGAGACCCTGTAGGTTAACGATTTGATGACTCAATTGGGATTGTGAAGCCAAACCCAACTATTTTCTTTGTAGTTGCATGATATGATATTTCTATTTCTATCGTATTTGAGTACAATCTTAAGATTATCTTGAGATTGATTTGATCGATAGGAAATATATAAAATTAGTCACAAACATCTTCGTATCATCGTTCGTGATTCCACAATATCTTCTTTCACTAGTCGATTAAGATTATTGTGAGGTGATTGATAATACTAGGCTATTATTCGGGAATATAAGTGTGGGTTATCAATTGGTTCATGTTTACCTTGATTTTTCAAAATACGGAACAAAAACTCGTAGGTATTTCTGTGGGAGATAAATTTATCTATTACCGTAGACTTTTCAGTGTGATATAGATTTGTTTATTAAAGTCTTCAACTTTTTGTCGTAGCAAATCTTAGTTGTGGGTGAGATCAGCTAAGGGAATCAAGTGCATAGTATCCTGCTGGGATTAGAGACGTAAGGACCGCAACTGTACCTTGGATCAGTGTGAGATTGATTGGGGTTCAACTACAGTCCAGACCGAAGTTAATTTGTAGTAGGATAGTGTCTTTAGCGGCTTAATACAATGTGTGTTCAATCTGGACTAGGTCCCGGTGTTTTTTTGTATTTCCGGTTTCCTCGTTAACAAAACTGCTGGTGTCTGTGTTATTTCTTTTCCGCATTATATTTAGTTATATAATTGAAATATCACAGGTTATGCGTTGTATCAATCAATTTTGAAATCCAACCTTTGTTTGCTGATTAGAAATTGATTGATCCTTGGATATTGGTCTTTGGTAACATCCAAGTTTATATCTTTTATTTTCAATCGGGATCGCAGATTTCTATCTGCTGATTGCAGATTGAATTAAAGATTGAGATATTTAACTCATTGATATATATTTCTTAAGATTGAGTCTAACTGTCTAGTTGATTCTCTTGAAAATATATTGGAGTTAGTCTATACAGATTGCTAAGCGAAATATTAAGTGTGGTTATTAGACCCCCACTTTTTCAATTGGTATCAGAGACCTTATCAGTCTACGTGTGTATCGATCTGACTCTTGGACAAGAGTACTATCTCTGATAAACGCATCACCAGAAATAAAAGTTCTATCTCGGTTGTATCTATTAAAGAGAAAGATTTATCAATCTCAAATATAGACAAACTAGTGTTCTGACGAGACAAACATACACTGACATGTGTTATTCCGATTACCCTTTAAAAGAGTCTATCTCTACTAATGTAAGGGAAACAGCTGAAGAGAGTAAACTGATTTTAAATCTTATTAGAATCCAAGATGATAGATTTAATCGGTTGAAAAATCATTTCAATTTTATTCTTGGTGTAGTAAGAGACTGTGACTCCAAAAATGCTGAAGTTGAATCTTCATGTATCCTACTCGAGGAAACACTCAAAAAGGATTCATTGGAAATTAAACATCGCTTGAGTAAACTCTCGATTCAAGGATGTTACAAAAAGTCCTCTATACCATCTACTTCTACCATAACAGAAAGAGTCCCAGTTTCAAAAGTAAAACCGGAATCCCTTCCCAGTGGAGAAGATGTGCCGGTAACCTCCACTGATCAAGGATGTTGCCCATCACATGAAAGGAAGAAATCTCCAAAAGATGATGTTAAAGCTATACTATCTAATCAATCTTGTGATCAGAAAGTATGTTTCTTTTGCAAGGCAAAAGGTCATGCTAAACAAAATGGAAACTCTAGGTTGAAATAAAAATTCCTTTGTTCAACTTCAACAGACCTTAGACTTAATTCTCAAAGGTGTAACTGACATTCGTATGTTTAAACCAATTGGTTTTAGTACTTACCCTGTGTATGCTACCAGAAAAGTTAGTTCAATGAGTTCCTAAAATACTCAGAAGCAGAATGGACGTCTTAACAAAAATTGTCTAAGGGAAGATCAAGTCTTTTCTTTTGTTAAAAGAGAAGACAACTTTATCTTTGATGTGAACAAAATTCTAGGAGAAACCGAGAAAGGAGAAAAATGATGATATGAGAAATAACCTGAAGGATATAATTGAAGGATATAAAAAAATTGTCAACAGGTTGTCAACCACCTCAAATCAAAATATTTCTGGTAAGAACTCGAACTATGTCAATTATTTTGATGACAATAAGTTTTATGATAATTTCTCACATCAAAAAGAATTCTTTCCTAGATTCAAAAGGAAAAAGAGACCCAACTGTAAACACAGTTCATTTAATGAGCTTAGAGCTCATACTTGTGTCAATTAATCACAAGGATTGAAAACTTGCTCATAAAAATCATGTTGAGTAAGATGTGTTAATAATCAGGTATAATAAGTTTGTGTTTGTTCGTTCCTTAAAAATTGTCCCATGGGAAATTTCTTTGGAAATTTTTTCTCTTGGCATCTGTAACGCACGCCAAAATTTCTTAAAGATTGATCAAGATCTAGTATGGTCAAAACCTCTGGTCTCTCATGATAATCCCATTTCATCTGAGAAGGAAGTTTTAGATGATATATGTCAATCTAAAGAAAAAAATAAAAAGGATGAGAGTTTAAAGAAATGTTCATGGCGCTCAATGATATGGAACCTCACAAGATTGACTACCGATCTATATGAGGAGTACTATCATAATGGATCAGCTGATAAATATCTATTCAGAGCATTCGAAGACGTTTTTAGATCCTTAGAAAAACTGAATTCTGTTAAGTCTAAGAATCACTCCAAAAAGGGCTCTGTACATATTAAACCTTTAAATAATATTGTACAACCTGGAAAACAGAAGAATCCTCCTTCTAGGCATATCAAGCAAAGGATTGGAAGCTCAGACTCCCCTGATTATCATCACTATGTTGATTACTTTACAGGGACTATTCACACTGATCAACCGAAAATGTTGCATGAGAATTTCTCTGCACATTATGCCTCTTGGTAACAAGACTGGCACTACCCCATATGTATATATCTTGAAATGGGGAAAAAAATGGTTTGAATCATGTACATGTTTCAAATAAAGCTTTCTAGTGCATCCTTCATGTTGCGGGATGCATAATCCTTGATGTGCATGCAAACGTCTAACAAAACCTTCCCTTGTTACTTGTGGGTTGAAGTTCGCAAACGGGTCCAAGCCCATCCTTGGTATTTTAAGGAGGAAGTTCGCGCACTCATTTTCCCCTCACCCGTCCGCATATGTGAACTTCTATGGTTATGTGTGTTAGAGATTTTTTAGAGA
This sequence comes from Papaver bracteatum, assembly GCA_023529315.1. NCBI lineage: Eukaryota > Viridiplantae > Streptophyta > Magnoliopsida > Ranunculales > Papaveraceae > Papaver > Papaver bracteatum. The sequence goes on from JAJJWX010002698.1 coordinate 766,868, forward strand.
AACTAAGAGAAAGGGTGTTCAAGATTCACTCCAAGTAAGTAAATTCCTCTTGTTACTTTCAATTTCTTGGATCTCATGATGAGTTCTAAGGGCTCAAAAAGGAACCCCAAAGTTTCAAATAGCTCTAGTATGGATCTTCCTTGTGACCAAAATTCTCTTAGGATTGGGTTTGTGGATGATTCATGTGCTAGAATTTTTGATAAGAGTTCATCTAAAGGATTTATTTTAGAAAATAAATTGGATATCCCTATTGGACATGATGAGGATTTAACTTGTTTCAAAAAGTTCAATCTTGGAAATATCTTTGATGGTCTAGGTGAAGGATTTGATTCTCTCACAAGAATTTTCTATGCCAACATATACATGATGTTGATCTTAATAAGTTGGAATTCAAATCCATGGTAAATAGAAAAAGGTTTCCTGTTGATAGAGAGTTAATTTCAAAGATTACCAGTATTCCGTTGGGAAACGTGCGTCTCCATAGACCAAGTGATGAACGTCCATCATGTGATGATATCTCTATTAGGCTATGTGGCAAGAAGGTAGCTTGGAATCAAGGAAAATTTCCTATTAATGATCGTAGTATCCCGTTGATGGCTTTTGGGAAACTTGGTATCCCAAATCTTTGTCCTTCCACAATTGAGAATTCTTGGTGGAATTATGAGTTTGCTGAATTAGTCTATTTTCTTGATACCGGTGTTCAAAGTCTCGATATATGTGGTTTTATCAATTATCAAATGATTTCGATGACTTCACCTGTCAAGATGTTAGGTTATCCATGCTTGATTGGATAAATTTGCCATTATCGTGGTTTTGATTCAATTGGAAACTCCCTCGGGGTTCCCAAAACGGTTCGACCGTGTACCTTCAGATGCATAAGGGAGAATGCTTTCAAAAGACAAAGGGATGCTTTGATAAATGATTGTGACCCTACCACCTTGAGTCTACTTCAAAAAATTCACAAGGGTGTGTGTAAGGTCAATTCAAGGGTGAAGTGCGTTCAAGAACAATTGTCAGTGGTTGCAACTAAGTTTCCCGATCTCAAGGAAGAGTTGAACACTATTCAAACATCTTGGAGTGTTTCCGATGAATATGATGAGTAGTTTATTTAGTTTTCCTAGTAAATCTTCTATTTTTATCCTTTTTAGAAGAATAACTAGTGTTTTTGGAATAGCCATTATTGTGATTACACATAGCTATGTCCAAAGTTTTCATCTTATTCTTTTTAGATTTATTGGTTTAAATTCTAAACTTGTTTTAAAGATGAGTTATTACAGTATTAATCTTTATGGTTTTATATATTGCAATATTTTGATGGGATATGTGTGTTTACGTCCGTTAACTTGATTGTCCCATATTTTGTCAAAAGTAAAGTCGTTCGTGAATTGATATGCAAATATTGATAAAAGAATGAATAGACTTTTGGCAAAACACAAAAGTTAAACCTATATTGTCAATTATTGATATAAGATAGGTTAAAATCTTTTGTGATTCAATAATTATGTCTATTGTGCATTGTGCAAATAGTGATGGAAACATAGAATGAATCCTTGCTTATTCCACGGTATAAGGTCGATTCTCCGATACATAATTTTTGTGTAAATACTGTGTTGTTCCATGAAGTGTCTTATGTTGAGCACTAAAACAACAAAAGTTGATTGCTTTTGTGATTAGCTTAGTTGTTGTTCCGTAAGGTACTTTATGTTGAACATGTTGAACTAAATTAATCATCTTGTGTGATTATTTAGTTAGCACTCCATAGGTTTTCTTATGTTGAGCATATCTTTGATTGGGTTGGTTATTCGTGATTAACTTAGTCATTGCTCCATGAATTTCTTATGTTGAGTGTGACCAATTAAATTTATTACTTTTGTAATTAGTTTGGTTGTGCATGACAATTAGATTATTTGCGAGTCTTCTTGTGATTAATCTAATTGATTTAAGTCTCCATAAGTTTACTTGTGTCGAGCATATTTAGACAAATTAATCTTGGTGCGCTTTGGTTAATATGATTGAATATTTCTTGTTGGATTCCAAATTCATTCTTGTATGTAATTTGTTGAGTCTAAAGAAATCCTTCTTTTCTTTTGAAATTAAGGTCGCTCTTGTTGTTCCCTTGGGAATGACATTTTATGGGGGAGAGTTCTTTTGAACTTGTGCTTAATTGCCAAATCTTTGTGGAGAGTGCGGCTGTAGAATATTAGAGGGGTTATCTTGTATCTTTATAAACTCCTTGATGAATGCATTTAGCTTCAGCTTTATGATTGACAAAAAAAGATGATATACATTTACCTTTGGTCATGAAATGTCTCTTACGGAAATTTCATTAGGATCCCGTTCTTGTACCTTTGTCAATTTTATTGACAAAAATGGGGATAATTAATATGTAGTTCATACTACAAATACATATGGTTTTCGGATCATTATGTAAGGGGGAGTGGTTTCCATGTGAGATGGAGTATTGACTAAGGGGGAGTGAAGTATCACCATAGTATTGTTGTTAAAGTTGTGATGCAATTGGACTTTGATGTTGTGTAATAATACTATGACACTTATAACAATGATTGAGAACCATTGCTTTTCTCATTGTTATCGCTACGGATTTTCAACAACGATGATGCTAAACTTACAACCTTTGGGATCATTGGACTACTTAGAAGTGACGAAGATTTAGAGTAATGTTGGCGATTAGACATGTGGAATAGGAGCTACAAAGTTTATTTATATATTTTTTGTATTCCATATGTATTAATAGTTTTGCCACTAAAATTGACAAATGAGGAGATTTTTAGAGCATTGCTCGGTCGAACTCGCATGCGTTGCTATCTCAAGCATGTTTGTCAATATTAGTGATCAAAACTATAAAGTCTTGATTTCTAGTCTACTATAGCTAAGGTCTCGGATTAGGATTGAAAGTGTAGTTGAGCTCAAGAATTCCATGGAGATCATCATATAAGATGAAGGACTACTCAAGGAACCAAAGGATCTTCACCGAATAAAAGGCATGTGGAGACTTGAACTTATCTATCACTCAAAAGTCTATCTACTCTATCTCCTATCTTGATACAAAAGTCATATTACTATATAGACTAATATTATACACATACGATATTTCGAGCTGAGTATATATTGCTTATTTATTTCTCGAAATATGTGTTGGTAAAGCTTTCGCTTTAGCCAAGTTAATCTTTACCTAGTGACGAAAGTCATGTTATGTTTCAATTATTTTGGAAATGGCTCTGACGAAAAATAGTTTCTGAATAACAACTATATAACGCCATCTGAGAATGTTTCAATGATGGAAATGAGAGTTTAGACAATATAACCATTTGAGGATATAAGCATTGTTGTGGTAACACATATATGTATAAGTCCTTATTGCTTGAACCGAAGTTTGCGAACTTTGTTGATCAAGTGAAACCGGATTAGTGCGTGAGCTTAGTCCGTGAACTCAGCATACAAGCTCAGTCCGCGAACTGGCATAGTTCTCGAACCCTAGAATTTCTGCTGGAGTTTGTGAACTTCGTCCGGGAACTTAAGTCCGCAAACCCTGTCCTTGGGTAGGTTATGTCTAAAAACGATATTTGTGAACTTATCATAATAAACTAAGGAATGCTATTGCAAACCGTGGCTTTATAGTTCATGAATCGATTCGAGTGAATCACATCATTTTTTCTTCGATTGTATCTTGTATAGTACATAAAGATCTAAGCAATTGAATAACTCTTTAACTAGTTTATTTGAGTCATTTGGACTAGTTATGGTGAAGAAGAATATGGTTGATATGAAAGTTATCATTTGGATAACCATTTGGTTAACTAGTGTTGAACCAACTAATGTACAAGTTTGGGTACGGTTACACAAACCCAAAATCGTCAAGTACATGTGTATGACAAGCTAAGTTTTCGATCTAACAGTTGATAAATATTAGCTTGTATCTAATCAGGTTTTCATCTAACGGTGAATATTGAATGCTTTGTTACTAAGCTAACATTGATTGCAAACCCTGACTTGAAAGACTATATAAGGGAGAACTCTAGCAACATGGAAACCTAATCTCCACACATTCTGTGTGATACTAGTTTGCTAAGCTAGAGTCGATTCTCCTTTAACCCTTGGTTCTCTTCTTCTAAAACCAGGTTAACGACTTAAAGACTCCATTGGGATTATGAAACCATACCGATACTACTTTTATCGTAGTTATGTGATCTGATCTTGCTGTTTCTATTGTACGAGTACAATTGTAATAATTGGCTTGAGATTTATTTCTCCGATAGGCAAGATATAAAAGTAATCACAAATATCTTCGTCTCATCGTTTGTGATTCCACAATATCTTTTTTCGATGCGTCAATTAAAACTATTGTGAGGTGATTGATAAAACTGAGCTGTTCTTCGGGAATATAAGTCTGGTTTTATTGATTGGTTCCTGTTCACCTTGATGTTATCAAAAGACGGAACAAAACTCATAGTTTTATTCTTGGGAGACGAATTTATCTATCTTGTAGACTTTTCTGTGTGAGACAGATTTGTTTATTAAAGTCTTTGACTTTGGGTCATAAAAACTCTTGGTTGTGGGTGAGATCAGCTAAGGGAATCAAGTGTGAAGCATTATGTAGGGATCATAGGCGTAGGAGCATAACTGTACCTTGGATCAGTGTGAGATTGGTTAGGGTTCAACTATAGTCCAGACCGAAGTTAATTTGGAATAGGCTAATGTCTATAGCGTCTTAATACAGTGTATGTTTAATCTGGACTAGGTTCCGGGTTTTTTCTGCATTTGCAGTTTCCTCGTTAACAAAATTCCGGTGTCTGTGTTATTTCTTTTCCGCATTATATTTTGTTATATAATTGAAATAATATAGGTTGTGCGTTGTTCAATCAATTAGAATATCCGACCTTATTCGTTGTTGATTTAAATTGATTGACACTTGGATATTGGTATTTGGTACCATCCAAGTTATCTCTCTTTGATTAAGACTCGCAGATTGTATTTGCTTGAGTAAATCAAATTGAGATATAGAGATAATAAACTCCTTGAGATATTTTTATCTAGATTGAGTCTGACCGTCTAGTTGATTCTCTAGCAAAGTAACTCGGAGTTTGTCCATACATATTTCTAATCCAAATATTGGGTGTGGTTGTTAGACCCCCGTTTTTTCACAAAGTGTTTCAAGTACAAACACAAGATGAGATATGTCAACAATCTTCAAAGAAGAGCAGATCGTCTAGCTACCAAGCTTAAACTAGCGGAGAAAACAGCTGGGGTATGTAAGATCTTATCTTCTTCAAAGAAAGTAGTTTCCAAAGATAGACTTAGACCAGTAGAAAGGAAAACATGGTCTAAACATAAAGAAAGGAAAGGTTCAATGAATTCCAACCAAAAGGATCATGGTGGACATATTGTTGTTCACCAAAACACAAGTTGATTGTGTTGTTTTTGTACATCTTGTCTCATGTGCCTGTTTAAAAGAGACAAGATCTTGCACACTTCAAGCTTTAAAATAAATTTTTTTTTTGTTTTCTAGCTTTTTGTTTGGTGGTGGAATTCCTTCATATCACTGTTGATATAGGAAAGGGCCTATTTGCTAAAAGAAGAAGGTTATTATCGACAATTCCACTCTTTATAGGGTTGTGAGCTGTGCGTACGCAACCTTTTTATATGTGTAGAAACCCCACATTCCTTTTCCTTTTTGATACTATTTATATCTTAATACTGCTTGTTGAGGTTTGGTTGTGAATTCCTCCCACAAAACCGTGATTACATGGAAATTCCAAGCATCATGTCTTCAGATGGAAAAGATATCAACATGATTGTTAATCCATTAATCACTAAGGATAAAGATAAATCTCATGTGCCTCCAATTTTGAAAAGACAAAGAACGAATATAAGGAAGCCAAGAGTTGTTCCTTCAAATTCTCAGAAGTTTTCTGATGTACTTGAAGAGTTGAAGCAGAAAAGAAAAGAGATTCAACAAATAAAGGCTTGTGTTTTAATATCATTGGAAATTCAGAAGGCCCTTGTTCGATATCATCAACCAAGAAGGTTTATTGGTATTGACTCATTCCTCCATGAACCATATGTTCCAAATGGCTATTGACGACAAGGAGAGCGGGGACGACAAGGGATTTTTTCAAAGATCTTAATGTCTAGGAAGTCTTCTTATGAGAATTTTATTCTTGTGTTTTAGGAAGAATAACTAGAGTTTGGAATAGCCATTATTGTGATTACACATAGCTATGTCCAACGTTTTTATCTTTTGTTTTTAGATTTTTTTATTTAAAACTCTAAAATTGTTTGGAAGATGATTTTTGCAGTATTAATTTTTATATATTGTTATGGTATATGTGTGTTTGCGTCCTTGAACTATTATTGTCCCATATGATGTCAAAAGTTATCTCTTTTATATGTCGATATGCAAGTATTGATACAAGATCGATGAACTTTTGGCAAACAAAAGTTAAGCATATTAAGTCGATTCATTGATGGAAGATAGGTTAAAATTGTTTACAAGGATTATGTCTATTATATGTCATTGTGCAAATAGTGATGAAAAATAGAATGAATCTTTGTCTATGCCGCATTATTGATCTTTCCCTGATCCATTTTTACGTGTATACTGCAATGCTCCATAAGATTTTCTTGTGTTGAGCATGAAACGATTGAGTTAATCATTTTTATGGTTAACAAAGTCGTAGCTCCGTAAGTTCTCTTATGTCGAGCATGTTCAATTAAATTGATCACTTTTGTGTTTAATTTGATTGAGTATTCCGATTAAATTAATCATGGGTTTTCTTGTGGTTAGTTTAATTGAGAATTTTGGATATAGAAAATCATTTCTTATGGTTTTTGGTGTCCAATAAAATTCTTCTTTTCTCGTAAAAGTTAGGTCGCTCTTGTTGTTCTCTCGGGAATGACATCAAATGGGGGAGAGTTCTTTTGAACTTGTGTTTAATTTCCATAACTTTGTGGGGAGTGTGGCTGTGGAATTTTTAGGGGTTATCTTGTATCTTTATAAACTCCTTGATGAATGCATTTAGTTTTGGATTTATGATTGCATCTAAAGAAGTTGATATGTCCTTTTCTTTGGTCTTGAAGCATCTCCATGAAAATTTCATTAGGATCCCGTTTTCGTACCTTTGCCAATTTTATTGACAAAAAGGGGGAGAATTAATATGTAGTTCACACTACAAATACATATGGTTTTCGGATAATTATGTAAGGGGGAGTGGTTTTCGTGTTGAGACGGAAGTATTGACTAAGGGGGAGTGATACATATCACTATAGTATTGTTGTCGAAGTTGTGATATAAGAACTTTGATGTTGTATAATAATATTATGACACTGTATAACAATGATCGAGAGCTATTGTTTTCTCATTGTTATGGCTACGGGACTTCAACAACTATGATGCTAAATTGAACATTTATGGAATCATGGGAGTACTTGGAAATGATGAAGTTTTCGAGTAATGTTGAAGCACCAAGGAGATCAAGCATGTGGACGAGAAGCTACAAAGTTTTATTTATTTTGTAATCCATATGTATTGATAGTTTTGTCACTAAAATTGTCAAAGGGGGAGATTGTTAGAGCATTGCTCGGTCGAACTCGCATGCGTTTCTATCTCAAGCATGTTTGTCAATATTAGTGATCAAAACTATACGTCTTGATTTCTAGTTTACTTAAGATTAAGTCTCGGTCTAGAATAGTTAAGCATAGTTTAGCTCCAGACTCCATGGCGATTATCTTATGAAGATGAAGAACTACTCAAGGAACCGGTGGAAATTCATCCGACCAAAGAAAGGTATGTGGAGACTTGAACTTATCTAGCACTCAAAAGTCTATCAATCTCCTACTCTCGAGACAACAGTCGTATAAGTATGATAGTTTACATACATACACATTTTCTATTTCAAGTCGAGTTTACTCGCCTATCTTTTTCTCTAAATATGTGTTGGTAAGCTTTCGCTTTAACCACTTTCATCTTTATCCGTGACGAAAGTCATGATGACGTTTCAATCTTGAAAATGGATTTGATGAGGATAGTCGATTATTTATGTCTAACGACTATTAACATTATAGAAGAATGTTTCAATGATTGAAATGTAGAGTTGAGATTACGTAAACACCTATGGATATAAGCATATATAGTGTGTTTGCACATTAGTATATAAATCCATGTACCGGAAATCAAGTGCGTGCATATGTGTGCATGCGGTATTGGTGAAGGAGACAGGTTGGGTACGCGTACCCGTACGCGTACTGGCGGAAGTTCGTGTCCATGAATTTTTGCTGAGTTTGGAGTTTACGAACTCACAAACTAATCACCTTAGGTACGCGTACTCACAGAAGTTTTCCATCCGAGAATTTCTGCTGGGTTTTCAAACCCCATTCCGGTAGCTAAGGTACGCATACCCATACGCGTACCCAAGCTGGTTATTTCTCAAATCGGTTGTTCATGAACTTAAACAATAAAACAATAAGGAATGTAATCTTTGCAAACCGTGGATATATTGTTCATGGATTGATTCAAGTGAATCAAACCGATTTTGCTTCAACTGTGTCTTGTGTAGTACATAAGATTTCCTTACAATTGAACAACTCTTGAACTAGTTCTTATGAGCCATTTGAACTAGTTATGAGAAGATGAATACGGTTGATATGAAAGTACTCATATGGCAAACCATTGGTCAACTATTTATGAACCAACTAATGTACACATTTAGGTACGGTTACTCAAACCTAAATGAAATACATTTCATTTGTGTGTGTGACAAGCTAAGCTTCGATCTAACAGTTGAAAGATATTATCTTGGATAAATCATGTTTTTCATCTAACGGTGAATATTGAATACGTTGTTAACAAGATAACTTGGATGGCAAACCCTGATTTGAAAACTATATAAAGAGATGTCTAGCAACTGGAAAAACTAATCTCCACACCTCATATGTGATACTAGTTGGTTTGCTAGAGTCGATTCTCCTTTAATCGTGGGTTTCTTCTCGAGACCCTGTCGATTAACGACTTAAAGAATTCATTGGGATTGTGAAGCCAGACGAAACTACTTCTCTTGTAGTTGAGCGATCTGATCTTGCCATTTTCTATCATACGAGTTCAACTGAATAATTGGCTTGAGATTTTATCTCCGATAGGGAAAGATAAAAAGAAATCACAAACATCTTCGTCTCATCGTTTGTGATTCCGCAATGTCTAGTTTCGCTACCATATGATTTAGATTATTGTGAGGTGATTAATAATTCTAGGTTTTCTTCGGAAATATAAGCCCGATTATTGATTGGTTCCTGTTCACCTTGATGTTATCAAAAGACGAAGCAAAACTCGTAGGTTTATCTGTGGGAGACAGATTTATCTATTATCGTAGACTTTTCTGTGTGATACAGATTTGTTTATTCAAGTCTTCGACTTTGGGTCGTAGCAACTCTTGGTTGTGGGTGAGATCATTTAAGAGAACCAAGTGTGCAGCATCCTGCAGGGATCAGAGGCGTAGGAGCATAACTGTACCTTGGATCAGTGTGAGATTGGTTAGGGTTCAACTACAGTCCAGACCGAAGTTAATTTGGAATAGGCTAGTGTCTGTAGCGGCTTAATACAGTGTATGTTTAATCTGGACTAGGTTCTGGGTTTTTTCTTCATTTGCAGTTTCCTCGTTAACAAAATTTCGATGTCTGTGTTATTTATTTTCCGCATTATATTTTGTTATATAATTGAAATATCACAGGTTGTGCGTTGTATCGATCAATTGTGAAATCCAACCTTTGGTTGTTGATTGGAAATTGATTGATCCTTGGATATTGATACCATCCAAGTTTATATTTCTCTTGTATTTGATAAAGACTCGCAGATTTCTATTTGCTTGAGTATAGATCAAATCGAGAGATAAGATATTAACTCCTTGATATACTTTTTATTAAGATTGAGTCTGACTGTCTCGTTGATTCTCTTAAAATTATATTAGAGTTAGTCTATACAGATTTCTAATCGAAATATTAGGTGAGGTTGTTAGACCCCCGTTTTTTCAAATACATAATACTGCAAAAATATATTGGAATCAATTTTCATGTTATTCAATAATTGCTGAAGAACGACACAAATCAAGATAAGAACATATGAAATTACTTATTATCGAGCCATGCCGTTACGGCATATGTTATATTCTAGTTTAAAATAAAGAACAAAGCTTAGCTAACTTAGCTTAGATAAAAAGTGGCCAAGACTTTCCTAGGAAGAAGATAAATCTACGGTTGTGGTTTGCTCAACTTAACCATTATAAATGTTTTATTAATTAGTGTCTCATTAATTGCTGATAGTGAATGATTAATTAATTTTTTATTATAAATATCCCCTTAATTAATTTAATAAATTCATATTTTTATTAATAATTAATTTTACTAAAAGTTATATTAATAAATGTTAATGGTGGTAGTGGAAGAAATAAGAGCATCTCCAATGCTAGGTGATCCTAGCTAGGTGGAGGTCTTATTAATACCTTTTTTTGGTGTGGGTCATTGCTAAATGACAAAAGAAAACAAAGATAAGACTTTTTACCTAAAGTTCATCTCCAATCCTCAAGGTCTAACTAACACTTATTATTTAAGTTTAGAGACAAAAAAATGATGTGGACTTAGGATCCAATGTAATGAAGGAAGTCTTATTTAGACTTTCTCCTTTACCCCCACTTAGCCATATCATCATTTTTTATGACCTTCACAATTTCATTAGAGATAAAACTTTGATAGAAAAGGTTTTAAATCCTAGGTGTCGTGCAATTTTAATACCTTAACCCCTTGCATTGTAAATGCTCTAATGAGTGGTAGAAACAGTGGTGGGTGTTTGTAAGTGGTGGAGGCTGTAACATTACTGGTGGTGGAAGAAATAGTAGCTCATTTTTATGGTGGTGGGTGTTGGTGAATAGTAGTGAACAACAATTCAATATTGTATTGTGAAAGACGTAGTTGGATTTTTTTTAACACGATTGGTAAGGACAAAAACCAAATATTTCGATGATGGTACCCGATCAAATAAATCATGATTGTAGTTGCAGGAATTCCCACACTACACCCTACTCAAGAATTTATGACACAATTTGAAGATTAAGGACCTTTTTTATTAATATGATCTTAAAATAATTACAGTAATCAAGAATACAATTCATTTAATAAGATTTTCTCTCTCCAAAAAACTTTCTTAGCACTCAAAAATTCATCTCTCTCTCTAGAACTATTCATTTCCTTTATATAGGCATTTACATAGTGGATTATAGCTCATGACAGCTCATTTACAGCTAAGATCCCCTTTAATTTCGGACCTGGGTTCTTGCGATAAATCGCAATTAGCACCGCCTTAATCATTCGCAGATTTTATTGATTCGTCGCAGAAATGTCACACTTTTCTCACGTTTCTATCGTTTTCATCTGATATGTCATTCCTTACGTCACTTTGAGATGTATCGCAGAATATCATTGATGTATCGCAGAACTGCTGTTTATTTCGCAGGAATATTGTTGTGACAATATTATGATCCTACATCTTGCCTCTTCTCATATCTTTTATGCGAAGAAGATAAAGATCATGAGAATTTGAATCTCTTGATTAGCCACAACTCCTTGTCTTTTCACACTTCCTTCACTCTGACACGTCTCTGCATCCATCGCTAGATATTCTACGCGTGTTTCTTCTCTCATCTATCCCTTGACACATCTTTTTTCAACCATTGAATTCTGACCATTCACGTCTTTTCTTCATTGAATGCATTGATGTTCTCGAGAATCTTCTTCTCTTATAAATATCTTCTTCGCTAATCTCTCCTCTTCTTTTTACTTTCTCTTTTCACTTTTTCTCTGCAACTCTACTGTTCTTCATCTTCTTCCGCAAATTCCGGATCTATTACTATTTCAATTTTGTTTCTTTATTCTTCTTCATCTTAATCATCATTCCCATACTAAAAAATGGCTCCTACTAAAAAATTAGGTCAACCTACTTTCCAAAAACACCAACAGAAGCTCCAAACTTTAGGTTTCACACTTTCTGAGATCCGTGGTCAATCTTCAGACTCTGATCTCTCCATTGATCTAGTTTCAGGATTTCCTTCTTCCAATGGGAAAATCCTTATTTCGCTAGGTCAACTAGAAGCTAGCCTTCCTATCCCTCTTTATAACCCAGATCTCCCTCTTTTTTATGAAATTATTTCTCACGCTAAATTTTCACGAGCAATCTACCAATTAAGTGGAGATTGTATTCGTCTCATTCTCGAATATGCCTTTCGTGGAGCTGGTAAAGGATCTCGCTATCCTGAATCTGCGAAACATCCTGATTTTAAAGATATCCCAATTATTCCAGCGAAATATACCGTGGAGAATTTCTTTGCGAATTATCAAGTAATTCCCATGAAGAAAGAGAGCACGTGTTGGGCTGTTCGTTTGAATAAGAATAAAAAGGTTGCGAAGGATAAACTTCTTATGCAAGATATAGACTATCATTCAAGTAAAAACCAAGGTCCACGCTTATCGAAAGATGATAAGTGGTGCGGATTTCCTCTCCTCCTTGAAGGTCCATATATTTCTGGCACTCTTGATCTTCCTGCGAATCCTGCGAATCTTGTGGCGTATCGTCCTTGGGTTTTTAACTGGCCTAAAAGGAATTCTGAGGTATATCTGGCAAAATTTATCATTATTCGCGGATTTGGATAAATGTATTATTCTTACTGATTATTGAAATATCTTTATCAGATTGAAAAAATGAAGCTTAGCTATGCCAATACTGGGAATCCCAATCTCCTACAAATTTTGAAAACCTTCACAGATGAAGTAAGAAACAATCTTCTATAACCTTTAACAATATATTGTTGCCCCTGTTTCTTATCTTTATGTGTGATTGTTTTCAAGGAAATACCATTTGTCGCGGCGGTTATAGCCAAAGATAAAGGAAAAAGATTAATAACTCCAAATGAAGGTTCCGGTGCTTCTCCTCGCCGCAATAAAAATCAAACTGCTGATGGTCCTCCAAAGAAAATCCAAAAAACTCAACCACTTCCTTCTTTAAATTCTCCACTCATAGAGACTTCTCTTACCACTGATAAAGATAATGAGATTGAAAAGAATGGTGGAGTTAATAATGATGCTTCCGTGGGCACTTCAATACATATTTCTTTAGCAAGAATTAGGTCTGCGATGGGTCTTTCTCAACCTGAGACACAAATGGATCAATTGTCAAACATTTTTAGAAACCCCATACAAGGTGTTGGAGAGGATTATATTACTCGTACTTGCGACTATCTCTCAAAGATCTGCGATGCTTCAATCTTGACTAATAATAAAGATCTTAAAGGAGTCTCAAGATTTATTAACTCAGGTTTTCTTCATGCGCTAGCTTCGTTGGTATGCCCCTTTCCTTCATTTTTCTTGTAGTAAACTTTACATTTGTCATGAGTATCAAAGATCTTTTACTTATCTTACTCATTTTCTCTTTTCTGTCACAGACTGCTAGAGCTTCTTTTTCTGTTGCTTCAGAATTAGAAAGTAGATTTTCATCATCACAGAAAAGGCTTACTGATTCACAATCTGAATCTGCGAAACTTTGTGAGAAGAATAAGCAATATGAAGCTGAAATCTCCATTCTTCGCGAAAAATGTAAACAATTGGAAGTAGCTGGAAATACTGAGCTTCTTAATAAAAACCAATCGCTTGAAGTAGAAATTCAAGTTCTTCAACAAAAATTAGTTGACAAGGAGAAATTCTGCAAACAAGTTATTGGTATAAGTCTTTTTCCCCTCTTTTTTTTCCCTTTTTTAAAAATTTTTTTTTTCTCACTATTTTAGCTTATTTGGGCAACCATTTTGCAGATGCCTATAATCTTACTGATGAATCCCTCATTCTTCATTCTTTTGATGAACCCATAGATGAAACCACTCTTCTTCAACGTCTTAATGACGCTTTAAATAACTATTCAGACGAAAAAATTAACACTCCGTCCATTGATGAGCTTAAATATCATATCTCCCTTATGAGAATGGATTATAGATCTATCTTGAGTACATCCAATAGTCTAAAGACTTGCAGAGATGAGTTTAGAGAAAAAAATCAAAGTCTTAAAAGCCAAGAAAAATGAACTTGAGAAGGATAAATAACGCATTACTCTTCAAGGCGCTGAAGCTCTATCAAAATTCCGCAATACCCTTATTGATACTGAACTTGAGAGAGATAAAATTAAGAATGAAAACATTAAACTTCTTAAAAGAGAAGAACAAATCCGTTCCCATCTTCTCATTCAAAGTTATGATGAATTCGCATGGGATGCGACAATTCTCGATAATGCTAGGAAAAATTTAGCGATAGATGTCAGTCTTCATACCGAGCAAGCAACCTTGATACAAGAAATGATCCATGAAAGAGAAGGTTATTATTTATTGTTCCTTTAATATCTTTTCATTTCTTGTAGATTTACAACAATTTCTAATTTGTTGTTGTATCATCGCAGAATCTGAAAAAAGATATTCCAAAAGGATAGCAGAACTTGAAGAAGAAAAGAGTGGTCTTGCGAAAAATCTTGTTTCCCGTAATGAAAAAATCTCTAGACTACAAGAGAAAATAAAGATATCCAACTCAAACTTGCGTAGTACTCTTCTCACCGTTCGCAGTAATGCTATTGAGAAAGTTTGCAAAGATAACCATCTTCCTCTTAGTCTATATCCTTGTCTTATGGATAATATCCCAGCCAGTTCTCAAGTACCAGTTATTTCGAAAGCGGTGAGGTGATGCAGATGAAAGAGAAAGCGAAGATGAGGAAGGAACTAATGATGAAGATGGTGAAGACAAAGATGAAAATAATGATGGAGATAAATCTCAATAGTTTTGTTTTTTCTTTTTGATCTTCTCCTGTATTTCTCTCTTTCTTTCTTGCGATAATTATCTGCGACAAATTGTAATATTCTGCGAATTATCTGCAGCTCCTGATGTCTTTCAATATATAAATTCTTTTTTTCTTCTATCTGTTTGTCATTAAAAATTCAAGAAACAATTCTTTTTGCAAGATGGTTAATATAATCATTAATCTCCAATTATTTGTATGAATTTAATTATCTGTATGAATTTATCATATAATGATGAATAACAATTTTTACCATTCTATGCACCATTCCCATACTTGCCTCTTGTTATTAATCTGTAATATGATAAATGAATTATCGCAAATAATGCTGCAAAAAATCTGTTATATGCTTCGCAGATATAACCTCTCTTGTGGTCTTATTTCGCCTTCCTAGTTAAAGGTCTTATTATGCCACTTTTAGGCGACAAGATCACATGACATTCTTACTTTCACATGTAATAATCCATTGATCTTGCCTTATCATTTATTTTGATCTCTGCGACAATATGATAAGTCTAAGCCATCTTGTGAGATTAATCTCTTTTTGCTTTTTAAGACTTATGACATTGCCGTCTTTGCGATGAAATCGCAGGATGTCTTTGCGATTTATATCCTCTTATCATTGATTTCATTTATCTCGTCTTTTGTTCTTATCGAAAAAACCCATTGATCTCATCTTAACATTTCTCTTTAGGCTTTTTGGCCTGTCATGCGGCAATATGACGGGCCTAAATATTCTTGCGAATATAAAGTCCCATGACATTGCTGTCTGTGTCACGCGACAATATGACGGGCCTAAATACTCTTGCGAATATAAAGTCCCATGACATTGCCGTCTTTTTTGATACACAGCTCCCTAATGGAGGGTATCGCCCTTATCTCTCCCCCTGGTTGCCCCTTCAAGGAGACGTACTTATGCCATACAAGACTATCTCCTCCCATCCGGTTCTAGAAACAACTAGTTGTTTTCGTAGCCTCTTATCCTTTATGCCTATATGGCTTATAGTTACAATACTACACCCTAGTGGGGTTTTCTTCGGGCCGAACACATCGTAAGCCAAGACTTGCCATGAATGGCCAGGGTAGGTTCATCCGTCCCGGGCACCCACAGCTCAACCGTGTACCTCGGCGCCTTGATCATACTTTTCATTCCTTAGGAGAAATTCTCGGGCGCCAAACCAGGGTATAACCTTATATAGTTGGGAATCCAAGTTATCTCTCCCGGATGGATTTTCTATAATCCCAAATCTCCATGACTAGGTTTCAGCAGCAGTATAGCCTTTCCCATAGCCATGCAAAGAGATACCCCCCTTATGACGCACTTTAAGGATATTACCTCTTACGGAATAGAATCCGCGAACTAAGGTGTACGCCATAAAAGTTCGTCCCATTCTTATATGTTTTTAGGAAATTTGCGCCCGTCTTATGCATTTGCATTAAAAATTCTTATATGATTCGAAATCATCATCTTTTTCTTTTAATAAAAAAAAAATTCTTATTTTTGAGCAAAGTTTTTCTTTTAATATTCTGTCTGCACACTTCTTGATGTTCTTGTTTTTCGATTGTTCGCAACATGATATTGTTGCATTTCTTTTCTTCTGTAATGAATGATTATTCGCAATATCTTGTTGCTTTTTATTTTCTTGCGAGAAATGAAGATTTCAACTTTTTCCCAGCACCTTGCACTTGTTTATTTTCCTGCGAAGAATGAAGATTTCAACTTTTTCTCATCTTTGTGCGGCTAATCACCATTGATTCTTTTGGCACAAACTATTCTTGTAATGTATCATTTGTCTCAAATCACCTACTACCTCATGTCCTTCATGAATTACTCCTCCATCCACTTCTTGATTTCTTTCCTCTTCTTGATTTTCTGTCTCTTCTATCGAATTCGACCTCCAAGTATGCACACTTACTCTATCATAATCCACATTTCTATCTTGTGCTTGTGTTTGTTGATTCGGTGGTTGAATTGAATTTTCTGCTCCATTTCTCATTCTACTTCTTCCTGATCTGATCCTTAAAGATCGTCAAATTCACCTGTTCCTTCACCTGCAATTCTTTTACTTCTTCTCACTGTTGTTGGTGGTTCGGATGTATTTCTTCTCCTTCTAGCCATTTCTTCAATTCTATCAATTTCTTCAAATCTTCAAGTTGAAATTTGAAATTTCTCAAATTGATTCTCCCTGTCGTTTTCATCTGATATGTCATTCCTTACGTCACTTTGAGATGTATCGCAGAACTGCTGTTTATTTCGCAGGAATATTGTTGTGATAATATTCTGATCCTACAATGATTTTTAGTGTTAAAATAAAATTGATTATAATATAAAAGAGAATATGACAAAATAAAATTATGGAATAAATTAATTGATGACTTAAGTTTGTTTAGTCTAAACTTTATACAAGTCGTTTGTGATTAAAAATTAAAAGCATGTCCGGCTGCGGGGGTGGGGGGGTGGCCGCAGTGGTGGTGGTGGTGGGGGAATGAAGTGGTATCAGGTGATTTTGTGGTAGTGGCGGGTGATGGTGAGTAGTAATATATTTTGTTAATTATGTGTCGCCACAAATCAGTTAACATTATAAAGCAAAGAAGATGTGATTGATCGTCTTAATGATAAAATAAACTCCGTTAAAATACATGACAATTAAAAAAACACTAAAAGGTCATGTTATATAATAACTACAAACGAATGGTATGATTCAAAATAAGTACACAATAAAATAACTTATTATGGAGTCGTATTGTTATGGCACGAATTATATCTTAGCTAGGTGATCTTTTTTCCCCTTTCTTAGTTCTGTATTATAAAACAAAGTTGGCCTAAGTTGGTCAACATAAAGAGCGATCTTGATTTTCCCTCCCAATTGATAAATCCATGGTTACGGCCAATCCTATGAATACATGATTTAATTGAGAAATAATGTATTACATATTCTCTTTTTCCCATCTCAAAAGTCAAAAGCAAAGAGGAAAATTTTGATCGACTGAAAATAATAAACTTATATTCCCATAAAATTAAACAATTAATTCTCCCACTCACATCCGTAGGAGAAGTGGATTAAAAAACTTTAATTCCCCACTTTTGAGCAAACCTAAATTACAAAGAAAATTTGGGAAGGAGAGATATATAGACTATAGAGACAAAAGAACTTAAATCCAAGAACATACTTCCGCTCAACCTTCTTTCCTTGATGATTTCGTATCATCCTTGAAATATTCGATATTTGTCTTAATTTATCAATTGTTTTTGGTATCGTCCTCAAGATTTGTTCAGGGAGAAGATAAATCAATGATTTTTTATGTAAATGTTTATAAGTGACATGTATGATTGAAAGTTATAAATTCATCCAACGGTCTTAATCCGTGACTGTGTACATCATTATTAAGCTCGGTTATAATACAAAAAAAATAAAAAATAATAAAGTATGGAGAATAATTGTGACTTTATATAGTAACGATAAATGAATGATACCAGTCAAAATTGACGTAATGTTTTTTTACTTATCTTTGAAGTTGTCCCGTTATGGCACGGGTCAAGTTCTAGTCTCCTTATACAACAGAGATGTTTATCTTTTCAAATATCAAGATGTCTCGTAGTTTTAGGGATATAGTTTTTGAGAATTTGAAGGTGAGCATCAACTGTATAATGTATTCATTAATATCATATCATATCATATTATTTTTCGTTACCCGTGGATGTCGGCATATCACTGAACTGCGTTAAATCTGTGGATATTTTGTGTTCTATATACATTAGCTTCCGTTAAACATCTATTTTTTTGTTTCCGGTATCAGACCCTAGGGTGCCTTAATGAGTGATTTGAACCTTTTGGTACGACTTGATATCTCCTCTTTAAGTTTCCTAGTTCTTCAGAAATATACTACCAAGGGGCAAGTAGGAAACTTTTCTTAGGGATCGAAATTTGAGGTTTGAGAAACATCCTGGTTGGTTCGAAAATAATCTTGTAGGCTAGATTTTCTTGAATCCTTCTCAATGGACCGTGGAGCAACTCCTAAGCATTAAAGACTAGGTGCAAGGGGATTTAGGTATGCTGACTCAAAGAGGTTGTATGCACAGAGGTACTATTAGAACGAGGTAAATGGACATGGACTGAGAATCTGAGATCATTTACAGGTTATGATACATGAATAAAGTAGTCAATCGCCATCTTTATATTGAGTGAATATCTATTTTAGGCTAGATCCCAAGATATTTAATACCGGTTAGTAGTTTTCCTTCGTAAGAAAATCTTATGTGCATGTTTATTTTCCGTATTGCTAGAACGTTGCTTGGTTAATCCCACGTTGTTGGTATGGAAAGTATGGAATTGTCAAATTTAAATACCAAAAGTATGCACTTGACTTGCACTATAAAAGTCAACTCCAAAATTAGGTTAGAGTTAGGTTGTTGAGGTAAAGGACGGAATAGAGCACATCACAATTACCCATGAAGGCTGAAAATATGCAATAGAATTCAACAAAGAGGTTATCAACCGAAGATTGATTTTTGTTGGTTATTTCCCACCATATACAGCTTTATGTTGATCGAAGAATAAGGTCTTGGAACACTAGTAAGATTTGATCATTGAGGTGATAAAATTGTCGCACGAATAAAAGACAAAATCATGCTTTGATAATCTTATCTGTTGATTTCGGAAACTAGCTAGGTTCTATAGGTTTTGGAAGAAAAAAAATGTTATAAATCCTTTGTAATAGCTTTGCAAACTCCGTGGAGG
Organism: Papaver bracteatum; assembly: GCA_023529315.1. NCBI lineage: Eukaryota > Viridiplantae > Streptophyta > Magnoliopsida > Ranunculales > Papaveraceae > Papaver > Papaver bracteatum. The sequence goes on from JAJJWX010002698.1 coordinate 786,491, forward strand.
TATTGAAAAATGAGGGAAAAATAAGTTTGATGCTTGGTGACGTGATTTTAAATAATCATTCTTGAGGTTTCGGAAAACGCAGGCCAAATAAAATTGATGCTCTCTAGGGCAGTTCATAAACTCATTCTTGAGTAATATTTTAGTTTGTTGAACGGTTTCATAACTGATCACTTTTACTGGTTTCAAAAATTGAAGCTTAAACTGGTCAAGAAAAAGTTCTAGATTTTGGAACTGACATAAGTGTCTCGAGAAAAGTGTCCTAAACGTGGTCAAAAGCAATTCTTATTATCTTTCGGTTATTTCCTTTTACAATCAAGGAAAATCTTTTTACACGACTTATAAGCCGAAATTTATTATTTTAGAGACGTTAGAAAGAAATCTAATTTCCACCTAAATTATGTTTCATCTTTATTGCAACTATGTGACTTAGATAAGTTAGTGACAACTGATGAAAATTATTTATCAGCAAAGTACCAATTTTCATCAAACTAACTTGGGAATATTAATGTTTAATAGTGGTGTTGTTACTGCAATTAGCACAAACAATTAAGGGTACGCTATAGTTGGAACATGCCATAATTACTAGTCCATATTGAGTGAAAATACATTAGTGCAAGTTGTTATATATGTGGTAAATCTATTAGAGATCTTAGACGTTAATTGATAAGTATCAAAACGAATCAAAATATACCTTGTTATCTTGCTTCATAAAGTCTAGATTAAAGAATAGTATTCTGAACAAGTCCGTTCCATAAGGATATGCATGATTGCTAAAGGCGGTTACTAGCAGTAGGAAAAATATTGTATGTCGTTTGAGTGATCCAACGACAAGGATCACTTATAATATTTTTATCACATATGAAATGGTACCAGAACCGCTAAAGATGGTATCATCCTTTAACAATCGTGTATTTATGGGGTAATTAAGGATATTTTTGACTTTTCATATGCATTAGGCCCTCTTTCCACATTTACGATGATTGAATATTTTTTTATCATCCAGTGGGAACTTTATTATCCCAATTTGAAGCCCAAATAATAGGGTTAATGTGAGATTCTGTATGAGCATCTCTAATGCAAGAGGTCAAGGTCTTAAAATTGCATGACACCTAAGATTTAAGTTTAATCTCCAATGTAAAGGTGAAGGTCATAAAAAGGGGTCGGGGTGGGGGGGGGTAAAGGAGAAAGTCTAGATTATACTTTCTCTATGACCTTGGGTCTTAAGTCCACATCATCATTTGTTTCTAAATTTAAACAAAATTTGTTAGATAAGACCTTGGAGATGAATTTGAGGTGAAAATTTTTGTCTTTAATTTTGTTGTCTTTTATCAATGACCCACTAAAAGAAGGTGTTAATAAGACCTCCAGATAAGATGACCTTGACCCCGAACATTGGAGATGCTCTAACCCGAAGACTTCCCTATACTATCCCCACATTGCTCAAGACCCCTTCATGCTGCAATGCAATTTCTTCGTACATATATAACTTTTGACTACATAGACCTCGATCCAAAATCCAAACCAAATATTTTCAGCAAAAAGGAGGAAAAGATAAAAGAAGTGTCTCATAGAAACTCCAATGGGAACATCAAACATGTAGGTTTCATGATTATACACCTACAGTGGGGCTAGCAAACCACTAAAACGGATGAGCAAACCCTCAAATAAAATTATACACATACAGTGGGGCTAGAAAACCACTAAAACAGATGAGCAAACCCTTAAATAAAAGGTTTTGTACATCTCATCTCAGATTGAGTCGATCTGAGATAGCCGGTTTTATCTGAGACGATCGTTGTGTAGCGAGCTGAGACTCATCTCAAATAAAGCCGAGTGTCAATCCATTTTGGACCGGTCGGTTCATATTGAGAAGACAATGGCTAGGAACATCCAATGACAACTAATTCACTCACTATAAATTCAGTTGATTTCAACTTTAAACTCACACTTTCTACACCTTCTACACATAGAAAATTCTTATAATTCATCTTCAATCTCTCCTTCAACACCCATAAAAATTTATAGTTTCACTTCATTCAAACCTTACACACCCACCTTATAATTTCACTGCATTATCTGTAAAACAAATTTTTGTAAAAAATGACAAGTCAAGCAGATACACAAAATAATGCATCACTATGACCTTGGGTCTTAAGTCTAGATTATACTTTCTCTATGACCTTGGGTCTTAAGTCCACATCATCATTTGTTTCTAAATTTAAACAAAATTTGTTAGATAAGACCTTGGAGATGAATTTGAGGTGAAAATTTTTGTCTTTAATTTTGTTGTCTTTTATCAATGACCCACTAAAAGAAGGTGTTAATAAGACCTCCAGATAAGATGACCTTGACCCCGAACATTGGAGATGCTCTAACCTGAAGACTTCCCTATACTATCCCCACATTGCTCAAGACCCCTTCATGCTGCAATGCAATTTCTTCGTACATATATAACTTTTGACTACATAGACCTCGATCCAAAATCCAAACCAAATATTTTCAGCAAAAAGGAGGAAAAGATAAAAGAAGTGTCTCATAGAAACTCCAATGGGCACATCAAACAGGTAGGTTTCATGATTATACACCTACAGTGGGGCTAGCAAACCACTAAAACGGATGAGCAAACCCTCAAATAAAATTATACACATACAGTGGGGCTAGAAAACCACTAAAACAGATGAGCAAACCCTCAAATAAAAGGTTTTGTACATCTCATCTCAGATTGAGTCGATCTGAGATAGCCGATTTTATCTGAGACGATCGTTGTGTAGCGAGCTGAGACTCATCTCAAATAAAGCCGAGTGTCAATCCATTTTGGACCGGTCGGTTCATATTGAGAAGACAATGGCTAGGAACATCCAATGACAACTAATTCACTCACTATAAATTCAGTTGATTTCAACTTTAAACTCACACTTTCTACACCTTCTACATATAGAAAATTCTTATAATTCATCTTCAATCTCTCCTTCAACACCCATAAAAATTTATAGTTTCACTTCATTCAAACCTTACACACCCACCTTATAATTTCACTGCATTATCTGTAAAACAAATTTTTGTAAAAAATGACAAGTCAAGCAGATACACAAAATACTGCATCACAGAGAGTTCACGGTCCGAAGTTCAGTTTGAATGAAGATAAAGCTATCTGCATAGCTTATTGATAGGTGCAATATTTGCACTAGTTAGGTACTCAAATGCTTTGCTTTCTTGGTTGTTTTAGTATCATTATGCTTTGATTTTGTTTGTTTTGAGTTTCTTAGGTGTTTGAGGATATCTTGACCAAAAGAAAGTCGAACTTGTTCAAATCCGGGTTTTCTTCGCACCATCTTGAAGAGAACGAAAAGACGATGCGAACGGAAAAAGAATGGACCGATTCCGACGTCGCATGAAAAAGTTATGAGCATTTGAAGGGAGTCGAAGTTGCGACAAACTAAGACAACACATAATTGCTATTGACACCCCATCATATGTTAAGGGGATGACAAACTTCTAAAGAAGACTGAACTGTCATTCTTGGGAAACTGACAACTAAATAGTACTCCCTCCGTCCCACTATTAAGTGACCTAGTTTAAGTTTGCACAATTTTTAAGGCAAGCAAGGAAAAGAATACTTTTAAGTATTTTTTACAATTATACCCTTATGGATAATAACTAGTGAAATTTAGAAATGATTTATCTCTCAAACTACTCCACGGATGTTCGCAAACTTCATACCATTAAAAAGCATTTTAAAACACATACGTAACGAATATAAACATGCCTATCAAATTATGCATATTTCTTATATTTTTTATAATTAACTAAAAGGATAATTGTAGAAATATCTTATTGTTTAGTGATATATGTCACTTATTAGTGGGACAAAATCTAAAATCAAATAGGTCACTTAATAGTGGGACGGAGGGAGTAATTATAAAAGTGTTACTGGCAGTAATGGAAGGAGATGGACTCGAGCCTGGAATGGAGAGTAAGAAGACGATGGCTGCGTCCATTGATTGGGTGGGAGAATCAACTCGAGAAGGAGAATATATGGGTTGTTATTAATACTGGCTGCTGTTGATAACGTTAAAGGAGATGGCTGGAGTTTGTTGTCGAAGGATTACTGCTGAGAATGACGACGTTTGGTGACTGGCAGGGATTGTTGTGTTGTTGGAAGTTGACCGGAGAAGTTATAGCTAGTGATGAAACTCGATGAAAGAGAATTAAAGTTGTTGTTGATAAAGTGAATAACTGCCGGAGATCGACGGAGGTTGGCTGCTGCTCATATCAGAGATGTGTTTCAATGGTTGAGTAGAACGGAAAAGATAGTTGCAGTCAAGAGCTAATGGTGATCGAGATGGGAGATATGAGTTGATTCTTCGATGGTTGGTGCTTCTTATGATCAGGAATGATAATGGTAGTGAAGAAGAAGCTTATGATGGCTTGAGTCTGAAAAGAGCGTAAGTATAGTATTGTTTCTGATGGTGATTGACTGTTGCCATTAAGGGAAGTGACGTAGATGAAGTTCACGGGATATGACTGAGAATGAAGAAGAGTTTTAGAGATGGTTTGAGTCTGGTGGCAGTTCAATGGTGTTGGGTTTGTCGAGCTTTGCTATGAGCTGATGGCAGCAATGGAAAAAGATGGAGTCGTGTTGTTGATTATCGATGGGTGCAAAGCTAAGGAGGAGAGATTGAGAAGGTGCAATCAAGAATGGTGCTCTGTACTTGAGTTCGTATGGGAATGAAGGAGATTTGTTGGATGTGGTGACCGAGATTAAGAAAGTCATGGAAAGGAAGTTGGAAGAGTAAAGAAACCGGAAGAAAAGAGTTGGAAGCTCAGGCTATACGGTGGAGTATCTCACCGTAGAATTTTTCAGTTGAGAGTACGGTGTGGTTTTCTAACCGTACTGAAACTCAGTTCAATTTACGTAGGGGTTTCCCAACCGGAGGAAATATCAGAAGAGGCTATGGTAAGGTTTTACCACCGTAAGCAATTCCAGGTGAATTCTGCCGGGATTAAAAGTATGAGATGTCAGTTTCATAAAACTGACAAGCTAGTTATGATTTTGGGGTTGGGATTTTGGCACACTTGAAGCAACTCATTGGCTGAGAGGAGCAGATTTGCGACACGGTTATTAGGCAGAATTGGAGATCTTTTGGGGATTATCTTTCTCATTCGTTTTTTACACACAAGAGGAGAGAAGAAGGAGCTTTAGAGTTAGAGATTTCTCTACAACCTAGGGTTTTTTTTTTCAATTTCTTATTTATTATTTTACATGGGTTTTAAGAAATCCATCATTAACTAAACCTTTCTTATTAGTTAGAGATGTAGTCCTAAGTTGGAAGACATGTTATTCAATTGAAGTATTTGAAAAAGCGGGGGTCTAACAACCACACCCAATATTTCGTTTGGAAATCTGAATAGACAAACTCCAATATACTTTCAAGAGAATCAACTAGACAGTCAGACTCAATCTAGAGAAAAGTATATCAAAGAGTTTTATATCTCTATCTCTCAATTCAATCTGCAATAAGCAAATAGGAATTTGTGAGCCCGATTGAATATAAGAGAAATAACTTGAACGGTACCAAAGACCAATGTTCAAGGATCAATTAATTCCAATCAACAACCAAAGGATGGATTTCCCAATTGATCGATTCAACGCACAATCTGTGATATTTCAATTATATAACAAAATATAATGCGAAAAAGAAATAACGCAGACACCAGAAAAAAAATTTTAACGATGAAACCGCAAATGCAAAAAAACCTCGGGACCTAGTCCAGATTTGAACACTACACTATATTAAGCCGCTACAGTCACTAGCCTACTACCAATGAACTTCGGACTGGAATGTAGTTGAACCCTAATCAATCTCACACTGATTCAAGGTACAATCATGCTCCTTACGCCTATGATCCCATCAGGATACTATGCACTTAATTCCCTTAGCTGATCTCACCCACAACCAAGAGTTTCTACGACCCAAAGTCGAAGACTTGATAAACAAATCTGCCTCACACATAAAAGTCTATTGGAATAGATAAATGTATCTCCCACAGAAATATGTACGAGTTTTGTTCCGTCTTTTGATAAATCAAGGTGAACAGGAACCAATTGATATACCAGACTTATATTCCCGAAGTACAACTTAGAAATATCAATCACCTCACAATAATCCCAATCGATTAACGAAACAAGATATTTTGGAATCACAAACGATGATACGAAGATGCTTGTGACTACTTTTCAATCTTACCTATCGGAGATAAATCTGAAGCAAATCTTACTAAAGATAGTACTCAATCACGATAGTAAAAGTAAGATTAGAACACACAAATATAGAGAAAATAGTTGGGTATGGCTTCACAATCCCAATGAAGTATTTAAGTCGTTAACCTACAGGGTTTCGTGAATAACCTAAGGTTAAATGAGAATCAACTCTAGCTTATGCAACTAGTAAAACACAATAGGTGTTGGGATTAGTTTTCCCAGTTGCTAGAGTTCTCCTTTATATAGTTTTCAAATCAGCGTTTGCAATCTAAGTTACCTTGGTAACAAAGCATTCAATATTCACCGTTAGATGAAATCCTGATTAAATTCAAGCTAATATATTTCAACCGTTAGATCGAACTTAGCTTGTAATACATAAATGAAATGTACCTTCAAATAACTAGCAGAGATATAAATCTCAAGCCGATCTCAAGCCAATCTGATGGTTTCAAATGAAACTATTTAAAGAGTTGTTCAATTGCTATATTCTCATAGAAGTATACAAGAACACAATTGAAGCAAAATCGGTTTGATTCACTCGAATCAATCATGAAACATTATAGCCACGGTTTGCAAAGAATGCATTCTTTATAATATATAAATGTATTAGTTCATGAGCCAACCGATGGTTCGCCAGTATGCGAAAGGGATGTTAACTGAGTTTAACTCGCTTTCGCATATTAAGCATGCATTCCTTAATATATAAATGTATTAGTTCATGAGCCAACCAATGGTTAGCCAGTATGAGATGAGCAGATTTACATGTTCTAAACTCTCATTTCAATCATTGAGACTTTCTTAGAGGATGTTATATAGTTGTTATTCACAAACTATTTTTCATCAAAGCGATTTTCAAGTTATTGAAATAATCAACATGACTTTCGTCACGATTAAAGATGAACTTGGACAAAGAGAAAGCTTACTGATAAGCACGTAATTGCAACATTTTATAACCATATTTATATTAGCTAGGACTCGATATATTGGCTAATGACACTATTTTAGTGCTTTTGTAGAAAGTACAAGCAAATTCTGATCACTCGAGAAACACACGACTAAAGTGGGAGTTTAAATGGCGTTTACGATCGAAATCATTTCTCATGGCACCAATGTCATTTCTTGTTGCGGCACCACTCATTTCACAGTTAGGAATTACAACAGTAAAGAGGATAAACTAAAGTGGACCAGGTACTGATCCAAATGAAATTTGGTACAATAGTGTGTGATAGTGGCGGCTTGAATACGTGTCCATTTTTCCTCCACGATTCTCATCAATATTTCATGTTCACTACCAAACACAAAATAGCAAGTTGGTGGCCTCTTCCATTTCAGAGTTTAAGACTACACAGAGAAGGGGAATATTATGTCGTTCAAGTTTATGCTGAGATGGTTACTGAGTTGCTGCTATGACATGATGCTTATGAAAAATGTGTTAATTCCGAGGAAATCGTAGTTAAGTCTAACGACTTAGAGACATTACACTCTATCTATAAGGCTTCTTTTAATCATCCTTATTGTGGTATTCCTATTGATTCCTTGGTTGATGATGATTTAGTACAGGGTCAAAAACCTAGTGGAGAAGTTAATATACCTAGAATTGTTAGCACAACTTTTCAGAAGATTCCTAATTTTGGATTAGAACTGTGTGCTTCTCCAGTATTACTAGATTATTTTGTATCTCGTGACTTCTCTTTGCCTGTGCATGACTCCCAGATCATTTCAGTTCTTAGCTCTAGCGAACCCTTTAACTCGGTTATTTTTTTATCAAAATGATACATCCTTTGCAAAAACCAGCTGGTTTGGGGGTAGCTCTTTCCTTTTGATAATCTCTATATTTGTACATTGCTTCAACGAAGATTTGAGGTTATCATTGGTTGTATATATTGTGCTCTGGGTTGATCCCCAAATATTTAGGTTGTTGATGTAGTAGCAGGAAATCCCACACTACACCCCTCACAAGAATTCATACAATCAAGTCATTTTAAGATGAACACTCACAATCTTTATTGATTAATCTCACAAATATTACAAGAAAGGAAAGAAATCAAACTAAGAAATTAACAACTGTTCTGGACTTTCTCTCTCCTAATAACTAGCTCATCACTCGAAAAAGATCTCTCTCTTCCTTACGCTTATTCACCTCCTTATATAAGGATTTACATAGTGGGTGACAGCTAATCTGTCCTTTATTTTAGGATCTGACTTGCAATATTCTCGCAAGCTTATTAGTGATACTTCCTCGCAAACCTCTTTCATTCGCAATATTATCACACTTTTTTCATGTTTATACTACCGTCATTTATTACGTCAATTTCTTAACCATTCTGCGACATTTGTAATGAGTTGTTAAAATTTCGCAAGGGTGTTGTTGTTAACTTCGCAAGACTGTTGCTCCTGCGATATTCTGATCCTACATCTTGCCTCTTCTCATATATTCTCTGCGAAGGGGATAAGATCATGAGAATCTTATTTCTTCAGAATTCCGCTATTTATGGGTAAAAGTCGTTTCTGCCGATTTTGGTAAATTCGGTAGGTGAGTGAGAAACTTGTTTAAACCCTAAACAAATGTGATGCACGTGAGCACTTTCTAGATTCGAGAGATCAATCTGTACAAGTCCGGCCTAAACCAAGAAATGGCAGTTCCAGACTTGCTTCGGTCACAAAGCGGAGGAGAAGGGTTGATTTGGGGAGGGAAGCAAGAAAGGTGTTGAGACCAGAATAATTTTGGGAGAGTAGTGTCTCGACTTGTATCAGAAAGTGAAAGCTTCGGAAGCTTGCAAGAGATGAAAGATTTTGGAGAGCTTGCAAAGTTGCCTTTTCTGAGAGTGTTGTGTTTTTCTCCTGATCGAGACTTGTTGTCTGGTGGAAATAGGTAAGACCTATTTATACAAGTCGAGATTGAAACGTACCATGGCCTCATGAAGGAAGAGAGTAAAGGGTGAAATAATGGGAGGAGGTCGTAACCGCATGGTGTTTATGGGTGAAAACGTTTTCACCATTATTTCCTCATTTATTTGACCGCTTTATTCTTATTCACGATTTCTTAATGTGAGCGTAGTGTACCCTGCATGATGTGACCGCCAAACCAAGACCCTGGAAAGAATCCCCCAGTTTGTGTTGATGTCTCGAGTGTTGGTTGCACCTTGAGTGCAAGTGGCAATGCCAGGCTGCAAGTGGCGTGTGTGGCATGTGCGGAATACCTTGGTTGCAGGTTGCACCTTGAGCGCAAGTGGCATGTGCCAATGGCATGTGCGGAATGCCTTGGTTGTAGGTTGCACCTTGAGTGCAAGTGGCAATGCCAGGCTGCAAGTGGCGCATGTGGCATGTGCGGAATTCCTTGGTTGCAGGTTGCACCTTGAGTGCAAGCTAGGCTGCAAGCGATCATGTTGGCATGTGCCAATGGAACGCACATCCAAGTTGGCCCTAGGTTGCGAGGTTTGCAAGCATAGGCTACCAGCGAGCATGTTGGCATGTACCAATGGCATGCGTGGCCAATTTGGCCTAGTTTGCACGGTTTTCAAGCATAGGCTACCAGCGAGCATGTTGGCATGTGCCAATGGCATGCGTGGCCAATTTGACCTAGGTTGCACGGTTTGCAAGCATAGGCTACCAACGAGCATGTTGGCATGTGCCAATGGCATGCGTGGCCAATTTCACCGAGGTTGCACGGTTTGCAAGCATAGGCTACAAGCGAGCATGTTGGCATGTGCCAATGGCATGCGTGGCCAATTTGACCTAGGTTGCACGGTTTGCAAGCATAGGCTACCAGCAAGCATCTTGGCATGTGCCAATGGAATGCGTGGCCAATTTGACCTAGGTTGCACGGTTTGCAAGCTAGGCTACCAGCACCACTTTTGGTATGTGCCAATGGCATATGTGGCGCCGCTGGTATCAGGCGGTCTTGGAAGGGAAGCGCTTGCGGTTTAGGGTTTGACACGTCGAAACCCTAATTAGCGTCCTTTAGTAGAATCGTCGTAGAATCCGCATACGGACTCGGAGTTTGACGGTACGCATGTCCATCTGACCGGAAAATAATTTCCTATGCCCATACGAGTGGAAAATTTAGGTTTCGAGGCATTTTAGGATGTGAAAACGGCTCGTTAGTGAAAATTAGGAAGGATTCAGGAAGGGGCGGTAGTATGCCAGGTTTGCAAGAGTTTTTTGGCATGTGCCAATGGCATGTGGCAGCTTGGCCCTTGGTTTCACGGCTTGGAAAGTTGGGAAGCGGGTGCTTTTGGCATGACGCGGCTATCTTGGCTAGGTGCGTGACCAAGCTAGGGTTTTGGGTCAGAGGCCATGAGGAGACCTTAGACCGCCAGGATTTGTTTCTGGGTTTGAAGGGAAACCGTTGATTGTTGCACGCCTTTACTTTGGTAGCCGCAAGGGGAAGGCCAGTATGATGGCGCGGATAGGGCCAAGGTAAGGGTATTTGACTTGGCGTGGTGTGACTAGCATAGCTAGGGCCAAGGCAGAGTGCGTTTGGCATGGCGCGGCTAGCTTGGGATAGGTGTGGCTGACACGATTTTCCATTGGCACGGAGGTGCGTCTAGCATGGTTGGCATGCTTTGGCGCGGTTGGTGTGGCCTGCATGATTTTCCATTGGCATAGAGGTGCGGCTAGCATGGTTGGCATGCTTTGCCGCGTTTGGTGTGGCTGACATGATTTTCCATTGGCACAGAGGTGCGGCTAGCATGGTTGGCATGCTTTGGCGCGGTTAGTGTGGCTGGCATGATTTTCCATTGGCACAGAGGGGAATTAGGGTTTGCTCGTTGTAACCCTAATTTGAAAAAAATACCCCCATTAATTACTGACTACATGTATTAAATGTTCTAATAAATGTGTCACCGGTGACATTAGGTTATTCGGGGTTTTACAATTTTACCCTTTGTCTAAAAACCACCATCAACATTAAGTCCCCTGCTTAGCTCGGAACAGGAGCTTTGTTGCGAGGTAAGCATAAGATGGTGAAAAACTATCAACAGTAAATCGTAAAGAAAATTGAGGAGGCTTGTATGAACTTTTTATAGATAGGATTTGGAATCCTTGACTCTGGAAGTTTTGCACAAATCGGGAGGCTGGCACAATTGGGAAGCTGAGCGGCATTGGGAAACGGGAAGCTGGGCGTCCTTGGGATTTGGCGCAAGTTCCATGCTAGCTTGGTGGGGCCAACTTAAGCTGGGAAGCTGGTGCAAGTTGGGAGACTGACCAGGATTGGAAATCTTGCACGTTGGGAAGCGTTCTAGGATTGGGAAGCTTGCACGTTGGGAAGCTGTCCAGGATTGGGAAGATGGCTAGGATTGGGAAGCTTGCCTGTATTGTGAAGATGGACAAGATTTGGAAGCTTTCATGTATTGTGAAGATGGCTCCGGTTGGGAAGATGACGCTGGTTTGGAAGCTGGCACGGATCGGGAAGCTCTTGCAAGGGAGACGCTTGCGGTTTAGGGTTTGACATGCCGAAACCCTAATTGGCACCCTTCACTAAAGTTGCTGTAGAATCCTCGTTTGGATTCGGATTTTCGATGTCCGCATACGTATCTTCAAACCTAGGAAATTTCCAAGCTTTTTCAAAGAAGATCTTTGAATTTTTAGCATGTTTAGGGGATTAAAAATGCGATACAGTAAATTTCCAGGAAGTTTTCAGAACTTTTCCAGGTTGCGTGTTGTATGATGTTCTGGTCACCTCTCCTTGCTCGTTCATATGATTGCCATGAAATTTTGGCATGTTGTAGGTAACTTCCATGCAAAGAGAATGGTACATAAAAAAACACTAGATTCCACACCAATTGCTCCCAGTTCATAATTGAACACAGTGTAGTGTAAATTTCCCTCAGCTGAGTTTGTTTGGAAAACGTGTTTCATGACTTCGGTACTTCTTGCACATGTTGTAGAAGCATAATAAGGAACTTGAATGATATTAACTTTCTTAATTTTATGATCGTACTGATTTTCCACGCTTGATCCATCCTAATCCCATGTAATCTTCGTATTAGGTGCTTAACAACGAAGTTGGGAATCATGGGTCCACTAGTACGAGCAACCCTGGAGTTGTTGACGATGAACCACTTGTACCTCCAGGTTATGCAGTATTGATTTCCAATGCAGTGGAAGCGGCTAAAATCCCAATTGAGCCTCAGATGGTGGAACCCGAATCGAGAATAGTAGAAACTGCTTCGTCGGAGGTTGCCCCATGCACAACCTACTCTCATTACATCTCCTTGAATTCCACATCCAAATGATTCGACATGATCCTATCGTACTCTTATGGATGTGACAGTGGGATGCTCAGAAATTACTTAATGAAATATTCTGATAGTGCAGGCTTGGGACCCTCCACGACCCCGTAAAGTGTTGAAAGCATCTTCTAGACAGAGAGATGATGATATTCTTGCGATGTACCCTTGAAGAGTAGATGACCTTGTTGTGAGTGCGAATTTTTGGTTAACTGTGTCTTCTGATCTTTGACAGTGAAGGGATTCCGTATATATCCTCACTCCTCAAGCATGGTTTACATGTTTCCATATTTGTAGTAATTGCTGCTGTGGTGAGGCTCTGGTTGGTATTAACGAGTGAGCGATAATAGTTCTTGGTAGGAGATGTAATCGGAAGATACTATATTATCGTGGTAACAAAGTAAGTTGGCTGAAATTATATGGGCTTCCGTGGAAGTAAAAGTATTGGGTGGATGTGACTATGATCCTTGACATGAAGAAGCGGCGTTGAAGTAGCTTCGGCTCTTGGTGAGGATGTTGAAACTTAGAAAGATAAACGTTAAAGTTTTGGCTTCGGACCCTGGAGCAGCTTATGGAGAGAATACTGAAGCGGAGCAGTTGCATTAATCAGTGTGTTGTTAAACCAGACATCCTTCAAAGCAAACAGTGGTTAGGAATCCCTGGTTCCTTATATCAACCGTGCTTTAGTTTGGGAGCGACTTCTCTGGTTGGAAATAGATGCTTCCCTAATGCAGTGCGGTTGAGGGCTGCATATATGTCTTAACGTTGTGCCTTAGGGAAACATAGAATCTCACATAAATGTTTCATCATGGACCGCACAGTTTTGTGGGTAAAGTCCCTAAAAATCATGCGTATCTTGACAGGAAGAGAGTCTTCGTGAACCCAGGGGGTTTGATGATTTGCTTCGATTTTGGAGAAGTCGTTCCTGATCTTTACATGTGATGAAATTGGATTGCCATTCAAGTGCAACGGTAGAAGGATGCAGGCTGCCAGCGCTGGGAAGATGCAAACTGGAAGTGCAAGTGTGACACAAGCTGTCAGTGCTGGAAAATATGCAAGTTTCCAGCGCTGGAAAGGATGCAGGCTGTCGGCGCTGGAAAGGATGCAGACCGTCGGCGCTGGAAAGATGTAAGTTGTCGGTGCTAGCCATTGAGCAGAGAATCTAGCATTGGAGAGACACTATCTGTTGGTGTTGACCATGTTGTGGTATGTGTCCGGTCATGTGCGTGATGCATGTGTGCCTGACATGTGCGTCCGGTAAGCATGTCTGGCAAGCGCGTATGTTGTTATTTTGGACGCGGACTGTTGGAGCTGGAACTTTGGCTATCAAGATGTAATGATAGCGCTGGAGGCTTCTTTCTGTGGGACGGTGGAATCGATACTTGGAAGGCATGCAGGGTGGATCATGGAATGCTGGTGTTAGCGGTAGCGTGGTAGCAACAAAGTGGGCAAGCATATTCTGGCTATGCACTCCAACGTTCCTCCTTCTTTTTTTGTTGGTTCAAACCTTATCCATAGGTATGCCTACCATAAATCTGTAGGAATATAGTTCCTCTCTTCGAATATTACTGTAGTAGCGTCATCTACTTCATGAATAGTAACTGGTAACCGTTATGATGCAAAGTCGGTATTCATGGTGATGCAACAAAGAGTTGGAGCTGAAACAGGCGGTCCTCCAAATGACGAATGACGTCTTCTTCGAGAAAAGTAAACCATTGTTGAATGGCTTCCTTTGCACTTCTGTCTTCTGAAATTCTTCTGTGTTTTTTTTTTTGAAAGGAAAATGAAACACCTGGCTTATGGTTTTGATTTTCTGGATTTATATGTTGATATGCAAGTGTTACCTATGAGGGTTTTGGGTTATTATTCGGGATGAACCGTTTTTGGATATGGAAGATATGAAAAGATGAATATGTGGTTCCTCTTTTTTTTAGGGATGATGACGCTTTTTGGTATGATACGAACATCCCAGGGAAGATATGGAGTCGTGAACATTGTGTGTTGGTAGATGACATGGGACAGGACATAACATGGCTATTGGTTTTATCATTCCCGTGAAAACTTGAAATGGTAAACCATATATATTCTGTCTAGGAAAGACTTACTCGGTTCCCCGGATCTCATGATGATAAGGGATCCTCGTGTGTAAGATCGGATTTCGCGGAAAGTACCATTGTGATTGTGGAAAGTCCTCGGTCATTTTAAGTTACTTGATGAATGGACAATTTGCTTTCGATTTCTGTGAAGTCCCCAGCCGTTTCATATAGATTCACGACTGGTAACCAGGCTGTCATTTAGTTCCTGTGAAGTCCCCAGACGTTTCATGAAGCTTCACGACTAGTAACCAGGTTGTCTTTCGGTTCTTGTGAAGTCCCCAGCCGTTTCATGTAGTTTCACGACTGGTAACCAGGCTGTCTGGTAGTCGAGTTGTAGATCCCTAAATAGATTGCTTGCTTCTGCCATCCTGATGCCTGGATCAAAGTATGAGATCGATTTCTGAAAGTTGATATGTAACCGAAAGATCAATCCTCCCGCCATGGTCGCTAATTGTTTATGGGTAAAAATCATTTCTGCCGATTTTGGTACATTCGGTAGGTGAGTGAGAAACTGGTTTAAACCCTAAACAAATGTGTTGCACGCGAGCACTTTCTAGATTCGAGAGATCAATCTGTACAAGTCCGGCCTAAACCAAGAAATGGCCGTTCCATACTTGCCTCTGTCACAAAGCGGAGGAGAAAGGTTGATTTTGGGAGGGAAGCAAGAAAGGTGTTGATACCAGAATAATTCTAGGAGAGTAGTGTCTCGACTCGTATCATAAAGTGAAAGCTTCAGAAGATTGCAAGAGATGAAATCTTTTGGAGAGCTTGCAAAGTTTCCTTTTCTGAGAGTGTTGTGTTTTTCTCCTGACCGAGACTTGTTGTATGGTGGAAATAGGTAAGACCTATTTATACAAGTCGAGATTAAAACGTACCCTGGCCTCATGAAGGAAGAGAGTAAAGGGTGAAATAATGGGAGGAGGTGGTAACCGCATGGTGTTTATGGGTGACAACGTTTTCACCATTATTTGACCGCTTTATTCCTATTCACTCTTTCTTAATGTGATCGTAGTGTACGCTGCATGCTGTGATCGCCAAACCAAGACCCTGGAAAGCATCCCCCAGTTTGTGTTGATGTCTCGAGTGTTGGTTGCACCTTGGGTGCAAGTGGCAATGCCAGGATGCAAGTGGCGCGTGTGGCATGTGCCAATGGCATGTGTGGAATGCCTTGGTTGTAGGTTGCACCTTGAATGCAAGTGGCAATGCCAGGCTGCAAGTGGCGCGTGTGGCATGTGCCAATAGCATGTGCAGAATGCCTTGGTTGCAGGTTTCACCTTGAGTGCAAGCGGAAATGCTAGGCTGCAAGTGGGGCGTGTGGCATGTTCCAATAGCATGTGCGGAATGCCTTGGTTGCAGGTTGCGCCTTGAGTGCAAGATAGGCTGCAAGCGATCATGTTGGCATGTGTCAATGGCATGCACGGACAAGTTGGCCCTAGGTTGCGAGGTTTGCAAGCATAGGCTACCAGCGAGCATGTTGGCATGTTCCAATGGCATGCGTGGCCAATTTGACCTAGGTTGCACGGTTTGCAAGCATAGGCTACCAGCGAGCATGTTGGCATGTGCCAATGGCATGCGTGGCCAATTTGACCTAGGTTGCACGGTTTGCAAGCATAGGCTACCAGCGAGCATGTTGGCATGTGCCAATGGCATGCGTGGCCAATTTGACCTAGGTTGCACGGTTTGCAAGCATAGGCTACCAGCGGGCATGTTGGCATGTTTGGCATGTGCCATTTGATAGGGCGGTTTGCTGGCTACAGCGCCACTTTTGGCATGTGCCAATGGCATGTGGCGGCATTGGAAGGGAAGCGCTTGCGGTTTAGGGTTTGACACGCCGAAACCCTAATTAGCGTCCTTTAGTAGAATCGTCGTAGATTACGCATACGGACTCAGATTTTGATGGTCCGCCCGTCCATCTGACCGGAAAATAATTTCTTATACCCACATGAGGGAAAATTTAGGGTTTGAGGCCGTTTAGGATGTGAAAACGCCTCGTTAGTGAAAATAAGGAAGGATTCAGGAAGGGGCGGTAGTATGCCAGGTTTGCAAGAGTTTATTGGCATGTGGAAGTTTGGCCCTTGGTTGCACGGCTTGGCAAGTTGGGAAGCGGGTGCTTTTGGCATGACGCGGCTAGCTTGGCTAGGTACGTGACCAAGCTAGGGTTTTGGGTCAGAGGCCATGTGGAGACCTTAGACGGCCAGGATTTTTTCCTGGGATTGAAGGGCAACCGTTGATTGTTGCACGCCTTTACTTTAGTAGCCGCAAGGGGAAGGCCAGTATGGTGGCGCGACTAGGGACAAGGTAAGGGTGTTTGGCTTGGCATGGTATGACTAGAATAGCTAGGGCCAAGGAAGACTGTGTTTGGCATGGCGCGGCTAGCTTGAGCTAGGTGTGGATGGCATGATTTTCCATTGGCACGGAGGTGCGGCTAGCATGGTTGGCATGATTTGGCGCGGTTGGTGTGGCTGGCATGATTTTCCATTGGCACAGAGGTGCGGCTAGCATGGTTGGCATGCTTTGGCGCGTTTGGTGTGGCTGACATGATTTGCCATTGGCACAGAGGTGTGGCTAGCATTGTTGGCATGATTTAGCGCGGTTGGTGTGGCTGGCATTATTTTCCATTGGCACAGAGGTGCGGCTAGCATGGTTGGCATGCTTTGGCGCGGTTGGTGTGGCTGGCATGATTTTTCATTGGCACAGAGGTGCGGCTAGCATGGTTGGAATGCTTTGGCGCGTTTGGTGTGGCTGGCACGATTTTCCGTTGGCACAGAGGTGTGGCTAGCATGGTTGGCATGCTTTGGCGCGGTAGGTGTGGCTGGCATGATTTGCCATTGGCACAGAGGGGAATTAGGGTTTGCTCTTTGTAACCCTAATTTGAAAAAATACCCCCATTAATTACTGATTACATGTATTAAATGTTCTAATAAATGTGTCACCGATGACATTAGGTTATTCGGGGTTTTATAATTTTACCCTTTGTCTAAAAACCACCATCAATAGCCGCAACCTCCCATCTTTCTATATTCTTCTATTCTGACACGATTCCGCATTCTTCGCCAAATTTACTACACGTATCCCTTATTCCATCCAGCTTCTGACACGTCCTTTTCAACCGTTTATGTCTCATCTTCACATTAAATGTGTTTATCTTCTCGAGTATTCTTCTCTCTATATATACTCTTTTCATTCTTCTTTATTCTTCTTTTTTACTTTCTTTCTTATTTTCCCTGCAACTTTCTTCACTGTTCTTCCGCGAATTCCGCTCCTGCTACTGTACTTTTTTCTTGATTATTCTTCTTTTGATTTTTACTTTCTTCTTCATTACCATACTAAAATGCCTCCAGCTGGTCGTAAAAATGAAATTGCATTTGAAGAAGTTCGAAAGAAATTTCAAACCAGAGGTTTTAAATTATATCTCATTCCTGGTCAAAACCCTAAATCTAAAATTTCCATTAATCTATTTTCTGATCATCCTTGCAATCATGAGGAGGTCATAGTCTCGCTGGCCTTCCCATTCTCCTTTATGATCCTGAACGTCCTTTATTTTATTAAATACTTTCTCATGCGAAGTTCTCGCGAGATATTTATCAATTAAGTGGGGATTGCATTCGTCTTATGCTTGAGTTCGCCAACCATGGTGCTGGCAAGGGATCTCTTTATCCTGATAAAGCTAAAAATCTTAGGTTCGCTGACGTTGCGATTGTTCATGCGAACTATACCGTGGAAAATTTCTTTGCGAATTATGAGATAATTCCTATGAAGAAAGACAGTACTTGCTAGGGAGTTCGCTTAAAGAAGAAGGATGATGTTGCTGATGACAAGATACTTATGCAAGATATTGATTGGCATCCTGGAAAAAACATATCCCCACGTTACTCCAGCGATGATGAATGGTGTATCTTCCCTTTAATTTTAAAGGGTCTGTACATCTCTGGATCTCATGTTTTGCCTGCGAATCTCGCAGCATATGAACCATGGGCATTCACTTGGCCTGAGAGAGAAACTAAGGTATATTTCCACACTTTGCTTGAGTTATTATTCTTTTCACTCTCATATATAATTTTTCTGACCACTCTAATGTTTTCACCTGCGAAATTATCAGATTGAAAGGTTGAAGGCAAGCTATATTAATACTGGAAAAATTAGTACTTTATCAGTTCTTCAATCATTCACAGATGAAGTAAGAAATATTCTCTTATGATTCTTCACAATATATTGTTGCCTTTATTTCTTATCTTTATCTGTGTGTGTAGGTCATCGTTGTAGTGGAAAAACCTGCCAAAGTTGCGAAAGCTAGGGGTAAAGGAAAAGGTGCTCCTCGCAAGGAGAATTCTGCTGCTCCTCCTTTGAAGAAACGGAAAGTCCAATCTCCCTCTCCTTCAGATCTTCAATTTAGTAAAAGTTCTGATAGTGATGATGACGAAGATGAAGATATTAATGCTTCTTTTATCCAAGAAAATTCTCCACCTGAATCTTCCATGGCACAGTTGTCTGGTATTTTCTCTAACACTATGCAGGAAGTTGGTGATACTCCTCTTACCAACGCCTGCAACTATCTAGCGACTATTTGTGATGCCCCTATTTTAGAGAATAATGAATCTCTTCGCGGGGTTTCAAGATCTATTTCTGCAAGTTTCTTACATTCGCTTAATATCCTGGTAAGTTTTCATTCTTATACTTTTCTTCTTTTACTTTTGCCTTGAATTCATAATTAATTCCTAAAATTCGCTGCATTATTTCGCATGCTGGGAAAGCTTCCTTTGCTATTATCTCAGATTTGGATAAGAGGCGTGCGGCTTTCGCAAAGAAGAATCTAAAACTTCTCAACAAAAACGTAGAATCGGAGGTTGAAGTCGCCTGTCTTCGCGAGAAGGAGAAGCAAAATGAAGGATTGGAGATCGAAGATGTTAATCTTCGCGAAAGAATCAAACAATTGGAATCAGACAATTCTCTTCAGAAGGACAAAATATCTAATCTTTAAGATGCCAATAAGCAACTCTATGGTATGGGATTCTTTTTCTTTCCCCTTTATTTTATTTTCTCAAAAATTTCTTCTTATAGAGCTTATCATTTCGCAGACATCTATGGTCTTACTAATGAAGATATTCTTCTTCATACATTTCCCAATCTCATGGATGATGATACCCTTCTTGAACATCTAAATACTTCTCTAAATAGTTTTTCGAATGATAAGATTGAATCTCTTCCCATAAATGAACTTAGATCCAAACTTTGCCTTTTAGAAATTGAACATAGATCTGTCTTGGATATGGCTAATAAATTTAGACAATTATTTCACAACTCTAAAGAAGAAATCCATAAGTTACAAGCCAAATATAGTGATCTGATAGATGAGAAATATCGTATTTCTCTCCAAGGTGCTCAGACATTAGCGAAATTTCAAGAAATTCTTCTTGAGATTCAAATTGAAAGAGATGACCTCAATCATAGAAATGATGTACTCTGCGAAAGAGAGAGTCAAACTCGCTCCCGTCTTCTCATAAATGACGATGATGAATTCACTTGGGCTGCGAAGGTTCTAGATAATGCCAGGAATAATTTAGGTGTAGATGTTAGTCTTCAAGTTGAGCAAACAGCCTTGATTAGAGATATGATTTCTAACAGAGAAGGTTGTTAACTGTTCTTCCTCATTTGATTATTTAATTTTCACAACTTTCCATCAAATTGTTGATTTATTGTTGTACTTTCACAGAAGCTGAGGAGAGATATCGCAGTAGAATTGAAGAACTTGAGAATGAAAAGGCAAAGCTCGCAAATGATCTTTCTTCTTGCAATGAGAAATGTTCAACATTGAAGTCTCAACTGAAGATCACTATTGCGAATTTTGGGAATGTTGTAATTTCTTATCGTAATGATACTATCAAGGCGATCTATGATGACAACAAGATTCCTTACTCCAAATATCCTTGTCTTTTAGACAACATCCCGGAGAATGTGCCTATCTTGATCATTTATGATAGTAAAGCTGATGAAGGAGAAGAATTTAAAGAGGATGGAAATGGTGAATCTGATGAAGATAAGGAAAAGAGATTTAGTGAAGAATCTGATGGAGATAATGATGAATCAAGCTCGAAATAGATTTTGCTTCCTTGCTTGCTCCCTTGTAAAACTTGTACATTCAGTCTTCAATCTTTTATTCTTGTAATCTATCACTATGAATTTCTCCAATCTTTAATATAAGTTCTTTTTCTTTTGTTCTTTCCTGCGTGTGTTAGAAAACATTTCTCTCTTGAAATATGACTATCCAAAATACAATTAACTTTTTATGCATAAATCTATCATTGAAAACAAATAACACTTTAACTTTTTCTATGCATTCTCATACTTGCCTTTGTTATTTGTATTCAGATGAGTGATTGATCAAGCTACCTCTGTTTAATAAAATAATTTGCGACAAAATCGCAATTCTCTCTGCATAATATCGCAATCATAAATTGTTAGAAAATCACAATTATCTCTATATAATCTCGCAATTATAAATTTTAAAATTGCACTCTTTCTTATATTCTGATGTGGTCTTATTTTTCCTTCCTAAGTAAAGGTCTTATTTTGCCATCTTTTTTTCTTTTGCGACAAAATCGCAGGACGTCTCTACACTTTCATATAGAATCCCATTGATTTTGTCTTAACTTTTTGATCTTTTGTATTTTTGCTGCGACAATATGACAGGTCTAAATTATCTCTTGCGAAATTAAATCCCCATGATATTGTCGTCTTGCGAAGAAATCGCAGGACGTCTCTACACTTTCATGTAGTGACCCCTTGATCTCGTCTTATCTTCTCTTTTGTATTATTGCCTCTTCAGGAATATTGCACAAATATGACAAGTCTTAATACTCCCGTGAGTAAAAAGTCTCATGATATTTGCATCTTAAGACACTTATTAGCTCCCTAATGGAGGGTGCCACCCTTATCTCCCCCATGGTTTCCCTTTCAAGGAGACGTACATCAGCCATACAAGACTAGCTCCTCCCATCCAGTCTTAACAATAGCCAGTTGTGTTCGCAACCTCTTATACCTTTTGCCTATATGGCTTATGGTTACGATACTGCACCCTAAGTGGGATTTTCTTCGGGCCGAGTGCATCATAGCCAAGACTTGCCAAGAATAGACAGGGTAGTTTCATATGCCCCGGACACCCTTGGCTCAACCGTGTACCTCGGCGCCTTGGTCATACTCTGCACCCCTTAGGAGAGTCCTTCTTACCTTAGTCGCCCAACTCAAGTCATATGCTTAATTTGAGAATCCAAGGTGCCTCTCCTGGATGGGCTTTCATTGATCCCAAATCTCCATGACTCAGGTTCCAGCAGCGGTGTGACCTTATCGCTGAGTCATGTAACAGATACCCCATTTTATGACGTACTTTAGGTCTTACATTTGCCTCTTGCGAAATTTTATTCGCAAGCTAGGGTGTACGCCATAAAGGTTCGTCCCATTCTGGATCTTAAATGATCGTTTCTTGCAAAATTTTCGCACATTCTCATTTCATTTTAATCATTAAGGAAAAAATATATTTTTTGAAATTTTTGCAACAAACCGATTATACATCTTTTTTTCTTTTTCTCAATATTTTTTTTATTTCACAGTTTGAAATTTTTACCTTTATTGTTCTCTGCCTCTGCGAGATTTTCTCCACTTGTTGTTTTCAGCAAGTTCTGATTCTGCAACCTTCCTTCTTTTCTTTGTTCTACTTAATCGACCATCAATCTCTCACTTCTTTGTCTTTCTTTGATGTTATACTTCCAACTCCCCTTCTTCGCAGCTCTTTCTTCGCAAGATTCTACATCAATTTCATAGCACTTCTTTCCTTCAACCCAATCTCCCTTTATTACTCCAATGCCATTAGGATGTGGAAACTTAATGCACTGGTGGAAAGTTGATGCCACACCTAAAATCCCATGTAGCCAAGGTTGACCAATTAAGGCATTGTAGGGCGACTCCACATCGACAATACATAATAGAATCTTGGAAGATATCCCCTTTAATGGAATTCACATTGTGATCTCCCCTTTAGGTTTATTGGCAGTGTCGTTAAAACCATAAATTTTATAGGTTGAAGGTATTAGATCCTCATCTCTGCCTCCCATTGTCTTATATGTATGATAAAACGGGATATCTACAGAACTCCCTGTATCAATTAAAACTCTATTAATTGCCCATGAATCTTCGGCCTCATCATCTTCATCTTCTCTTTGTTTTGGGTTTATCTCTAGTCTCACCACCAATGGATTTTCATGGATTTCGCCAGGTTCAAGTACTTCTTGTGCAGTGAAAGAAGAGTCTGCTTTTGCCACTCTTCTAATGGCGAAGCTTTCACAATATTCAATATTTCTCTCACATCAGCATCTCTTGCGAAAACTCTGCTTAGGACATTGTCATGGAAATCTTCGATTATTTTGTACGAATGTACAATAGAGTTACAAAATAAAAATTTTACCTTCGCCCCAAATTCTATGACAAATGTTTCTCCTCCTTTTGGCGCATTAACTCTATGAATTTCTAGTGATGGTGGCAAGAGTTGAGATTGAGGGTTCCCTATTAGAAAATGATTTAGATTTCCCTGGTCTATCATTCTGAGAATGATTCTCTTTATGTTTCTGCAGTTATTTGTAGAATGTCCATGAAAGTGATGATAAGAGAAAAATTCTTGGCTCTTGTTACTTGAAAGCGGTTCTTTTCCCATGTTCCAAGGTGTTGGTATATTCTCCATTAAAATTATTGCTTCCCAATTTTTTTCCACACTAGTATTCAAAGGTGGCATCTTGATCTCCTCCCATGTCATTCTTTGACTTCCTGATCCTCTCTAATAGTTTTGTCTTTTTCCTCTATATGTTTCTTGTGGCTGATCAAGTCTTTGAATTTTATTGTTCCCACCTCGACTGTAAAGATTTCTTTCTCTTTTGAATTCTTTTTGATCCCTGCTTCCCAAAGCTACCAACTTCTGTTGGTTGTCATTCTTATTTTCTTATTGGACCTGCGAAGTGCTCGCAACCATATTTACCAATTTTGGTAGCAAACTCGCATTCGCTGCTGATGAGCTTGTATTTGCAATAGGATACGATTCCATTTTATTCTGTTTTTCTTCAAGAGCAATGTATTCCTCCTGCAACTCCCGTAATTCAGTCATTGTGATTGTATTTTTTATTCTAAAAATTTGAATGTATAGCAGATTGGTTGCGAACATTGCATTGATGAATGATAAAATGAGATATCTCTCATCCACACGTCCAGCCATCTCACTTTCTTATGGTTAGATGCTTCAAACTTTCTCCAATTCTCTGCTTTAATCCAAATACATATTCAATGCCTGGTCGCGAAGAGTTGTTACTTATGTATACCCCTAAGAATGTAGTCTTCAAATGGTTGAAAGATGTTATCGTATTCTTGGGTAAACCTTCAAACCATTTCAGCGCCTCCCCTGTTAAACTAGATGAAAAATACTTGCACAATACAGCATCATGATTTTCCCATTGTAGCATACACCTTACATACGCCTTGATGTGTTAGATTGCACATGTTGTTCCATCGAAAATGCTAGTTAATGCAGGCAGATTGCACTTTGGGGGTATTCCTCCTAGTTGTACCTCTTGTGTGAATGGAGTTTTCGCAGCTTCTTCTATAGCTTCATCCAATTGTCTCCTACCTCCTTCCCTCCTATTATTCAGCATTCCTCTCATTTCTTCTAGTTCTCTTAAGATTTGTTCATTTACCCCGGATGCTGGTTCCATTGGTATCTTCAATTCTGCTTCTCTTCTCCTGCGTTCTTGCATGTCTTGTGCTATGAGAGTTTGATTTCCTTCCCCAGTATTTTCTTCTTGTATTTCTCTGCGATCTTCTATTTCATTTCTTTTATGAATTTACACACCATTATATATCTCATTTTCTGCTCTGCAATTTTGCTCACTCCTTATCAATTCTCTTTGTTTCCTTTCGATTCTCCTTTGTATTCTATCATATTCTTCATTGATATTATTATTGTTGCGGTTTTTCTCGCGTCTTCTTTCTCGATTATCATGGTTGTTCTGACGTATTACTTCTTGGAATTCTCTTTCTTCCACTTCTGCTCTTAATCTCTCTCTCTCGCAGGCTAAACGTGCATGTTCAACAAAATGTCTCTCAATTTATTCTTCAATTACTTGCTCATTTCTGTGATTTTCTCTCCCATGTAATATTCTTCTTCCTTCTTCTTGGTTTTCTTCATCACCTTGGTTATTTCGTTCCTGGCACTGCCTGTCTTATGGAATTTTGCCATGTGGAATGTATCAATCTTCAATCATTTCTTTATTTTCGCGACGTTCTTCATCTAAATTTTGCACCTCTTGCCGAATATTACCATAAACATTTTCTACAAATGAGTTTCGTCTTTCTTCCCTTCCAATTGATATTGAACTTGATCTTGTAGTACTTCTTGACCTTCTATTTTTTAGTCTCATATTCTCCATTCTCAATTCATGATTCTGTCTTGTCAAATTAGCACGTTCTTCTGCTTCTACTCTCCTTTCTTCATGTATTCTTTGTCTCAATTCCTCTAATACTTCAGTTCTTTCATATCCATGAATTATTCCTCCAATTGCTTCTTTAGCTCTCTCTTCTGGTGTTTCATTTCTTAAATGTTTCTCCTCTTCCGCTTCACCTGCTGAATCTGACTTCCATGTGTGTATACTCTCTATCATAATCCATAGTTCTATTTTGCGTTGGTGTATGTTGAATTGGTTATTGAATTTGATTTTCTCCATCATTTCTTGTATTAATTCTTGACGGTTCTCCAGTTTTGTTTCTTCTTTCTCCAGCAAGTCTTTTACTCCTCCTCACAGTTGTTGGTTGTCTTGAAGCATTTCTTCTTCTAGCCATCTCTTCAACCTTAATGAATTGTTGAAAATTATATGAAATCTACCACAAACTGCTCCAAATTATTTCAAATCACAATATTAATTTTCACACTATCAACAAGGACGAATTCCTGTTTCTAGCGCCAATATGTAGTAGCAAGAAATCCCACACTACACCCCTCACAAGAATTCATACAATCAAGTCATTTTAAGATGAACAATCACAATCTTTATTGATTAATCTCACAAATCTTACAAAAAAGGAAAGAAATCAAACTAAGAAATTAACAACTATTTTGGACTTTCTATCTCTTAATGACTTGATCATCACTCGAAAAAGATATCTCTCTTCCTTACGCTTATTCACCTCCTTATATAGGGATTTACATAGTGGGTGGCAGTCAATCTGTCCTTTATTTTAGGATCTGACTTGCGATATTCTCACAAGCTTGTTAGTGATACTTCCTCGCAAACCTCTTTCGTTCGAAAGATTATCACACTTTCTTCATGTTTATACTACCGTCATCTATTACGTCACTTTCCTAACCATTCTGCGACATTTGTAATGAGTTGTTAAAATTTCGCAAGGGTGTTGTTGTTAACTTCGCAAGACTGTTTCTCCTGCGATATTCTGATCCTACAGTTGATATATGGAGAATCTTGTTTGTATATTCCAGTAGGTATGTCTATGTTCTTGTTTTATTTTTATTTGGTTACTTTTTGCAGTTCATTTTAGAAATTTCCCATCTTAATTTATACGTTGGATGACTCAATTACATTGAAGAAAATGTAATGTTTAAGTGTGGGGGAGCGGTTAACTTCTTACTTTACTTTTTCAGGAATTTCCTTGCAAATCATGATCAGCTATTGAGCGGGTCTATTATAGGTTTGTAGGTATATTATGACCAGCTGTTGAGCGGGTCTAAAAAAATAAATAATAAAAAATATGATTGTTAGGGTTATGACCAGCTGTGTAGCGGGTCTTATTCTTTTTCTTGCATATTATAACCATATGTGTAGCGAGTCTTATTCTTTTCCTTGCATATTATGACCAGCTGTAGAGCGGGTCTAAAAAAAATTAAAATAAATATGATGACCAGCTGTTGAGCGGGTCTATTCTTTTGCTTTCTTATCATTTTATGACCAGCTATTGAGCGGGTCTATTGTAGGTTTGTAGGTATATTATGACCAACTGTTGAGAGGGTCTATTCTTTTGCTTTCTTATCATATTATGACCAGCTGTTGAGCGGGTTTATTCTTTGTTTTGCTCAAGGATTAGCAAAATATAAGTGTGGGGGTGTTGATAAGCACGTAAGTGCTACATTTTATACCCATATTTATATTAGCTAGGACTCGATATATTGGCTAATGACACTATTTTAGTGCTTTTGTAGAAAGTACAAGCAAATTCTGGTCACCCGAGAAATACACAACTAAACTGGGAGTTTAAATGGCGTTTGCGACCGAAATTATTTCTCATGGAACCAATGTCATTTCTTGTTGCTGCACTACTCATTTCACATCTAGGAAGCACAACAGTAAAGAGGATAGACTAAAGTGGGCCGGGTACTGATCCAAATGAAGTTTGCTACAATAATGTGTGAAAGTGGCGGCTTAAATACATGTCCATTTCTCCTCCACGATTCTCATCAGTATTTTATGTTCACTACCAAACACAAAAGAGCAAGTTGGTGGCATCTTCCATTTTAGAGTTCAAGACTACACAGAGAAAGAGAATATTATGTCGTCCAAGTTTATGCTGAGATGGTTACTGAGTTGTTGTTGTGGACAAGCTTGTTTGAGCTATGACAACCAGTGGGTACAGGGTTTGACAAGGCATAGATTGGTGTTCGATTAAGAGCAGTAGGCAGCAAACAAAGGAAGCTGGAAGTTGATCGAAAATGGAGTCGAAGTTATGCCGGAAATTCAACAACAATGAACTATAGATTTCGATTGTGCTTGTTGGGGGTCTATGTATAGAGCTTATATGTGATAGAAGATGACAACCAAGTTCTTGTTACGTAATTATTTGAAGACATTTAACGGTGGTTATGGATAGCAGGGACGAATGGAGATGTAAGCTGGTGCTGGCCAGAATTTAGGTGATCAGGAAATGGAGTCTAGGATGGAGTTGTTGCTAGCTATGTCAAAGATTTTTTAGCCGGTGGATGCCAAGACTTGGTCATAATCAAGGAGAAGAACGATTTCAACATGAACATGAATATATGGTCCGTAAGTTATTTCCCACGATCTTGTGGGATCTCCATATATAATTCAGAAGGTTTCCTTCCCACCATTCAACGTGTGTAGGAATTATCTCTTTATTCCTACCTGCACACATGTGAGACCCATAAAAAAGTCATCTTATTGAGTGAAATTATCATAAAATACTTTTAAGTGAAGCAGAAGTCGAGGCGAAATGCTTATTGATCGCTCTCAAACACGCGTTCTCTTATTATGGTGTGGTTATTTCTCACTCAACATTTAGGAATGAGAATATGTTCCTTGGTATTTCTAACTTCTTATTACTAGCATGCAGAAACTCTATCTCCTCATAGCTCTTTGGATGCTTGGGAAGCTGGAACGCTTTGAAGTTGGAGTAAGTTTTTTGGGTATACCTCTCGTAAGCCCTCACGAGACTATAACTCGTCCACTAGGGACAACTAGAGGTTTAAAGGCATGTTTCACATGCTAAGTGCAACCGTGACTTCGACGACAATGAGTTGTTGTACCTTATTTTATTTTTGTAGTTTGCTTGAGGACTAGCAAAAATCCAGTGTGGGGGAATTTGATAGGTGCAATATTTTCACTAGTTAGGCACTCAAATGCTTTGCTATCTTGGTAGTTTTCGTATCATTATGCTTTGATTTTGTTTATTTTGAGTTTCTTAGGTGTCTGAGGATATCTTGACCAAAAGGAAGTAGAACCTGTTAGAGCATTGCTCGGTCGAACTCGCATGCGTTGCTATCTCAAGCATGTTTGTTAATGTTAGTGATCAAAACTATAAAGTCTTGATTTCTAGTCTACTATAGCTAAGGTCTCGGACTAGGATAGAAAGTGTAGTTGAGCTCAAGAACTCCATGTCAATCATCATACAAGACGAAGGACTACTCAAGGAACCAGTGGATCTTCATCGACTAAAAGGTATGTGGAGACTTGAACTTATCTATCACTCAAAAGTATATCTACTCTATCTCTTATCTTGAGACAAAAGTCGTCTTACTATATAGACTAAGAATATACACATGTGATATTTCGAGCTGAGTATATCTCGCTTATCTATTTATCGAAATATGTGTTGGTAAAGCTTTCGATTTAGCCAAGTTCATCTTTACCTAGTGACGAAAGTCATGTTATGTTTCAATCACTTTGGAAATCGCTCTGACGAAAACTAGTTTGTGAATAACAACTATATGACGTCCTCTGAGAATGTGTCAATGGTTGAAATAAGAGTTTCGACAATATGACCACTGGGGGATATAAACATTATTGTGGTAACACATATATGTATAAGTCCTTAGCACTTGAACCAAAGTTTGCGAACTTTGTTGATCAAGTGAAACCGGAACTTGAGCAGTCAACCCAGTCCGCGAACTCAGTCTGCGAACGTGCGTAGTTCTCGAACCCGAGAATTTCTGTTGGAGTTGTAGCTCGGTTTCAGTCCGTGAACTGACGGAAGTTCTCGAACCCTAGAATTTCTGCTGGAGTTTGTAAACTCCAACCGGTTAACTTGAGTTCGCGGACTGGTTCGAGAACTTAATTTCTGCTGGAGTTTGTGAACTCCAACCGGTTAACTTGAGTTCGCGAACCCAGTCCACAAACTTGAGTGGTTATGTCTAAAAACGATAATTCGTGAACTTATCTAAATTATCTAAGGAATGCTATTGCAAACCGTGGATTTATAGTTATGAATCGATTCGAGTGAATCACATCGTTTTTACTTCAATTGTGTCTTGTGTAGTACATGAGATCTCATAGAAATTGAACAAGTCTCTAACTAGTTCATTTGAGTCATTTGGACTAGTTATGGCGAAGAAGAATATGGTTGATATGAAAGTTACCATTTGGTTGACCAATATTGAACCAACTATTGTACATGTTTGGGTACGGTTACACAAACCCAAATCATCAAGTACATGTGTGTATGGAAATCTAAGTTTTTGATATACCGGTTGAGATATATTAGCTTGTATCTAATCAGGTTTTCATCTAACGGTGAATATTGAATGCTATGTTACTAAGCTAACATTGATTGCAAACCTAGATTTGAAGGACTATATAAGGGAGAACTTTAGCAACTGGGAAACCTAATCCCCACACATTCTGTGTGATACTAGTTTTCTAAGCTAGAGTCGATTCTCCTTTAACCTTTGGTTTTCTTCTTCTAAAACCAGGTTAACGACTTAAAGACTTTATTGGGATTGTGAAGCCAGAACGATACTACTTTTCTTATAGTTATGTGATCTGATCTTGCTGTTTCTATCGTACGAGTACAATTGTAATAATTGGCTTGAGATTTCTATCTCTGATATGCAATATATAAAAGTAATCACAAATATCTTCGTCTCATCGTTTGTGATTCCACAATATCTTTTTTTCGCTGCGTCGATTAAGACTATTGTGAGGTGATTGATAAACTGAGCTGTTTTTTGGGAATATAAGTCTTGTTTTATTGATTGGTTCATGTTCACCTTGATTTATCAAAAGACGGAACAAAACTCATAGGTTTATTCGTGGGAGACGAATTTATCTATCTTATTGACTTTTTTGTGTGAGATAAATTTATTTATTTAAAGTCTTCGACTTTGGGTTGTATCAACTCTTGGTTGTGGGTGAGATCAGCTAAGGGAATCAAGTGAGAAGTATCCTGCTGGGATCAGAGGCATATGAGCATAATTGTACCTTGGAACAGTGTGAGATTGATTGGGGTTCAACTACAGTCCAGACCGAAGTTAATTTGGAGTAGTCTAGTGTCTGTAGCGGCTTAATAAAGTGTATGTTTAATCTGGACTAGGTCTCGGGGTTTTTCTGTATTTTCGGTTTCCTCGTTAACAAAATTCTGGTGTCTGTGTTATTTCTTTTCCGCACTATATTTTTATATAATTTAAATAAAACAGGTTGTGCGTTGTTCAATCAATTAGAATATCCGACCTTATTGGTTGTTGATTTAAATTAATTGACACTTGGATATTGGTCTTTGGTACCATCCAAGTTATCTCTCTTTGATTAGACTCGCGAATCATACTTGCTTGAGTAAATCAAATTGAGAGATTGAGATAGTAACTCCTTGAGTATTTTCTATTGATTGAGTCTAGTTGATTCTCTAGCAAATAACTCGGAGTTGTCCATACGGATTGATAATCGAAATATCGGGTATGTTTGTTAGACCCCCACTTTTTCAGAACCTTTTCAAATCCGGGATTTCTTCACACCATCTTGAAAGATAACGAAAAGACAAAGAGAACGGCGAAAGAATTGAGCGATTCCGACGTCGCATGAAAAAGTTATAAGCATTTGAAGCAAGTCAAAGTTGCGAAAAACTAAGACAACACATAATTTATATTAACACCCCATCGTATGTTAAGGGGCTTGAGAAACTGACATCTGAATATTGATTATAAAAGTGTTTCTGGCAGCAACAGAAGGAGATGGACTTGATCCTGGAATGGAGAGTAAGAAGACGATGGCTGCTACCATCGATTGGCTGGGAGAATCAACTCGAGAAGGAGGATATATGTGTTTTTATTAATACTGACTGATTTTGATAATGTCAAAGGAGATGGATGGAGTTTGTTGTTGAAGGATAACTACTAATAATGATGATGTTTGGTGACTGGCACATATTTTTGTGTTGTTGGAGTTGACCGGAGAAGTACGAGCTGGTGATGAAACTCGGTGGAAGATAATTAAAGTTGTTGTTGATGAAATAAATAACTGTCGGATATTGACGGAGGTTGGCTGCTGCTCATACCATAGATTTGTTTTAATGGTTGAGCAGAACGGAAAAGAGAGTTGTTGTCAATAGCTATTAGACATATAACATACGTGACTAGTTAAGTCACGTATGTTTCTAGTTTCCTTAGTTATATCTTGTATTTTATATAGGAAATATTTTGTGACCAAGTTTTTGTATATCCTGTATATATCTTTAAATTCCTTGTATCCAAAGGTATATTGATTGTAATCTTTGAGATATAAACATGCAAGTTTTCCTTTGTGTTTCTCATCCATTAAAAACACCCTAATTATGAGTCTCAACTTGGTATCACCTTGGTTTTCCTCCAAGGGCATGTGTTTCTATCTCTTTTTCAATCTTCTCTTTTTGAATCAATATTTTTTTTAGGTCAGCATGACTCCAGAACCATCAAAAACTCCTCAACCCGCCATCTCTGATGAGGATTCTTTTTCTTGGACCGAGATCCCTTTTGCTAGACTCCATGGAGCTATTTCTGAAAATCTCAATTGTAACAATTTTCTTATTTGGAAATATCAGTTCTTACCCTATTTGCAAGGTTATGGTCTTGAAGGTTTTGTTAATGGTTCCATCAAGTGTCCACCGGCTCAAACTGACAACTCTTCTTCAAAATATAAGTTTTTCTCTTGGACTTGAACCGACAAGCTTATACTTGGATGGATTTTATCATCGTTGACATCTCCTATTTTAGTTAAAGTGAAGTCATGCAAGACGTCTTCTCAGGTTTGGACTAAACTTGAGAAATTTTTTGCCTCTAAAACTGATGCTACACTTATTCACTTAAAGTCTTCTCTTCAAACCATTACCAAAGGAAACTTATCTATGGCTGACTACATACAATCGGTTTGCAATATTGTTGATTCCCTTGCGGCTAGCGGTCATGAAATTTCTAGTGCTGAATTTTGTCATTATGTTCTCAAAGGCCTTGATTCATACTATAAGAGTATTTTCAGTTATCTGATTAAAACTATGAGTTTGATTACCACTGATCAGTTTGAATCCATA
The DNA here is from genome assembly GCA_023529315.1 of Papaver bracteatum. NCBI lineage: Eukaryota > Viridiplantae > Streptophyta > Magnoliopsida > Ranunculales > Papaveraceae > Papaver > Papaver bracteatum. Next base: position 818,905 of record JAJJWX010002698.1, read on the forward strand.
CTTTTGTCTTATGATCTTCGTGTGAATGCTCAAAAAAAATTGTTTCCTACTCCACATGAAGCAAATATTGTGCGTACGAATCATCCCAGTGATGCACCTATCACAAAGAATGGCACTCCAGCTACTATGTTCCAGATTTTCATACAACCCTATCATGATGCGAGAAATTATTGGAAGCATTACGATGAGAACTATTATCCCCGCGTCATCCATGACCAAAGAATGGTCCTAAAAGAGGTGGTAAAAGTCACTCTTCATCGTCTGTACCTCGTGCTGCATATACTGATACCCACAATCCTATCAATATCTATGATTGGCTTCATGACAGTGGTGCAACAAATCACATGAAAAATAATCTGGGTAATCTTCAAACTCATTACGAATATACCGGTCCTGATCAGGTTAAAATTGATAGTGGTGCAAATCTTTTCATATCCCATACCGGTAATGATGTTTTACAAACTCCTACCCGTAAGTTTGTACTTTCTAATGTACTTCATGTTCCACATTTGTCTCACAATCTTCTCTCAATATCTCAATTTTGTCGTGACAATGATGTGGTTTTTGAATTTTGTGATGATTTTTTCCTTGTTAACGATCGACTTACGGGGGAGGTGGAACTTCGGGTACAGCTTAGTGATGGTTTATACACTCTTCAGCATGTCACTCCAAAAGCTCTTGTTGGTGAACATGCTTCTATTCAAACTTGGAATCAACATTCAGTTCATCCAATGCTTCGTACTGTTCAATCGGTTGTTCGTCGTCATTGTCTTCCAGTTTCCAGTTCTAAAATTTATTTTTGTTCCTCATGTTTAGAGAATAAGAGTCATAAACTTCCTTTTCAATCTAGCATTAAGGTGTATGATCATCCTTTAGATTTGATTGTGTCAGATGTTTGGGGACCTGCTCTTATTTTATCCAATGAAGGTTATCGTTATTATATTTTATTTGTTGATGCTTTTAGTCGATACACATGTATATTTCCTCTGCATGCTGAATCTGACGCGTTGCAAATTTTTATTACATTCTCTAAACATATTGAAAATATCTTTAACACTAAATTTAAGGTGTTTCGGTCCGATAATGGTGGTGAATATCGAAAATTTACTAAAGTTTTACAAGCCTATGGCAGTCATCATCGTTTCTCTTGCCTTCACACTTCCGCACAAAATGTCTTAGTAGAACGTCGACATCGTCATGTTGTTGAAAGTGGTCTTACTTTGTTGTTTCTAGAATCGGTTCCATTATCCTTTTGGTACGATGCTTTCTTTACAAATACTTTTCTTATGAACAGATTGTCTTCCGCTCCAACTGGTTTAAAATCCCCTTATAAATTACTTTTTAATCGTGTGCCAGATTATTTATCATTATGCACCTTTGGTTGTCTTTGCACTATGGGAAAAACAATAATCTACAACCCCAAAAATCAGTTGCCGTACATGTACGACAACGTTTCTCCATAGGTTACATAGGGGGGGGGGTTGTAGAAAGTCCACAAATCTATACAACTCTTTAGATAGAGTCGTAAACATAGTTGTAGTTTAGTTTTGTACAATACTTTTGTCAGTTGTCAAAGTTGTTCGAAATTTGCTCTTAGTGACTAACACGATTCTTACCTGGGTTGTGAAAATAACTCCTACACTACACTTGTTTGTGTTGTATAACATTCGTCGACAACTATGGGTACAGTTGTATGTTAGTTCTTGGACAACTATGGGAAGAGTTGTATGATAACTCCTTGACAACTTTTGTTTGAGTTGCAAGTCACTTCTTTGGCAACTTTTCATAGGAGTTGTGGTTATTTTTCATTTGTGAAAAAAAAAATGAAATTGGTCGCACCATTCTAAAAATACTAGCATTCATTCAAATGTAAACCACCAATGTTACAGCATTCAAACAGTTAACTATAGACAAAACCATAGAGAAACTAGATGTCTACAAATTATTTAGTTACTTAGACGAAAAACAAGAAATTGATATCATAAACTTGACAAACTAAGAATCCTAGACTTCAGTATATATATGCACTCAAAGGCTAGTGCATACACCTGAACATTGCAGTTCACTTCTCTCTCTCAGCCAGTCCAGCTAAGTCTTCTATAGATGCACCTATTGAACCAACAGCAACACCACCAAACTCCATCCAAGCTGCAACAAACACCATCTCAGCCTTGCAATCTCCTATGACTTCACTGTCATATGAACAAAATTTGTCAGTATTTAGTAATATTCACATTTTATAGACAAATAAAATTTGGTGAGTAAAGACCTAACTGCCTATGTACCAACTGTGAAGGAGGGGTTCCTAATCTAAGTATGATACAAGATCTCCAAACATGAGGAGATTTTCCTTCTTTTCTTTCGTATCGCGGATTTAAACTAAAATTTAACCCCAAGTTACAAATGAACAAAAAAATTCTACTACCATTTACACTTTCTCCTCCTTTAACATATACATCAGTTTAGATTCGGCAAACAGTTATTCGTACTCGAGCTCAACTTTATCTAGTTCATTTTTGAGACCTTCTACCTGAAAAGAAAATTGCATTGATTGTTAAAAAAAGATGTTTATAGATGTTTTTTTTAAGTTCCTGAAGTACTCTGATAAAATATATATTAGGAAAGTTAAAGGGCATAAGTAAGACTTTATTATGTAAGTCCATTTAATGTTCACCATCAGATGGAGTGGACATAGTGTGCAGACTAATCATTTGATGTGTTGGATGACATGTAAGTGTGAGCAAATCTAACAAAAGACTTACTGTTCATGTATCCTCTTGTTTTCTTTAATTAGGATTCTAGCCTCTTCACTTTGCAACCCATTTTGAGTGTTATTAGCAAGCTACCAAATAAAGAAGGAAAAAGGTTAGTAATGGATTAGATTTTTCTCCAGGTAGTCAAATTTCAAGTTACCTTAAGAAGGCCAGAAAGAAACAAAATAATAATTCAAATATGTGGTTACTACATTTAGAAAATGGAAGATATCAACATAATAGCCATTAGAGAGATTTAGAAAATGGAAGATATCAAGTTACCAGTTATGCGGCTCACTTTACAGCGTAATGTCTTTCAGCGCCTGCATCCCATTGAGTCCGTACCAGCTCCAGTTGCGGCTCACTTTACAGCTGCAAGAGTTTTCAGCTCCACCTGAACATCAACAGCATATACCAGCCTGCACCCGTAACATCAACCTGAAGCTGCTGCAGCACCTCTTTCATTCTCAGTTCAATCCATTCCTCAAATCAACACATCAATATCAACCTCCATCAACACAACTCTGTTGCTCCATGCTGGCACTTCAGTGGACAATCCACCTGCAATGTCTCAGACCACCACCTTCACAACATAAGCACCCACCAGATTCAATTTCCTCAACCTAGCAAACTCTCATCATCTCCAGTGTTCTTAATTCACAGACATTCTAGTTAACAGCTCAACCATCCTCATATCTGCATCTGCATTACTTGCACAATCTTGTGGAGTACCAGCCTAACAAAGCAGAAACATCAACTCCACCTGTATCACAGCATCTCCTGCACGTACTATGAAAACTTAAGAATGGATTTCCAGCACATTTTTGCGGACTCATGTGTCCATCCACCAAAGCCTAAATCTTTAACAAACCTACAGATTCCTAAAGTAGCAACCCACAACATGTTCTTATTCTTCTGCAATTCAAGCACACCACCACTGGATCCAAACTAATTCCTTCTTCTCTGAAATCCCATCTAAAATGTTGCTCTTGTACCTGCATCCATAACCATTGCAAATTCAAACACCAACAGATTTAAAATAGGGTTTGAACCTTACAACTTGACCTGTCACATTATTTATGAATACTAATCTGATCCAACATAAATTTATACCACACATTCATAGATATATCACAGGTATTGTATCAAAATTTCATAGAAAAGTAACGGTTAGAACCTAATTTACCACTGATTCTATAAGTTCATCTCAAACTGAATTTCTACAAGTTCACCTGTAAAACTCAGTTGGTTGGGGTACTTCTCTAACTCATATTCAATTAAAAGTTTTACAGAAACCTCATAGACTAAATGGGTTACTCCCATTAAAATTGCAGGTAATTATACACTGTAAAACATCTATTTTCATGGGTTTTTATCGCTGCACAGTGATCTGAAATCTGTAGAAATATAATCTGAACCTGGTTGGTTTCATCACATCTCCATATCCGATCGTACTAAAACTTTAACATAGGTTTCATAATACTGTAACAAACAACATATATTAAAATTACAGAGATCCAATGGTTTGATGTAAAACTAAGATACAAACAACAGCTATGGTTTTTGGTGTCAGGAAATACCTAGTTCGAGATTACCCTATTTTTTTTAGCTTCTTAACCAAAGATTTCATGGGACTCAACAATTGAAACCTATCCAGTTATGGGAATTGGGATGAGGTTCTAGATTGAGAAGAAGATGTTGATGAATCGAGAACATGGTGGAATCGAAGATTTTGGTATTTGAATTGTCAACAATCTAGGGTTTTGTGGTTGAGTTCGAATTATAGACATGGAAGAAGTTGAGTTCTGTGATGAAGATTTGAAGCAATTGAAGCTTAGGAAACTTGGGTTAGGGATGAATTTCTCTATGGTTTGAGATGGTGAGCTAATAGATAAAGATGGAGAAGTTGTTGATGTTGATTTTTATAGAAAAGAAATAGAAACCCATTGATAAGAGCATCACTTGTTGATGATGTTGCAGTTAACGCCATCTTCTCCTTGGTTCAGATCTGTTGCGGATGAGAGAAAGGGGGAGTTAAAGATAGAGATTGAGAGAAGATGATGAAGAAGATGGATTAAGAGATGTGTTCTTCAGGACTCAGGAGGAGAGGAAGAGATGAAGAAAGAGAAAAAACAGATTAGGTTCGAGTGGTTGAGGGAGTGTTTGGTAGATTATACATTCATACGGATTGAGAAAGATCTAGACGGATGATATTGCGTTTGGGATATTCATACGGATTCAAAAGCATATGTGTTTCTCTTTGTGCTAATATGAACTCATGTATTCGGTCTAATTATCAACCTTCGACATGAAAAAAAATCCAAAAAAATTTCTAATAAATTTAGGACATTGTTATTGACATTCTGATATAAAAAAATCCAAAAAAAAAGTATAAGAATGAATTGGGAAAATGAAAAATGATTTCGATAATTGGTGTTTCTTTGTGCTTTCTCTTTGTATTTCCGGTTTGAATTGAGACTAGTCACATAGGTCAAGAAGCAATTATGAGTAGTCATACAAGTCATGAATAGGCTCCGGGTTGGTTATGACTTCAAACTTAGTAGGATACACCATCGAAATCGATAAATGTGAAGCTCAATGTCCATTTGAACTTCAAATGTGGTGTAATGCCATACAAACTATGAACCAATATGCTTCGGGAGGGTTCAGACTTCAAACTTAGCATGATACATCATCGAAATCGATAAATATGAAGCTCAATGTCGATTTGAACTTCAATAGTGGTATAACGACATTAAAAATATGGACCAAGAAGCTCTGGGAGGGTTGAGACTTCAAACTTAGCATGATACATCATCGAAATAGATAAATATGAAGCTCAGTGTCGCATCGAACTTCAAAAGTGGTATGACGACATCAAAAATATGAACCAAGAAGCTCCGAGAGGGTTCAGACCATATTATGGCATATTGCATGCATACCCTGGTTCTGAGATCGAAACCTGGTCGTGAGTGGACGACTATAAGTCAAAAACTTGGTAAGAACGATGAATCCATCCATTTACATGTAAGATTACATTAGAATATTCCCCGAAACCTTAAAAAAACTCTATTCTGGCATATTGTATGCATAACATGGCTCCGATATTGAAACTTGGCAAGCAATGGACTACTATAAGTCGAAAACTTGGTAAGAACGATGAATCCATCGATTTGCAGGTAAGATTCCTTTGGAATATTCCCCGAAACCTTAAACAAACCATATTCCGGTATATTGTATGCATACCCTGGCTCCGAGATCGAAACCTGGGCGTGAGTGGACCACTATAAGTCGGAAACTTGGTAAGAACGATGAATCCATCCATTTACAGGTAAGATTACTTTGGAATATTCCCCAAAACCTTAAACAAACTCTATTCTGGCATATTGTATGCATACCCTGGCTCCGAGATCAATACCTGGTCGGGAGTGGATTCCTAGAGTTGGACTTGATTTTCTCTTTCCGGTGAACGGAATATGAAATTTATCATATTTGAACATCCAGGTTCAAAGATTACTAGAGTTGGACCTGAGTTTCTCTTTCGGGTGAACGGAATATGAAATTTATCATATTTGAACATCCGAGGTTCAAAGATTACTAGAGTTGGACCTGAGTTTCTCGTTCGGGTGAACGGAATATGAAATTTATCAGATTTGAACATCTAGGTTCAAAGATTACTAGAATTGGACCTGAGTTTCTCTTTCAGGTGAACTGAAGATGAAATTTATCAGATTTGAACATCCAGGTTCAAAGATTACTAGAGTTGAACTTGAGTTTCTCTTTTGGGTGAACTGAAGATGAAATTTATCAGATTTGAACATCCAGGTTCAAAGATTACTAGAGTTGTACCTGAGTTTCTCTTTCGCGTGAACTGAAGATGAAATTTATCATATTTGAACATCCAAGTTCAAAGATTACAAGAGTTGGACCTGAGTTTCTCTTTCTGGTGAACTGAAGATGAAATTTATCATATTTGAACATCCAGGTTCAAAGATTACTATAGTTTGACCTGAGTTTCTCTTTCGGGTGAACTGAAGATGAAATTTATCATATTACAGACTATGAAAATGACCAAACTACCCGTATTGAAAATAAATATAATAAATATTACAAACTGTGAAAATGACCAGACTACCCTTGTTGGAAATAAGTGCAATAAATATTATGGAGACCGTGAAGATGACCAAACTATCCTTATTGAAAATGAGTAAAGTAAATATTACAGACTGTGAAAATGACCATATTACCCTTATTAGAAATAAGTGCGATAGATATTATGGAGTGTGAAAATGACCAGACTACCCTTATCGGAAATAATTTAAGTAAATATTACAAAGTTGAAATGACCATATTACCCGTATTGGAAATAAATGCAATAGATATTATGGAGACTGTGAAAAATGACCAGACTACCCTTATCGAAAATAAACAAAGTAAATATTACACACTTTGAAAATGACCATATTAACCTTATTGGAAATAAGTGCAACAACTATTATGTAGACTGTGAAAATGACCAAACTACCCTTATTGAAAATAAAATAAGTAAATATTACATACTGTGAAAATGACCATATTACCCTTATTGGAAAAAAGTGCAATAAATATCATGGAGATTGTGAAAATGACCAAACTACCCCTATTGAAAAATAAATAAAGTAAATATTACATACTGTGAAAATGACCATATTACCCTTATTGGAAAAAAGTGCAATAAATATTGGTCTTTTTTTTAAGGCTCGGTTTGAAATTTTCTTATATATAAAAATAGATGTAAAATATAATCATGTATCTAAATGTGAAAGGATGGTTGGAATACCTCACTTGGACACAGGAGGCTAAGGTTCGACTCACTTGAGCCTCGTTTTCTTTTTCATTTTTTTTTACAACTCTTATAAGGGTTGTGATAGTAATAATAAAAAAATAGGACAAAACTACCAATATTGAAAGAAAGGAAGGATGGTTCAGGGCTTGTGCTAACACCTAGTAGGCTTCTGTTCGTATCTCTCAAACACCATTTCTCCAAATGTTTTTTTTTCTAATCTTCAACAACCCTTATAAGTGTTGTCGTACAGTTATTCACTACCTTAACGAGATGAGTTGTTAAAGTCTAAAGGTGGTCACTACTCTTTTCACAAAAACGTTGTGATTTTGATTTTCGTCACGACTCTTTGTTCCTCTTTGGTCCTAAGAGTTGGACTTTTTCATACTTTGAAAACTTTTGTCAAACAAAAGTTGTCAAACATACCACCTTTCACAACCTTAAATATACGAGTTGTGAAGTTACAGTTGTAGATTACTGTTTTTCCCGTAGTGTTGTTTTCCACATCTTAGACCCTATGGTCGTACAAAATTGGATTTGTGTTCCTCTCCTTGTATTTTTCTTGGTTATAGTGATGATCGAAAAGTGTATAAGTGTCTCCACTTACCTACTAGTCGTGTTTATTGGTCTGGCGACGTTTACTTTGTTGAAGACAAGTTCACTTTTGTTGCTGCCCCTGCCAAGTTACCTCCTCCGTCGCCTTTACAGGTATTTTCATCGCCATCTTCTTCCAATATTTTTCCTACAGTTTTATCTCGTTTAGACTCTATTGTTAATATGTGGTCAAACCCAATTGAGTTGTCTCGAGTATCATCTCCAGCAGCAACACCTAACTTTGTTCAGCAAAATACCATTAGCGGTGAGCGATGATCACCACCTGATGATCATCGCTCACCTGATCCAGCAACTTCCCTACATCCGAGTGTGTCACCAACTGCCACAATCGGCCACAACAGGTCACAGATGATACCTGTAGTCTTACCGAACACCACTCCTATATGTGAGCATGAGACGACAAGTTCCGATAATAAGCTGTCCATAATGCCAGGTTTAAATTTGTCCTCTACAATACCTTTGATTACTGACAGCACACCACAAATTCTGTCTTCAGTTCCACGAAATTATGCAGCACCACAGACATATCACAGACGTCAGTCTTCAGCATCAAAGGCACATCGGCGACGTCAGTCTACAGCACCAGCTTTGTCTGCTGATTTACCTAGTTTATTCCCCACTACAGCAGCACCAACTGCTCATCCACACAACATCCAGATATCTGCTCCCTGTATATCCGCAAAACCAGCTTATCAGTTGTTACCTACTTACTGTACATCTGCAGCACCACCTGCACCTGACAGAGGTAAGTTCAGTTCACAGTTACCGGTAGCTGCGACTCTTTCCAGTTCCACTGATCAGTCGGTCACCCCCAGCTCTGCAACCACTCGTTACTAATGATCACCCAATGGTGACACGAGGGAAAGACGACATTTTCAAAAAGAAGGTTTTTATAGCTTCTAAATATGAGCCTTCTTGTTATTCTCAGGCCAAAACTGATCCCAAATGGCGTCCTCCAATGGATTTGGAAATTTATGCGCTTTTGAAGAATGGTACTTGGTCCATAGTTCCACATCCTCCTAATCAAAATATTATTGGTTTCAAATGGGTTTATCATGTTAAAGGATGAGCTGATGGTACCATTGAGCGTCGCAAAGCGCGTCTAGTTGCCAAGGGTTTAATCAACAAGAAGGTATTGATTATGGAGAGACTTTTAGTCCGGTTATTAATCCATGCATTATTCGTATTATATTGACGCTAGCCTTGTCTTACCATTGACCTATTCGTCAACTTGATGTTCAAAAAGCCTTTCTTAATGGGATTCTAAATGAGGAAGTCTACATGAAATAACCCCAAGGTTATATAGATCCTCAGTTTCCTAATTATGTATGCAATCTCTTATGCACACTCTTCATAATGAGTTTGCTCTCAAGGATCTTGGCTCTCTTTCATATTTTCTTGGCATAGAGGTTACGCAAGTCTCTAGTGGATTGTTTCTTTCACAACACCGTTATATTGAATATCTTTTTGTTTGTGCCAACATCCAAGGGGCAAAACCAGTCACCACTCCTTTTAGCATATCCACTGAGTTACATCCGGTGAACATTCCCTTGTTGTCTGATGTTACTATGTACATGAGTTTAGTTGGGGGTCTCCAATATCTTTCTATGACAAGGACGGACATTGCCTTTGTAGTTAATAAGGTATGTCAATTTATGCATAAACCTATGGAAGCACATTTGGTTCTTGTAAAATGTATACTTCGCTATTTGTACCATACATCTACCTTTGGCATTCTTCTTCTCCCGAGAAAAATTTGCACTGGGCGGGTCTTTATCTTGATCGTCGTTCTACGAGTGGATATTATGTTTATCTTAGTTCTAATCTTATTTTTTGGAGTTCTCGTAAGCAACGTATAGTCTCTCGCTCAAGTACTGAATCTAAGTATCGTGGTTTGGATATTGCAACTGTTGGGTGAATGTGGATTGAATCTCTTCTTCGAGAACTCAAGGCTTCTGTTCGATTCCCTTCCACTCTTTGGTGTGACAATTTGGGAGCCACTTATCTCACAATGAATCTGGTATTTCATGGTCGCGTAAAACACATATAAATTGACTATCATTTTGTTCGTGGGAGAGTTCAAAATGGCCACCTTGATGTTCGTTTTGTTTCGTCTAAGGATCAAGTTGCGGATTTCTTTACGAAGTCTACTCCAAAGGATCACTTCTGTTGGCTACGCTCTAATCTCAATGTCATTGACAACCCGCTTAGATCGAGGGGGGGTGTTAGGCATATAACATATGTGACTAGTTAAGTCACGTATGTTTCTAGTTTCCTTAGTTATATCTTGTATTTTATATAGGAAATATTTTGTAACCAAGTTTTTGTATATCCTGTATCTTTATATTCCTTGTATCCAAAGGTATCTATATTATAAAAAGAAGTGATGTCTGTCTTGGGTAGAAGACGGCCATTGATTTTTTTCATCCGACGGCTGGGATAGATAGTTTGTGAGGTTTATATCTGTTCGTCCGTTATTGACATATAATTTTGAAAGATATTTATATCCATCGGTACATGAGATGTTATTTTTCTGATTATTTGTTTTCGACGGCAGAGATTATGCCTCGGGCCGACCTTAATAAACCTAAACATGCTAGCCTTGGTTACAAATTTGTTTAACGTAGCTAACCTTGATTTCCTAATATTTGTAAACTTTACGGAGCATCTTTTATCGGTCCAACTCCTTTGGCTTCCTGATCTGATCGTGCAAACCCTATAATATAAATTTTCTATATGAAAAACAACGATAACTAAGGATTTCCTTATTTATAGGTTTCCTTTGTTAACTGGATTTCCTAATCCAAGCTTATGGTGTCTTATTTATGAACATCATAATTACTTGCGCACCAAACTGCTTCTTGTTTCCTAACGGAAAACAAATACCGGAGTTATGGGTTTCCTAATCAGTGTTTCTTTCATTCCGGTATCTTTGTGCACCTCTATATATAAAAGGCCTTCTCGCTGCAACATCAAGCATGGATTAGCTTTTCTTTTTGACAAACCGTTTTCTCCTGCAAATGAATTGTGTTCAGTTTCTCTGTATAAGAGGAAAAAGAAACGTAATTAGATATGATTATATCTGAGAAAAAGAACTTCAGTTTTCTTCTTCGTTCAATTCAATTTCCAAATAACCATATTAACTCTCTGTTATTCCTTCGCCACCAACACCATCACAGCACCACCAACAAATACGTCACTTACAAAAAGCAATCATAAGCAATCTCCACCCTAACCAACCACCGTCATCACCACTTCTTCTACTTATTGATTCTGGAATTCCACAAAGACCCTTTAGAATCTGATTCAGCAAGAGCACACTATTTCAAATCAAGAACAAATAACATAACTCATTCAAACAATCAAGCTCTAAAAATTATAAAATCAAAACCTTAATCACCAAATAGAAGAGAAAAACAAAAATGAAATTACCATGCATCATATCTCTTAAAACAAGATGCTGTGAATCTCTAATCAACAACAACACCATGAGATTCACTAGTCTCAGATTGTTCTGATTCAACCATATATCTTCTTCTACTTATTGATTCAGGTTTAGGTTCGGCTTCATTAACCACCTTCACTTCCATTTCTAGTAGCACAGGAAATCAAATTCTAGATTTTTATTAGACATGATTGGAAAACCCTAAGAAATGAGTTAGAAATGGGTTTGAGGTGCGGCTGTGAGAGGTGGAAAGAGAAACTGAGTCTCTTATCTTTGATAGAGAAGATAAGATAAGAAATGAAAAAGAGATATTTGGTGGAGAAGATAAGTGCGTGAGGTGGTAAAAAAAGTGATAGGGTTGGCTGAATCCATTCGTTCGCTTCAGTTTTGGTTAATCGTGGCCATCCAAAATGGGGCCCACTGAAAATCCTAATCATAGGATACACTAAGATCATCAGTCAAAGTATGGGCCAAGAATACGGGGGATAAAATCATAATAAAAGAACTTATGCAACGAACGTTTTTAGTAGTTTATGTATATCTTGACGCATATATCACACCAAATCCAAATAATATATAAGAAAGAGTATGCATCTGAATAATGAAAACAAACCAGAATAAAGAGTAATTAATCTCGAGAAATCGAAAGTTGAACTGAAGTTATAAAGTATCAGCATTTACAAACTCAGGTTCCCAGATTACTAGAGTTGGACCTGAGTTTCTCATTCGGATGAACTAAGGACGAAATATTTCAGAATTGAACATCACAGGTTCAAATATTACTAAAGTTAGACTCGAGTTTCTCGTTCGGATGAACTGAGGACAAAATTTATCATATTTGAACATCTCAGGTTCAAAGATTACTAGAGTTGGACCTAAGTTTCTCGTTCGGATGAACTGGAGATGAAATATATCAGAATTGAACATCACAGGTTCAAATATTACTAAAGTTAGACCTGAGTTTCTCGTTCGGATTAACTGAAGACGAAATATATCAGAATTCAATTGAACATCATAGGTTCAAATATTACTAATTTTAGACTTGAGTTTCTTGTTCGAATGAACTGGGGACGAAATATATCAGAATTGAACATCACAGGTTCAAAATCTACTAGAGTTAGACCTAAGTTTCTCGTTCGGATGAACTGAGGACGAAATATATCAGAATTGAACATCACAGGTTCAAATATTACTAAAGTTTCTCGTTCGGATGAACTGAGGACGAAATATATCAGAATTGAACATCATAGGTTCAAAGATTACTAGAGTTAGACCTGAGTTTCTCGTTCGTATGAACTGGAGACAAAATATATCAGAAGTGCAATAAATAAAGTAAATATTATATATTGTGAAATGACCATATTACCCTTATTGAAAATAAGTGTAATAAATATTATGGAGACTGTGAAAATGACCATACTACCCTTATTGGAAAAAAAGTGCAATAAATATTATGGAGACTGTGAAAATGACCATACTACCCTTATTGGAAAAAAGTGCAATAAATATTATGGAGACTGTGAAAATGACCATACTTCCTTTATTGGAAAAAAGTGCAATAAATATTATGGAGACTGTGAAAATAACCATACTACCCTTATTGGAAAAAGTGCAATAAATATTATGGAGACTGTGAAAATGACCATACTTCCCTTATTGGAAAAAAGTGCAATAAATATTATGGAGACTGTGAAAATGACCATACTACCCTTATCAGAAATAAGTAAAGTAAATGTTATAAACTATGAAAATGATCATATTACCCTTATTGGAAATAAGTGCAATAAATATTACGGAGACTGTGAAAATGACCATACTACCCTTATTGAAAAAAAATGCAATAAACATTATGGAGACTGTGAAAATGACCATATTACCCTTATTGGAAATAATTGCAATAAATATTATGGAGACTGTAAAAATGACCATACTACCCTTATCAAAAATAAGTAAAGTAAATATTAGAGGCCGTGAAAATGACCATATTACCCTTATTAGAAATAAGTGCGATAGATATTATGGAGTGTGAAAATGACCAGACTACCCTTATCGGAAATAATTTAAGTAAATATTACAAAGTTGAAATGACCATATTACCCTTATTGGAAATAAATGCAATAGATATTATGGAGACTGTGAAAAATGACCAGACTACCCTTATCGAAAATAAGCAAAGTAAATATTACACACTTTGAAAATGACCATATTAACCTTATTGGAAATAAGTGCAACAACTATTATGTAGACTGTGAAAATGACCAAACTACCCTTATTGAAAATAAAATAAGTAAATATTACATACTGTGAAAATGACCATGTTACCCTTATTGGAAAAAAAGTGCAATAAATATCATGGAGATTGTGAAAATGACCAAACTACCCCTATTGAAAAATAAATAAAGTAAATATTACATACTGTGAAAATGACCATATTACCCTTATTGGAAAAAAGTGCAATAAATATTATGGAGACTGTGAAAATGACCATATTACCCTTATTGAAAATAAGTGTAATAAATATTATGGAGACTGTGAAAATGACCATACTACCCTTATTGGAAAAAAGTGCAATAAATATTATGGAGACTGTGAAAATGACCATACTTCCCTTATTGGAAAAAAGTGCAATAAATATTATAGAGAATGTGAAAATAACCATACTACCCTTATTGGAAAAAGTGCAATAAATATTATGGAGACTGTGAAAATGACCATACTTCCCTTATTGGAAAAAAGTGCAATAAATATTATGGAGACTGTGAAAATGACCATACTACCCTTATCAGAAATAAGTAAAGTAAATGTTATAAATTATGAAAATGATCATATTACCCTTATTGGAAATAAGTGCAATAAATATTACGGAGACTGTGAAAATGACCATACTACCCTTATTGAAAAAAAATGCAATAAACATTATGGAGACTGTGAAAATGACCATATTACCCTTATTGGAAATAATTGCAATAAATATTATGGAGACTGTGAAAATGACCATACTACCCTTATCAAAAATAAGTAAAGTAAATATTAGAGGCTGTGAAAATGACCATATTACACTTATTAGAAATAAGTGCAACTAATATTATGGAGACTGTGAAAATGACCAGACTACCCTTATCGAAAATAAGTAAAGTAAATATTATACACTGTGAAAATGACCATATTACGCTTATTTGAAATAAGTGTAATAAATATTATGGAGACTGTGAAAATGACCAGACTACCCTTATTGAATATAAATAAAGAAAATATTGCACACTTTGAAAATGACCATATTACCCTTACTGGAAATAAGTGCAATCAATATCATAGAGACTAAGAAAATGACCATATTACCCTTGTTGGAAATAAGTGCAATAAGTATTATCGAGATTTTCACATTTTGTAATATTTATTACACTTAATTCCACTAAGGGTAATATGGTCATTTTCATATTTTGTAATATTTACTTTTCCTATTGCTGATAAGGGTAGTTTGGTTATTTTCACAGTCTCCATAATATTTATTGCATTTATTTCCAATAAGGGTAATATGGTCATTTTCACAGTAGGTAATATTTACTTTATTTATTTTTGATAAGGGTGGTCTGGTCATTCTCACAGTCTCCATAATATTTATTGCACTTATTTCCAATAAGGGTAATATGGTCATTTCCACAGTATGTAATATTTACTTTATTTATTTTCAATAAGGGTAGTTTGGTCATTTTCACAGTCTACATGATATTTATTGCACTTATTTCTAATAAGGGTAATATGGTCATTTTCTCTGTCTGTAATATTTACTTTACTTATTACACTTAATTAGGTAGTTTGGTCATTTTCATTGTCTCCATAATATTTATTGCACTTATTTCCAGTAAGGGTAATATGGTCATTTTCAAAGAGTGTAATATTTACTTTACTTATTTTCGATAAGGGTAGTCTGGTCATTTTCACAGTCTCCATAATATTTATTGCACTTATTTCCAATAAGGGTAATATGGTCATTTTCACAGTCTACATAATATTTATTACATCGATAATAACGAGGCGAGAAAAGGAGGGTCCCTCCTAAGAAAAGTAGCAGTGATTCAACTAGGTAAAGCAGTCACGGTGTGGGTTGATGACTCGGGGATATAATCGTAATTAAAAAATTTATACAACGACCGTTTTTAACGCTCTAATTTGTGCTCCGAAAATTTATTATATCTACGACCGTCTTGACCGGTCCACGGTCCGTTGACTGCTATTGAGGGTCGAGGATGTGGGTCATTAAAACCCCCTTCTCCACTAGTGCATGCAACGCTTAGAGAATATATTTTTACACAATTCTGTCAGGAAACTGGGAATCCAAAAGACCATGATGCTACCGGGTTGTCACATCATTTTGGTGCAATCAATAAATATATGAACAGTTGGGTTGCTTTGATGATGCAGATGAAACAAAAAAGGGGAAGTGGTGATACTGATGTCGATCTGGTAAGTTGCATTAACATACTGTTTGATTGATTTACAAATCCTTTATCAATTTGTTGCAAAATGTTAATTTATATATTGTTCAAACTGCAACAACGAAAAATAAGAGAGGAATGGAAAAAAAAATCAGAACTTTTAGTTTTAAGCACGAAGCATGCTTCCACATCTTCAGAAAGCTCAACCGATACAACCCTGATTTGTTGGATGTCTATGATATGCCAAAAGAATCCCCTTACGAGACCGGTGGATCCCAACATGGTAGTCAATCCCATCATGGTAGATCCCAACATGGTTCTCTAAGTTTTCCTTATTCTTCACCAGAAATAAACTCACACCCTCACCTCAACATTGGTGCTTCAGTACATGGCAATTCTAATTTGAATGTTAATGGAACGACTAATGTATGGGAGGGAGTCGGTGTGAAAAAAGCCAAAAAGCTCATAAAGGAATCTCAAGATGTTGCACAATCATCAACTTCATGTTCATCAAAGTTCAACCTTCAAGGTTATTTTTCAAAACAAGAAAAGAATGATATTGATAAACTAGTTATACGTAATATAATGGCTTCAGAATGAAGAAAGGTCGTAAGGCATTTGAAAAGAATATTTTTAATGCGCACATGCGAGGATTATGGGAATGGACACTTCCAAGATGAATCAGACACAACTTCGTCTCTGGCAAGATGAATTTGATGCACTCCAAGCACAGAAGGCCAAGCAATGACCACCAACAACTAATGGGTCTTCTTCTGGGGAAGGAGACAACCATGAGGAGAATATCGATAATGCCATAACATTGGTTTAGTTTTTAAAATTCATGACTTTAGTTGTTAGTTCAAGTTGTTCTGTGTAATCCTTTTAGTTTGAGTTTCAATTTAATCCTAATTTTCAACTTAAATTATCAGAGTACACAAGTCAAACTACCGAAATCAAAGTACACAAATCAAATTACACTAAAAGAAACACTAAATCCTATGAGGGGTTTATTCTTCCAAAATCATCCCACAAGTGAGAAGTGAGATCTTCCGTTAGTCTTAAGTGAAAACATCTATTTTGAGCTCTCTTCCACCATTCTGTAATCTCTTACAGGGACACCCCATACGGTTGAACGTCTTTTCTCAAAATTTTATCTGGATAATGAACCCATGTTTTATCCCGTCGAGTTTCCTCGATTACCATATTGATGCAGGTGAGCATAATCCTGTTCATTTATATCGGTTTATACGAACGATATGGTCCACAAATTATATGAAACTTTCTCTTCAAAATTTTAAATGCACGTTCCACATCCTTCCTACATGCCATCTGTATTTTGTTAAATAACCGTTTAGCATGGACATATTCCCCATTTGTAGGTATCTCACCGTAAGATTGAACTAAAGTTGACCACGTCGGATAAATTCCTTCAGCCAGAAAATACCCCATGTTATAGTGATTGTCGTTGATGGTGAAACTGGAGCATTTATATGCTTCAATTCTTCGAACAACGGTGATTTGTGCAAGATATTAATGTAGTTGTTTCAACCGAAAGTCTAAAAAGCATTCCATATCCAACAATCATAAGAAGTTGTTGTTTCCAAAACCATGGTTGGTTTTGTTTAGTGGTCCTTATATTTACCTTTCCAAGCATACGGACATCTATGCCACACCCAATGCATGCAATTAGGAATAAATTATCATTATGAATCAAATTGTTGTTGTATTGTATGTTTGACACAATCTTAATGATTTGAAATATAGGGGATGATGATATGAATGGGAACCTATTTTCGTTTTATTTTTCTAATGACTCTAACACTAGATTAGAGGAGCTCACTGGAAAATGTTATGACTACTTAGTAGTATAGAAGTTTTCTTTTTCTAATGACTCTAACACTACTTAGGCCACATTCAATTTTTGCATAAACCTATCATGTTTGGAGAAAATGCAATGTATCGTTATATGTAATTTGACTAAATACCCTTTTATCCTGTGGTGTGGTGTTCATCAAAAACAGAAATTCAGTGAAGATTAAGGGCCACTAAATTGTTATAACAATGAAGCTGAATAGAGTGACCTAGGTGTTCACCTTGTTAACCACTAAACATGTCTGCTTATTGAAATAAAAAGTTCATGAACCATACTGTGAATCTGTGATCTAGCTAATTACTTTTCATTTGTTTTTATGTTTGTTGTTCTAAACGAGTTTTGAGCTTGACAAATGTGACCATAATCAGAAACCAATTAGCGTGGATGAACTATGGGAAACTGCTGCATCTGGTGGTTGGAGACCATCATCTGCTTCACGATCCGACTGGCCTCGTATGTTACGTAGTTCCTTTTAACCCCTTTGTAGAATTTTCTGTTCATCGTGTCGTAGGAAAACTGTTAATATGTGTTTTCTTGAGTTATTAACAGGAATGTAACATGTTTATAGAGCCCCAATCTCTAAATCAATCTGTTTGTTTTCTTGTGGCAGCCCCTCCAGTTGAGACTAATGGTTATTTGCGTGTCCGTTGCAATGGTGGTTTGAATCAACAAAGAACTGCGGTTTGTGTTTGCCTTGTTTACGCCTTACAGCTTTTAGAATACTTGTTTTCCTTAATCACTTTAATGTGGATATTTAACGTCTTGGAGATATAATCTTCTGAATCAATAGTTTTTTTTTATGCTCATATCTATACAAGACAATGACTCAACGCATGCCATGGCCTGCCATTACATGGTCAAGGTATATGTACCCAACCATTTACTTGAATGTGGCTCACCTCGGCAGGTCATGACTCATGAGTTTCGACTTACATGGACAGGGCATGACATGTCCAACCATGGTAATCCCATGGCTCTCTTTCTTAAGCCATTGGCTGGTCAATCATTGTTATTTCAAATGTGTCTCTGCTTTTGTATAATTATAGGACAAATTTGTTAGCAACATTGGCCAAAAATGTAAAATGACATGCGAACAGTCAGACATGAATCACATAATATGCATGTACAAACTAGATAATATGCTGTAAATGCGTACGTGAGTGTTCTATTATATTGGTAAATTTTATCATGATTCATACCCTAGAATCTAAAAAATTGGTGATCGGTTATTTATTCAGTTATATTTGAAAAACCGTTTTCTTCATGCATTTATGTCTGTATCAGATGATTAATTTATTTTTTCATTTTGACATTCTAGATATGTAATGCAGTTCTTGCTGCACGGATCATGAATGCAACACTAGTATTGCCAGAGTTAGATGCAAATGCTTACTGGAAAGATAATAGTAATAGAATGTGTATTATCTTGTTTACCTTATTTAGAATAAGGAGAATTATCTCCGTCTTAACTCTTGTATTCTCTAGAGAAATTGTTGTTTTGATATAATATTGTTTCCCAGAGAATAGGATTCTCTAAGGGAAATTATCCCCATTCCAACATGGTTAGCAGAGGCAACCAAAAGTACGGAGATGTTCATACGTTGGTTATCGTTGATAAAGAATAGAAACTGGTGAGTGAAAATTAAGGACTTTAGTGGGTAGAAGATTGTGAAGATAGACTGCCATATGAAGAGAGTAGACCCAATATTTTGGGGAAACGGAAGCGTGAGACATAAGAGTACGGGTGATATCATTGACACGGCGCATCATGCGTTCGGCCTTGCCATTTTGGGATGAAGTTTGGGGACAAGAGAAACGAAAAACAAGACCATGGTCACGAGCAAAGGTATGGAAAGAAGAGTTGTCAAATTCACGGCCCATGTCACATTGAAAACATTTTATTTTACGTTCAAATTGAGTGTGAACGAAAGAACGAAATTCCAAAAATTTGCTATATACTTGGGACTTGAATTTTAGAGGGTAGACCCATAGATAGTTGGTGAAATCATCAAGTAATATAAGATAATAGCGAAAACCGGTATCGATATGTGATGGGGAGGTCCATAAATCGCTATGTATGATATCAAAAGGTGCAAAAGTAATGGAATTAGATTCATAAAATGGCAATCTAACATGTTTACTAACTTGACATGAATGACAAAGTCGAGAAGAATTATTCTTATTACAATGAATAGAATTGTTTTTGCATAAGACATCTAAAATGGCCTTGCCAGGGTGGCCAAGGCGGCTATGCCAAATATCAGGCGAAAAAGAAGCAAGAGAAATGGGAGAAGACTGGGACGATTTTGTAGGTGGCACGGCAGAGTTGGTGATAGGGTAGAGCTCCCCAGAACTATCACATCGAAGGATAATCTTCCTCGAACTCAGATCCTTCACAGAAAAGCCAGAAGGATCAAACTCAACAGAAACACGATTATCAGTAGTGAACTTACGAACGGAAATTAAGTTTTTAATGATATCGGGAACAACGAGAGTATTTTTGAGCTGAAGGGTGCGTGAAGGAAGGGTTATGAGCTTGGTACCACTAGCCGTAACTGGAATGCTATTGCCATTGCCAACTAAGATGGATCGTACATTGCTAGAATTTAAAACATTGTGTAAAGTACCTGAATCCGCGGTAAGATGCGAAGTAGCACCGGTGTCCATGTAGAAGGCATCATCAGGTTCTTGGAGATGCATGGAGCTATACGCCTCAGCAATGTCCGCTAGTTGCAATGATTCAGTTGTAGGAGCAATGTATGCTTGTCCACGACCACTGCCAGGGGAACGACCACGTTGATTGTTTTGAAACGTTTAGTCCGGTTGTCAAACCTGCTACTATTCGTATTGTTCTTACTATTGCTACTTCGCGTTCTTGGCCAATTCATCAGCTAGATGTTAAGAATGCCTTTCTCCATGGTGATATGACCGAGACAGTTTATATGCATCAGCCTCCGGGATTTGTTGATTCGGCTCATCCTGATTACGTATGTCGACTACGTAGATCCCTATATGGTCTCAAGCAGGCTCCTCGGGCGTGGTTTCAGAGGTTTGCCAAGTTTATTACTAATTGTGGTTTTCTTGGCAGTGTGTGTGATCCGTCACTATTTGTTTATCAATCTGGTTCAGATACGGCATATTTACTGCTATATGTAGATGATATTGTCTTGACTGCATCTAAAAAATACTCTCCTACACCGCTTCATTGATTTAATGAAACGGGAATTTGCCATGTCTGACCTTGGACCACTACATCATTTTCTGGGTATTACTGTCACTCGGTCATCTTCAGGGTTATATTTGTCTCAGTCATTATATACTCAGGACATCATTGCTCGTGCCTCCATGACACAATGTAACCCAGTGGCTACTCCGGTCGACACCAACTCCAAGCTCAGTGCTACTTCTGGTCCTGCGAATAAGGATCCCACTCTATACAGAATCTTGGCTGGAGCATTACAATACCTCACCTTCACTCGGCCAGATATTTCATATGCAGTTCAACAGGTATGTTTATTCATGCACGACCTGCGAGAGCCTCACATGCAGGCCCTTAAGCGAATCATTCGCTATCTTCAGGGCACAATTGATCACGGTTTATTTATCTCGGTCTCTGCTACTTCTGGATTAACGGCGTACTCTGATGCTGACTGGGCGGGATGTCCTGATTCTCGTCGATCGACTTCGGGTTACTGCGTCTTTCTTGGTGACAACCTCATCTCATGGTCATCCAAACGTCAAGCGACAGTTTCTCGATCCAGTGCTGAAGCTGAATACCGGGGGGTAGCAAATGTTGTTGCTGAAACTACATGGCTTCGCAACCTCCTTCTAGAGATTCATCTTCCTCTACGACGTGCTACCATTGTATACTGTGATAATGTGAGTGCGATTTATATGTCTAGAGACCCTGTTCAACATCAGCGCACCAAGCATGTGGAAATTGATATACACTTTGTACGTGAACGCGTTCGTATTTGTGACATTCAAGTTCTTCACGTCCCCTCAGAAAACCAATATGCTGACATCTTCACCAAGGGGCTACCTCGTCAGCTATTTGTTCGTTTTCGGTGTAGTCTTAGCGTTTGCTCCTCTCCCGCTCAGACTAAGGGGGTGTAATAGAATGCATATTATCCTGTTTACCTTATTTAGAATAAGGAGAATTATCTCCGTCTTAACTCTTGTATTCTCTAGAGATATTATTGTTTTGATATAATATTGTTTCCCAGAGAATAGGATTCTCTAAGGGAAATTATCCCCGTTCCAACAAATAGGTACCAGATTCCTAACCTGTACTACATTTGTCAGATTAATGTAGTTTGATCTATTTGTTATCTAATCTGATAGACAATGTTAGTATGTTTGATCCATGCGTGATAGCCTATTGGCGCCTTTCTTTTAATTCCGAGAGTTATTGTTGGAGTGTTCTATGAGAGTGTTTATAGGTAAAACTGGTCTTGAGTTTGTTCAAACGGTAACTAAGAAAATAGCATGTGTAGTACATCCCAAAGGAAAGCACCGTTTTTCTTTTCTTTGCATATATATTGTTCAAAACAGTGTAAAGTGCGGGCCATTCCTTTTCATGTACGAGGTTAGGCTATATGGCAATTGTTATGATGACAATTCATGTGTCTAAAGACAATGTGTTTCAGGACCGAAAAAGAGTATTCTCTTTCTTTTCAACCATTTCAGTGTTAATATTGAATACAATTCTAATGACCCTTTATTTGCATCCAGTGGTTTCCATGGAATCTACGATGTTGAGCATTTCATCAAATCACTAAGGTATGACGTGCGTATTGTGGAAACCCTTCCTGAAATTAGCAAGCATGGAAAATCCAAGAAGTTGAAAGCACATCAGGTGAGAAAGAGATAACATTCAGTGTGACTATGAATGCTTAAAAGTTGTATTTAGCCCTGTCCTTTAGGTTCTCAAATTCTTGCCTGTTTCTGAACTGTCCCTTTTAGATTCGCCCCCCTAGAGATGCTCCTGTTAGTTGGTATAAAACAGTTTCGTTAAAAGCGATGAAGGAACACGGTGCCATTTACCTCACCCCCTTTTCACATCGTTTGGAAGAAGAGATTGGCAATGCTGAGTATCAGAGGCTGAGATGCAGAGTTAATTATCACATCCTTCTGTTTAAGCCTCAAATTATGAAGCTCAGCCAAGCTATAGTCAGCAAACTCCGCTTGCGGGGCCACTTCATGTCAATACATCTTTGGTTTGAGATGGATATGCTTTCATTTGCTGGGTAAGTTTTCGTCTTATTATAATGTTAGTATTCATCTTCATGGAGTGGTTTGGCTCTGTACGTTAGAACACTCTGTATAATAATTGTGGGTCATAAACATATACGTTAGAACACATGTATAATAATAATTGTGGATCAATTGTATAATACTCTTTCATCCATTTTTCTCCAGGACCTCTATGTTTTCGGGACAGTGGAAAGAAGTAATCATCACACTAGACTTCTCCTTTACACTCCATAGATATGATTTTCTAGATAATATAGAATAGCGCTTTCTTCCTTGACAAATAGGTTCTTCCTCTTTGTATCAATGAGGCGATGTGCTTAGCTTGAATTGCGCTTATCACCTGGTTTTGCAAAATTAGTCCAATCTTGTGCAATTGATCATACCACTATACCACTATGTCAATCGAGATATGAAGTCGGTGTGCATTTCTGTTCAACATCCTTAAAATATGAGCTCATTACCAGCATTTGGGTTCTGTTGGAGATATTATTACTTTTTTTAAATTTATTATTATTATTATTTTTGATAAATAGATTTTGATTGATGCCAACAACAATTCGTCTTTCTAACCATCTCATATTTGTGCAAAATTGCAGGTGCTTTGATATCTTTACACCTGCAGAACAGAAAATATTAAAGAAATACAGAGAAGAAAATTTTGCACCGAAAGAACTCGTTTACGATGAAAGAAGGGCTATTGGGAAATGTCCATTAACTCCAGAAGAGGCAAGTCTTTGTAGTCATCCTTACCATGAGATTCTATCAACTTGAAATTTAGTATTGTGCATTCTTCAGCTTCAATAGGTTAGAAGTGTGGATGCAGATAACATGCAAGCCTGAATTTTCCTCTCCTATCGAGTGCTAATACAAAAAAAATTTCTTCTTTTTGCCACCTTAATTACGGCATGCAGTCTTGATATATTCGCTCGCCTCAAGTTCGATGGGAGGCTTTCCCATAGGTTGCCACAAGGTCTGTGAAGACCTGTTCTTTTGGATATATGCAGTAACAGTATTATTTTGGGATGTAGTTTGTTGCTAATTAACTATTGCGTGACAAAACTTGGTAAATTTTTACCATACGCCACCAGAGAAAACCTAGTTTAAATTATCACACACTTGTTTGATATTGGCATCATCATATAATGTCTTTTCAATGTTGTCTACCTCTCTTATTGAGATTTGCCTGAAACTTCAATGTTTGTTTGCTTGTTTTGATAACTGCATTTTAAAAGGCGTTTTTTTCTGCAGGTAGGTCTCATCTTACGTGCAATGGGGTTTGATAACTCTACCCGCATTAACCTTGCTGCTGGCGAGCTTTTTGGCGGGGATAGATTCATGAAGCCATTTAGAGCGCTATTTCCTCACCTTGCAAACCACAATACCATGGGACTCTCAGCAGATGAACTAGCAGAGGGTACTCGTGGGATGTTAGGCTCCACGGTGGATTACATGGTTTGTCTTCTATCAGACATTTTCTTGCCAACTTATGACGGTCCAAGCAACTTCGCCAACAACGTCATGGGGCATCGATTGTGTTACGGATTTCGGACTATCATCCAGCCTGACAGAAAGGCTCTTGCCCCTATTTTTATCAAGAGGGAGAAAGGTCAGACAGCCGATTTCGAAGAATCGGTTAGACAGGTGATGTACAACATACCATTTGGTCTGATCAAAAAAAAAAAAACATACCATTTGGGGGACCCCACAAAAGGATCCCTCCAGAATCATTCTATATAAATTCGTGGCCCGAGTGTTTCTGCCAAATGAACCCGAAAAATGCAGCCCATAAATGCCCACCAGAAAATGTAGTTGAGAATCTATACAGCAGGCTTCAGAGTGAAGAAGGTATGAGGTCGTCAAATATGACAGATGGTTGAGGATGCAGATTATGATGTGAAATTTGTTGTGGCTGGTATGGTATTTTGCCGGTTGATATTATGGGAAGGGCAACACCTCTGCATCAACCACTTTCTGCAGCCCTTTGTACTTTTTAAAATTCAACACAAGTAGAAATTAACATTTAATCCCATATTAGTTGGGCTTTAGACACTCTAGTCCTGTCCTCTCAAGCCTAATACTAGGAGGTCCAAATTCACCATATTCAGAACGAGTCGGTCCAATCTTTAACGATTTAATCCAAATCGATGTTTTTCACTGCCGAAAATACCCATCGTTGAAATTTCTTCTTCCTAATTCAGTTTCTTCTTTTTCATTTCAATGTCCGAAACAACTCTCCATCAAACCTAGTATCTTGTTTTTCATTTTCAATGCTTGAAACAACTCTCCCGTGGATAACAAATCAAACCTAATCTCTTCTCAATAAAATTTGAATCCCAAACATAAATCTGAGAATCAAACAAACAATCGGTTCAATTTGGTTCAACTTGAAAACCTAATCTCTTGTTTTTCATTTTCATCAGTACCTTGTTTGAAGATTAATCAATCCAGGGGAAAACTAGATGAGATTCAATTTAAATATTGAAGATTTCATCCTTGAAAGAGACCGGAAACGTAAGTGTAATCTATTCTTATCGTTTAAATTTGATCCCAACTGTTAATTTATCGATTCGGAATCGATTTCAGAAAAGAAAAAAAAAACGATTTCAAAAACCTTATTAACTTGGTTTCAATTTTAGTTTATCATTCAATCTATGAGTGTAGATACATATCGTTGTTTGGGAAAATGTTGCTTATGTTTGTTTTTTTTTATCAGATTTTATTAGTAAATAAAATTTTCTTTTGTGCACCATCCTCAAAAACCATCGCTCCTTTATTGGAGAATTCAAAGATAGACAGAAAGTTATATGTCAGTGTGATCACTATAGAGCTCATTGAATTACTGAAAATGTTTTACATGTTATTTTTATTTTGGTTTATTGTTGAAACGGTTCACTATGAATACGTTGAAATGCTTAATGATTTCTGAGATAATCCGTTGATTAGAATAGAACTCAAAATGCATTAAACTGCTTAGTTAATTTTCGTCATTATTGAATAGGATCATTGTGGTTACGTTGTGCTTCATGAATTCTGAGATGATATATTTATCAGAGAAGAACTCATAATACATTTGCTGACCCATAGTTCACGATTCCTATTTAGGCACTAAGGAGGGAACTCGAAGCACGGAGCACCATCAATTTGTAATTAGTGTGTGACCTTTCATTTCTTCAGTTTCTCCCCTTTCTGGTTTAATGGAATATGTACCATTGGAAATGCTACGTATAAAGGTTTGTCACAAGCTCCACTAATCATTTTAAATAATATTTTCCTGTCAGAGGGTGACGGACATGGCATCCTTTGCGGAAGATTTGCATCTTTTGGCAAGGTAATATATCATTTTTTTAATGTTATTACTTAATATAGGTTTGATTGCTTATATGGTCCTTGATATTTTTTTGGTACGTTAATTTCTTTTGCAGTGCAAGCGGAAGGGTTTTTGTATGGGAGATTAAGGAAGGCACTAATGAAGAAAATAATCCACGAAGGGCTTGTATAGATTCACATCTACTTTATTGATATCGAAGCTTAGGCATCGGAATACATCTCTTTGAATGCTTGTTTCAAAGTGGTCACTTAGTAGATGCTATAGTAAAATTAGAGTTGATGTTGGTCTTTGTCAAAATGAGACAAAAACGTAGCACCTAATATTCTCTTAGACAATGTCTTAATGATACAAGAACTTGTTGTGGTGTGTTCATTGGAAGTATATTTTATGTAAGGAAATACGTGAGCCAAAGATGTTAGTGTACACCAGTTGATTGTTAAATTGTACATTGTGGTACACATGTTTATTATTAACGTGTACATAGTTGAACACCTGTTTATTGTCAGTGTGTACATAGTTGTACACCTGTTGAAATGTGCACATAGTTGTACTTGTTGATTGTTGATTATTAATATTGATTATTAATAATTTTTATCATTCAAGTTTGATTTCACATTAAGTATCAGATTACGCTAATATCGGCATTCGATAGTAACATGTAGCTGTAATTTCAGAAATACGCAACCAAGTGATGCTTTCAACTTTTAGGACATTTTAAATCATTTTTTGTGTACACATGGTTTCTTAGTTGTGACCGAATATGTTATGAGTGATGTTAGCTATACTTGCATTTTTACCAAGTACTATCATTTTGATATTGATAAATATTTCTTGTTACCCTTGTTTTTCTACTTTATTTGTCTTATATTTTCTTTCATTCTATCTTGGCTTGTCGTGATTTCATATATTTTCTTTCTGTAGATAGCGATATCGTCAACAAGAAAAGGAGTTTCATCTCTGAATAGTGAAGTTGGCAAGGTAAATTCTTCACTTGTGCCCCCTCTAACCATTTATTCCTTGTGAAATCTGTGAAGATATTCTTTTACAAGATTAAATACAGGTAGAATCTTTATGTGCATTTTTTTTATTATACCAGTTGTATAAGGTGCACTTGTTTGTACACCAGTTATGCGCAATATAATTTTTAGTGCACTAGTTTTATCATACGTACTTGTTGTAAGTCGTGCACTTCATTTATGCATTGATTATGAACCTGAAACCTAATAAACTAGTACTTTCATTTAGACTTGTCTATACACAACAAAAATAGAATTCTCCTAATGTCGGGTATCATCACCCCAAGTCGTAGTTAGGTAGTAAAATTTAGGGACTAATAAGCATCAAAGGGCTTAGTGGTGTGTACATAGAGTGCACTTATATTTTATGTACACAAACCAAAAATTAGGGAAAACACTAATGTGTACGGGTGTTGGAATTTTTGTAGGTGTGTACATAGTTGTACACCATTATACTCTCTCATTATTTTATGGATTTTTTTTGGTATGTATGTTGGGTTTTTTGGGTTTTGTAGGTATGTACATAGTTGTACACCATTGTACAATCTCAACAATGTATATGAGTTGTTTGTGGGTATGGATGTTTGTTCGTTTTAAATTTTTTATAGGTGTGTACATAGTTGTACACCATTGTGCTATCTCAACACTATATGCATGTTTTCTGAGTATAGATGATGAATTTTTGTAAGCATGTATATTGTTGTACACCATTATGCTCTCTCATGATTTTATGGCATTTTTTTGTGGGTATGTATATTGGATTTATTGATTTTTTTAGGTGTGTACACCATTGTACAATCTCAGCATTATATATGACCAGTTTTGTGTGTATGGATGTTTGATTAGTTGGATTTTTTTTATGTGTACATAGTTACACACCATTATAATATATAGTCTGTTTTGTGGATATGGATGTTAGATTTTTGTAGGTGTGTACATAATTATGCATCATTGTGCTCTCTCAAAAATAAAAAATAAAAAAACTAATTCTTGATGAAACCATAAGTTGTTGTTTTTCGATATCATGAGGTGATTTTAATAGCATGCTTGCTATGTGTTTAGGTACTTCTTTAGGGAGCTTAAGAAAGTGGAGAAAACAATGGACATGTTTTGTAGATGGACGCTTTTCTGGATTTGAGTAGCATACTTACTATGTGTTTAGGTACTTGCTATGTGTTAGATTTTAATAGCATGTTCCTTAGTGATGCTTAGGTGGAAAATTGTATGTGGTGTACAAACTGGTACACCTTGTCTTGTCTTTGAGTTTTTATAGTGTTTGTACACCAATGTAAACTAAGATTTTTTTAAAAATAAAAATTATATAGTCATATGGGTACTCTTTTTGTAGCTCTCGGAAAGAGCTTTCCGAATATATAAAGTTTGTGAATTTTGGATGAGCGGTTCGAAAGATAAAATATTTTTATATTATTTAAAATTGGTGATGTCATCATAAGTCACTGTGGACTAAACTGAAAAAATTTGGACTAAATTGTAAATATTAAGGGTTATTAGTGTACTTTCCATATTTCAAATAAATAAAGGACTAATTTGTACCTAGTTGAATGGGTGTGGACTAACTAGTATATTTGGATGGGATTTTGGACTAAACAGTATTTTTCCCTTAACACAATGATTAGATTAGGTATTGTAGGCCATGGGTTATAACCCTAAAGATATCATTATCCATCCACACAAAAAACTCTTTAAACTACCCTTTCATATATTTGAGCGAACAAAAATAATCGCACCTTATTTATCACTTTACAAAGTAAGTTTCATACTGTAATGACCATTTCACCTTAAACCTTCTTTTCTCTACCCTCAAAAACCAAAAACTCAGATTGGACGCCAATTTCGATTCTCTCTTCTTATTACTTCACAAAATAATTTTATGAACTCAATTACAGAAATCTAACCTAAATCGAAACAAATTATTAACCTAAATCAAAACGGTGAAGAAACAAGTGAAAAAGAAAGATGAAAAGATCAAGAAAAAAGCTTAAGAAAACAGTCAAAAAGTCTTCAAAATGTAAATGGAAATACATGATTTGGTTTCACAATTTTGGTTTCATCAATGATTTTGCATAATTAGGTTTCATCTGTTTTGAAATCATTGGTTTTGTAATTAGGTTTCAACTACATCAGTTTGTAATTGAATTGGTTGTTTCATCAGTGATTTTTGTTCACGATTTCATAATTAGGGATTCATCCTTTCCCCTTGATTATCCATAATTAGGTTTTTATCTGTTTGTAACATAATTAGGTTTAGGTTTCATCTGTTTTCCCAATTGTCTTCACTTGATTAGGCACGATCCCCAATTTTAAAATTATGTTGGTATTTTTTACTTGATGTAACCATATTTGGTTTCACCATTTCTACTTATGGTTTACATATGGTAGGAACCAAATTTTGATGGTGTTTTTACTTTATGTTTCTTTGATGTAACTAGATTTGGTTTCACCATTTCGAATTATGGTTTCCATATGCTAGGAACCAATTTTTGTTGGTGTTTTTACTTATTGGTGTCTTTGATCTAACCAGATTTGGTTTCACCATTCCGAATTATGGCATACATATGCTAGGAACCAATTTTTGCTGGTTCTTTTACTTAATGTTTCTTTGATGTAACTAGATTTGGTTTCACCATTTCGACTTATGGTTTACATATGCTAGGAACCAATTTTTGTTGGTATTTTTACTTAATGTTTTTTGTGGGAAGCAAATTTTGGTTTCATCATTTTTACTAATGGTTGGAACCAATTCTGTTGGTAGCTTACTTATGGTTTTTTTGATGAGACTTTGCTTTCATCATTTTTACTTATGTTTTACTGATGTTTAGAACCAAATTTGTTGGTGATTTACTTATAGTTTTTTTGATGAAACCAAACTAGGTTTCATTTGTTTACTCTATAGTATATTTGTCGATGAAATCAACCATTGATGGTGTCACTTTGTATTGAAAATATTATTTTGTTCCAATTAGTGCAGAGAAAAGACGTCAAAAATCGTATGAGTGGTCCTCGACAAAGGAATTGCAGGTCATGCCCAAAAAGAATTCAGTTTTAGTTTTAGTTTTAGTTGCAGTTTAAATTACTTGTAAATGTTATCATCTAATTGCAATGGTGACAAATTACAGTTTATAAATAAATAAAAAATTCAGTGTTTTCAGTTTGTAAACTAATTAATAACATTTTGAAACATTATATGTTTCCTTCCAAAAATAGTTGAAGAATTCTAACATATCAGTTTACATATCAATAAAAAAGATTCCAACATATTGTAGATGTTACATATCAGTCAAAAGGATTCAAATATATAGCATGAAACCAAAAAATAATAGTAAAAAATGATAACTTGGTGACTTTCTATTCACGACCATACATCTTGTTGTTGTACATCTCATTTTCTATTTTCGGACATAGAGTTCGTCGCCACTTGAATAAGTTTATACATTCCACGCAATGTACACACATGTGTTCCATAAGCTTCACTTGATTTCATTAACCATGCTGGCTATAGGCTTCTCTCTCTTTTTTTCCGGATCCAACCATTGAAAACTCTCAGCGGTGTTCGAACACAACTCATCATATCAACGACCACCCACCAGTAACACCACCACTCAAAACTTACCTTATCACCAGCAACATTGGTTTCAAGGACAAAAATTAGGCAAAAATCCAACACAACTTCAACAATGAAACCAAGCACGCCAACTATTAGGTCATACTGAATAAACTAGGAAAAAATAAGCTAAAACCAAATTTGGTTTCAGCATAAACTTACAATTTCACCGTTAAAACTTTGGTTTCACAATCACGATAAAAAATTAGAAAAAATAAGATGAAACCAAATTTGGTTTCAATATAAACTTAATATTTTCACCAACAAAAACTTTGATTTCAAAACGTTGTTTAATTTTGTAAGATTTGTTGATACCGAATTTGGTTTCATCATTTTTCTGCCATTTCACCAACATAGACATTGATTTCCAGAATGATGATGAATTATCATTTTCTGATGATAATTTCGCTGATGACGATGAATTATCATTTTCTGATAATGATATATCAGAATGAGGTTTCGGTACATAGTATTTGTATATGATAGAAGGAAAATTCACATGTGAATTTGGTGTCGGATATAGAGGTGTCGGTAGTGGCTGTAGATGATAGAAAGAGAATGTGGAGGTGTTGTTGGTGGTGGATCTGGACATGTAGTGGTGGAAGGGAAGGAGGATGTGGAGGAAAAGGTGTTGATGGAAAATCAGGACATAAAAAGAGAAGGAGGTGCTTATGATGTTGGTGGAGGAGGCAAAGGATCTATTGGTGGCAAATAGAGCTTGAAAACGGGCGGGCCGGGGTTCGCCCGTTGCGGGTTACACGGGTTCGGGTTAACACGGGTCAAAACCCGCGGGTCGAAATTCTTCACGGGTGGTCATTTCTTCAACCCGTGCCCGTAACGGGTTAAACTTGCGGGTTGACGGGTTACCCGGCTTGTTTAATTCAAAACAAAATTAAAGTGAAATAAATAAAAATTACATAGCATACAAATTGCTTTCTAATCATTCATCTAATCCCCATCTTCAACATCATTCCACGTTCAATTCATTCAAAGATCCAAGACCAATTCTTTCTTCCCTGTTTCTTCTTTCTACAATACAATCACAACCCATCTTGTTATGTTCAGCATCAAACCCTTTCATCCTTCTTTAATCTTCCGATTCTCCCCCACAGCAGAACTCTTGAATCTCGATATCAAATTATCAATCATCAATAACAGTTGACTGCATTAGATTCACCAAATAATTAATTTAAATTTCAACAAGAGACGAGAAAGAATTAAATTTCAGTCTATTTCCAAGGCTTGAAAAAAAAAAAAAGTTAAATTCAAATTTGAGGCCAAAGAGATACTCTTTTTTCACGGCCGAAAAAGAAATCTCTTACTTCAAATTCGTTCTCCATCTGTTTTTCCAAGGCTTAAAAAAAAGAATAAAATTTCAGTCTATTTAAATGAATCCTATTACCTGTTACCCATTCTCTGTTGGTTGTTGTGACCACCGATGAGTATTGATTTTGTGGCGGATGAACAAAGATGGACGAAATTAATATAATTCCGAAGTGGGGAGAAATGACGAGGAGGTGGTGAGAAGAGAAGACAGTGAGGAGAAAATAGCATGGATTCCTCGAGGAGACAATGGGGAGAAATGACGAGGAGGTGGTGAGAAGAGAAGACAGTGAGGAGAAAATAGAAGAAAAAAAAAGACGAAGAAGAGATGAAAAGATAGCTATTTGCTAGGGTTTTCTTTGTTTTTATATCTTAAACGTACGAATAAGATTAATCCTAGATGATCCAAAGGTGAAAATTAAATGTATTTTATTAATTATTATTCTACACGGGTTAACAGGTTTACCCGTGGGTTTACGGGACGGGCACGGGTTAACTTGTTTTCCCACGGGCCACCAATTCTCTAACCCGAACCCGGCTTGTTTATAACCAAGCCAAGCCGGGCACGGGTTAATCCGCGGGTTTCGGCTTGTTTGCCATCTCTAGTGGCAAATGTATCTCTTTTCGCTGTTTTGGCGGTGGCAGAGGTGTTGTAGGTGATAAATTCAAACATAAAAAATAGAAAAAAAATGGAGGTATTGGTCTTGTTAGTGGAGGAGACGGAGGTGTTGTTGATGTTGGATCCACCTCTTCTCTTTGGTTTGGTGGTGGCGGATAGAGCTATTGTTGCTGGTGGTGGTGGTGGTAGTGGAGGCCTTGGAAGAAAGAAGAAAATATAAAGGAAAGAAGAAGAATAAAGGAGAAATAAACATTTTGTATGGGGAGGGTAGTGGTGGTATTAACATAAAGTTGAAATGACCTAATTTAAACATTTTTAAAAATTTTGGGTTTCAAAAATGAGGGAGGATCCATGGCAGCGACGGAACCAGGAATTTGTGTTAGGGTGGGCTAAAAAAAAATTTTCGTACACCCATATTATAGCAATCTAAATGCCTCAAATATAAACACAGTGATAAAAGCACTGCATATTACTTATCATTTTCTGTATAGTAAGGTTCAGCTCAGCGACAATATTTAAAATTGCGAAGACAACATATATAATAAAAATAAATATTATTATCTGAAATGCGGCCGAAGGCCGCCCGAATTTTTGAATTTTTAAAATGCTACTTCTATATCTTTGTATGGTTTTCAAATCAGTTCATGAAATTAAAAACCGATACATCAGGACAGTTAAAATGTCAAATTTTTGTCATTGTTTGTGAAAAGAAAAGGGGGGAAATATTATGTAATAGATTTTGATAGTTGGGCTAATTTTTAATTTACGTATGCATGGACCAAGTTTTAGAATATTTGGAAACAACATGGGTTGGATAGATTAAATTGTGATGGAGTGGGAGTAAATTTCACCGTTGAATTTAATTTCTAAGCACTAACCGAAACAGAAGAGGACACAAAAGTTTAAAAGAAGAAAAAAACGCAACATAACAATAAAATTGGTAGAAGTCGTATGAATATGTCATACTAATGGGCTAATGAAAAGTTTTACCCTGGGCTAATCTATAGTTATATCAATCTGTTGACCCTCACCTCCGTCACTTTTGTTTTAGATCCAAGTTTTAACCTAGAAACTAAAAAGAAACGCAAGATGAGAAGAAAAAGAGGTAGGAGGGAGACAAGAGAAGACTTTTCTTGTATGTTTGTATAGACAGAGAGTTATTAGTGGGATACATGGCGTGTGGTTTCTCATTTTTGCATAGACAGAGAGTTTATTTTGGGCTAACTAGAATTTTGACCTGGGCTTTTTCATTTTTTTCTTACGAATAGGCTGGCTAATAAGGAGTTTCTCATATTTTGGAGGGGGCTGCAGCCTGGGTAAGCCACCTCCCAGTACCGTCCCTGATCCATGGACACTCTTAGATAGAAACTATCATACATGATTTGTTCCATTTTCTCCGCAAAACCCAAACTACAATGAATTTAAGTCTAATATTTTGATGATACGTTCATCTTATAATAATCTACATTCCTACCAAAAATGAGCACGATTCGAGACGTATAACACCACCATCTATCTACCCCTTTGAATATCAATCATTAAAAGTTAACAGTTGAAATTAGGATTGATAGATGGTGAGGTTTGGTATCTCGAATCTTGCTCATTTTTGGTAGGAATGTAAAGTATTATAAAAGAAACCTATCATCAAAATATTACTCCCTCCGTACCACATATATAGGCGGAGGGGGTCAATTCTCTTAGATTAAGAAAATCTCTTTAAATTCCTCAATTTTCCTACCTTTTCTTATTTTATCCTTTATCATATTCTTAACACAATTTTCTATACACAATAAGTAAGGGTATTTATGAGAAAATTCGTCTTGAAAATAGGACTCTGCCTATCTAGCGGGACAAATAAAAACCAAAATTCCGCTTATATAATAGGTACGGAGGGAGTAGATTTAAATTCATTGTCGTTTGGGTTTTGCGGAGAAAATGAAACAAATCATGTATGATAGTGTCCATTTAAGAGTGTCCATGGATCCTCTCTCAAGTTGGGATTTTTGTATCAATTTTGGGGTTTCTGTATCAATTTTGTTTAATATGGAGTTTTAATGGATCCCAACTTATGGTTGGAATTTTTGTCTTATAAGTATGGTCACTTTGGTGTTTTGTCACTTGTTATGATTTTTTTTTTAATTTAGGAAAAAGAAAAAAATAATAATAAGGGGTGAAATTAAGGAACCTTTTCATTAATGGGATTCCAAGGTTACAATGAGTTAAAGATCGAAAATAAGAGAATACAAAGAAGCACGAACATACCGTAAGAGTTCAATACCGAGGAATCCGACAAGAAAAAGAGAAGGATTACCGGAGTAAAATCGGAAGAAGGATGGTTTTTCTCGGAATTAAATTCCAAACATTTAGTTTGTTTTTCTTCTTTAGAAAGAAATGCTCCCAAAGTAGGAGTGATTTGCTCAAATCTCTTGTAACTAGTGATGAAGCTCCCGTCGTCAAAAGGACCACCGATGAAGATTTCGTCGCCGGATAAGTTGATGATGAAGATTCCGATGAAGAGTTTGTCGCCGGAGACAACAAAGATGGAGATTTCGTCGTTGGAGAGCATCACTATTGATTTTAAAACCCAACCCAATAACACAGAATCGCCATTAAAGCGAAGATAAACCTCAAAAGAACGGACAAAACCACCAAAATGGTGTAGATAAGTAAAAAACATAATAAAAACTTAGCTAATCTACTAACCAACCTAGAAAGCAAGAAATAATGAAGGGTTGTTTTGATGGTTTTGTTGGAGAAGGAGTGAGAGAGAGGAGATCTTTATTCTCACTTCACTTGATGATACTACTACCCAGCTAAAAATCCGAACTTTTATGGTGATCATTCTAAACCAGTGCACGTGCACTACTGATCCCCATTGGTGATCTCTATGATGATTTATTTCTATCTAAACAGATTGTCCATACAATGGTAAAGGGAAGCATCATCCATAACTTTATAGTGATCGGAATAGATCTACTAGGTGTCTTTCTTTGCATGTAGGAAGAAGGCTCGTTATTGGGCGGTAGGCCAACAGGATTGAGCCGTAGGTTTTCCTATTTATAAAGTACCTCCCCTTCAGGGATTGGTCCAACGCTCCACTTCATCACCAAGTAACATCACCAAGTAACCTGTGAATTGATATCCAGGCCAAAAAGAAACTAAAAGAAAACAGGAAATTCCTTTATCTGATAACATCACCAAGTGATATAAACAGTTTTTGAACAATTCCTATATTACTATTAGGTTACACGAATGGAATATACAGAAGGTCTAAATTATCAAGATAACTAAATCGGCGTTGACAGCAGCCTTCATTTGCAAACTAACTCATTCTCACTCTTGGGAGTGCCAAAAGGTTACTTTATCTGCTCCAAGTTGAGGAATCAGCAGTGGCAGCGACGCTGCATTTGAGTACTTGGCAACTCCGAATTATAAAATGACAGCATTGACACGTAGGGCTGAAAATTGCATGATTTAATAGCTACACATACAAGTACCTAATTGTACACAGGTCAAACCTTCGTCTTGTACAACAATTTCCAATATCTGGAACAGGATGGGTTCACATGTATCGCTCGCAGAATCCATGTCTGAGGGGTCCGATGAAAACCAACACCGAGAGATGAGTCAGGACCACCTTTCAGCTGTCGTGCGAGCAAGTGCATTTGAAAGTACAATTCTGCAGGCCTCGTGTCTACGTAAGAAACAAAGCAAAGTCTGAGATACCAAAAGAACCAACAAGAAATATCAAGAAGAAAAAAGATAACGTCTGATACATAACGATCGGCCGTCACCGTTCTTACTGGTTATCCTCTTCATAAAACTCAAAAATTAAACCAGCAGAATGATTTGACGGTTCTGATCTAGAAGGGAGAGATTGTATCATTCAAGGGCCAACCTCCGTTGGTACTATGAAATTTCATTTGGTTGCAAACTAAACAATATAACACTTTGCAAAACAAAAGATACCTGATGGCCAAGAAAACCATTCGAGTCGAAGGTTTCTCTCCCACTCCCCTCTGGAGCCAAGGCTTGCTTCTGCTTGAGCAAGCAATGCTGAGGCAATAGGTAAAGGAATGGGTGATACCTCTTGAGCTCTGCGCAGGCTGGAAACTGAGAGAGACAAGAACTGAGATCCAGACTGTTGCTTAGCAAGCTCCATACAGATAACCCCTGTTTTTAAGGTTTACATTGGAAGAAAAGCAACAACAAGGACATAATAAACAAATGAGCTCCAATGCATCAGTGTTTAGAGAAAGCGGAAAATGAAACAAACAAAATAAGAGCCAAATTTTATATTACTATATACCATGACAGAGAAAGAGGCAACTGTCAGTATCAACCAACGAGCAACCCTGTGCAAGAGCCTCTTCTGCATGAAGCAGATCTTGATCCCAAATATAGCTCTGACCCAACACTAACTGAAACACTGCCTTCCACATATTTCTTGAGCTTCCGATTTCTTTCAAGCACTCCTCGAATTTCAAGATCACGGTACTCGTATCAATATGTAGGTTAAATCTGGACTCCAGAAGTTTGAGGCTTATCAAACCAACTGGATGTTCTGTCTTTAGCTCCAAGCATTTCATATACTCTTTCTGAGATTTCGGAAAATCCTCCAATGCCGCATAGGCACGGCATAGTACCAAGTGCGCAAAAAAGCGGGTGCTATCAGGGAGCGTAAGTCTTAACGAATCCAGAGCATGGCCAATGCAGTCGTTGTGCGCTCCATTTTGTAAACTGATCTCAGAAGCACAGAGTAGAAGCTGGAACTTTTGATACTGGTAAGCTACATCTTTCTTTGAATACATTTCACAAGAGAGAGCTACACAAACTAGCCTACTAAGTATAATACAAAGATGCTGAGGAAACCGCTCTTCACGAGCCTTCTGCAGAAAATTAAGTAGAAGCAAGTATCGTGCAGTATGGTTCCAAGGCTCCTGATGCAACCATCTGTCCAAAAATCGGAACACATGCACAAACGTTAATTGAAGTTTCTTACTCATGAACCAATCAATTCTCTAGGGAACAGTTTAATTTTGAGGAGGTATTTAGGTTTGTGAGGTGTTTATAAGAAGTTTCGTATGAGCAACATCTATTTAAAAAGCAAAGGAATAAAGTAGGAGTTGAAAACCAATACATGAAACATGAATATATACTATCCAGGATTCATATTTCCATAGGAACTGTAATCAATGCTCAATCTTGCAGGCTCTTCCTAAATAAATTATATGACATAATCGAAAAGAGTTCATATAAGAATATAAATTATACTAGCTATGATACCTCTGCAATTGACTAATTGTTTGTCTCTCATGCATGCAGGGGTCTATACATGTTGCAAAAGATAATTTCAAATTGGTGCTTTTGCTGGAGTTGCATGCAACAACTGCAGCACCAAGAATCTCAGGTGCTGATACTAGACCACCAACCACATGGAAACCCGGAGACTCTACAACAGTGCACCTTGGCACAGTATGAACATCATTCCATTCTTTGCTGGATAGTAAAAGATAACCCAGTTGGTTCCTGCAAGTGCAAATGAAAAAAAAAAATGGAAAAACTCAAAAGAATTGTTACCAGTAGTCCATAGAAACTACTTCACGAACATCAACCAAGTTATCAATATGGTTATGGTCTCCTGCGATAGCTTAGGCATCACCCGGCAACAAAATGGAAACAAAAAGGAGAAAAGGTAAAGGAGAGCTAAGTTTTTGAAAAGGTGGAACTTGCGGAGTAATATTGGCCAGGAGATAAATGTTACTAGAACATAGAACCAAAAGAGGGCTAGTCTTACACATTATAGTATGTTATGTAGGCTTCAGCATTCATCTGAGTTCATTATGCTTACAAATTCGTTCCTCATGGCATCTAAACTGGTCCATCAAGAATCGTGTTTCTGCAACCAATTTCTGCCTAGAGGTTTCTTTTGATGAATTGAGTCTAGAGTTGCAGTTGCAAACCTTACATCTAATTTCAACAAGTGGTTCCACTTTTCTGTTGGGGCTTCTAAGGCGCATAGGATTGACTGTTTTTAGTGGATCTTCTTCGAAAGGTTTTCGCCCACCGAATGGTTCCATGTTACATAAAAAATTTACCTTAACAAACTACTGTGAGGGTATCTGTGAAGAGCTTTTCTCAGGTGATGTACACCTTTCTGAATATCGGTGATCTGCTCTAGTCCAGTTTTGACCTGCAAAATACAAAACAATAACCAGTTCAGTTAACCAAACAAACCACAAACTGCACCTACGACAAAATACAAGAAATGGTTTTTGAAATCAAAAGGAGAAACTTACAACTTTACTAAGGGCAATTAAATAATGCATTTCAGCTATTTCTTCATCAGATGTCAGAGATTCACGACCAATTGGAATGACCGACTCAAGACGATTACTATGGTCGAGAACATGAATCACAAATACGATAAAACTCATACTTGAACTTTTTAACAGTTCCCTTGGCATTTTCAGAATACTTGATGAAGCTGATTCGAGCCCTGATATGTGGTACATCAACTTACATACCAAACATATAGAAGCAGAAGCAGTATCATTATCCATCTTTGAAATGCTTGCAGCAAGAATTCTAACCACAGAGAGAGCTAACTCATTCTTCCCAAGTTTCCACAAAGAGAGAGCATGTATCTGCAGTCCCCTGATATCAAGAAGACCTGCAATGTTGACAAGATAACGTAGAGCGAGTCAGCAGCTGAGTGGTTAACACTTGACAGATTGTCAGTTACTGCTCCGCCACAGCAGCAAGAATTAAATTAGGTGCACAAGTGACGGCCTACTGGAAACCCTTTCACGTGTAGATAGTAAAAACAGATGCACAGGTGATAAACTTATCGATGATTGTAAATCTTCAAAACAATAGATTAAGGATACATTTTCTGAATGATGGGGGAAGGTTTGTCCAAACATCGTATTGTAACATGATTGACATGCAAAGTTGATCCAGAAGCAACCTACGGCATGCAATTAACCAGTCTGCTCACCTTCTTTCTTCAAACCTTCACATTCGCGAGAAGAATCAACAGCATTCCCTGCCTGTAACAAATTAAAGGCTTTTAACAGATCTAGGTTGACAAACAAAAAAACAAGGGTTCTTACATGTATCATGTATGAGCAAGGGTTCTTATTTGGTTGAAATAAAAATGTACCAGGAATTGAAAGAACTTGTTTACCATATAATACGCTCTGGCTAGATTAGCTGAAATATCAGAGAGATGGGATTCGGGCGTCTTTCTTACAGAACAATTGATGGCATATCGTGCTAATCTGTAACAAGCGATTGCTGATTGGTAATCAGATCTCGCTTCATGTACGAGACCATTCAAATTGTGTGATTCAGGACAGTGAGGAGCACGATGCATGGCCTGGCAAACGGCTCCAAATACCTGCATTATGAATTGTCAGAACAAATGGCTTCAAAACTAAACAACTATGGAAGCAAATTGCAACAAATAATTCCCATGTCTCTAGATGAACCGACTTTTAAGCAAGACAGCTTACAATTTCCAATATATAGTTATACCTGTGGGGATTGCAGATGCCCTGAAAGAAAAGCAATATTTCCAAGACCAATTTGGAACATCGCAAGCTGCAAGAGATAGATACTTGATCTTGAGAATACAAAAAGGAAGTACCGACTCCAAACCCATTTCATGTTAGTGGCAATTATAAAGATTAACAACAAGAAGAAAGATTCTTGCAATTCCAACATCTAAAACCACAAAATTTTACAAGAGAAATCATGCAGAGAAGTACAGAGAATTTGTAGTAGAAATACTCCGAATAACTTATGCAAATACGACTTACATTCTGATTCAAATCAGAACAACAACAGACATACAAGCTGATGTAAATTATGAGGGACATGCATATCATGCGCAGACAAAGATCCCACACATCTGACTCGCAAAATTTCCTGTATATCTTTCGGTTGCAATTTCATTTTCTTTTATTTAGAAGTGTTTTACTTTTTAAGAGTCTAACAGGGTCTATCCTTGCAACACTATGACTTTGACGAAGAATGCATCCAGACTCGAGGAAAAGTCAAAAATCATTAACTAATAAATTATAACTCATTGCCATATATATAATATACGGGAAAGATTAGCTCATAAAAGCGTAGCTACACTTACAGGCAATATCTGCACAGCCCGAAGGCAGCTTTCATAAGCCTCATCTAGAGTGCATCCCCTAAAAAATAGAATAAAATATACTTTAACTCACATATTATCACGTATACAAGCTAGTGCATCCCCTAAAAAATAGAATAAAATATACTTTAACTCACATATTATCACGTATACAAGCTTTCTAATAGATCAACATACCAACAAGGGCATAAGTACTTACCCGGATCCAAACTCTGTTGAAATGCCTGCCCATGGTAATGCAAGTGCAGGATCTATGCTTCTAGCATGGTCGAAGGCTTGTGCAGTCAATTGTTTCTCACCCACTTTCCTGTACAGCTGTTCTAGAAAACACACTTGTTCAAACTTTGAAATATGAAAATTAATTCTGCCCGACCCACACAGAAACAGCATGTAGACTATTACCTTTCCAAGGTATGCCCATGCCGTTGCAAGAGATGCATCCAATTGCAACCCCCTAATCAGAGCATGTTGCTTCATTGGAGAATGAATGGATAAACACCCGAAAATCACCCAGAAGTCACTACTGTCTCCCTCAAGAAATAAGGCACCCAACGACATTTTCTCAGGTAGCTGCCTGGTGCGCATAAAAAGTCAGTTTAAATAGCTTAAGAAGAAGGCTATGCTTGACACAATAGAGATCTTACCAAGCAATGGGTTTAGGTTCATTTCTCTCCTCCATTGAACGAATCAGATCCATAGAGATTGCAATATCAGCATAGATATTAGCTTTCCATGGGGTCAAGTGCAATGCTCGCTGGTAAGAACGACTAGCAGAAACTGCAGCCAGATACAAACTTCTTTTCCAGAAAGCGATGGATTTTCTGAATGCCACCTCATCATTATTTACGCACATCTTTCCATCCATCCAAGGAAAACATTTTGCAAGTGTAAGCTGATGGAGATGAAAATTTGTTCTTTCAGAAGTCAGACAACATTTGAGTCATCATAATTTGAGAAACTATCTTAATATTTGAATTCTTACAGATTGAGAAGATACCCACAAGAAACACCTTCATATGACTATACCTGAATATCACCATGCAACTTCCACGTACAAGAAGCATTTCCAGATAAGCCAGTACTTGCTTTTGCAATATCAGATGCTTCCTAAAACCATCATACAGAAACTTCTACTCTTTGTTAGTTGCCTTTTACTAAGCAAATTTATTAGACAAAGGTATACTTGCTGAAGGTAAACCTGCAATAGTGACGCTCCCCAAGCAAATGCACCAGAATTTACACATTCCTTGGCCAACCCAAGCATCCCCGAAGCAAGCCCACAGTGTGCAGCTACACTATGAGGTGCAATATCTAATGCCTGCTGAAACTGCTCAATGCCCTGTAGAGGAAAGCAATTTAAGCTAAAATGTAATAGGTGTGTCTACGTAAACGTATTGATATACATGCGGATATGAATAAACATACTTGAAAAAGTTCAAC
Source organism: Papaver bracteatum (assembly GCA_023529315.1). Classification (NCBI taxonomy): domain Eukaryota; kingdom Viridiplantae; phylum Streptophyta; class Magnoliopsida; order Ranunculales; family Papaveraceae; genus Papaver; species Papaver bracteatum. The sequence goes on from JAJJWX010002698.1 coordinate 861,620, forward strand.
ATGAGCAGATAGTAACGCAGTGACAAACATTTTCAGACCAATTATAGCCCTCCTTCTCTTCGTGTTCCTTTCTCTCAATCCCCATTACATGCACAAGTGTGTTTTCCTAATCAAGTTGATCACCCCAAGCCCAACTATTTCCATCCAGCAAACAACAATGCATTGCACATTCTGGAACGGGAACCTAAGACACACCAGTCTCTTGCTTACAGATATGCAATGATAAGACTATAATCAAAACTTAATAAATATAAACATCAAACAAAAGCTATTACACCTAAACATGGTATATAACCTACATGGGCATCTAGGATTACTTCTAACACTTAATTTGATAACCTCGTAAGAAATTTCCAACAAATTATTATGCTACGAATTTCAGCATATGCCTTTTGCTTCAACTGACAAACTATTAACTTATTCGCTGGACTGCCACCAAACTCTAACACTGTCACACCACTCAATCATTTAAGTTTACCAACACTGTCACCAATACTGGATGACCTACTGATCATCACAACCCTTACCAAAACCACCATCTGGAGAAACAAAATTGTGGACGTTCCATCTATTAAATACAGCTTGACTAACTAACAAAGAAAAGAAGCAGAAAGGAGAAAAAGATATGCCACGCTCTGCAAACTACAACATAAATACAACCTTTCTGAAGGAGCCAAGCATCAACAATATGTTTCCACTTTCAACCAACGCGAAGATTTTTGTATCCTCCAACTCAATTGCTCGCCCATATGACTGTGAAATTAGAGACATACATATAAGAACTTTGTCCCGGAACATGGTTAGTAGTGATTACAAAGGCATAAGCAAGGATGTCAAAGAAACTCTGATTTGGGGGGATCTATGATCCCATGCTGCAAATGCAGTTGACATTAATTCAAGTGAGAAGTTGCATTTCGCATTTGTTTTGCAGCATACAAGTTGCTGATAATCAGTTGGCTCTTTTATTGTTACTAACTTTAAGGATTTGTTGTTGTTTTTCGTTAAGAACAATTTGATTAATCATATATTGCTGGTCAAGAGTATCGGGTAGCAAAATATCACATTCTCAAATACTTATAGTACTTTCAAATGTTCTGCAGCACCATACTAAGAAACGGCAAAGGCCAGTAGTGCAAAACAATGATGTGATATTCTGTTTTAAAAGTTTAGAACATCACACTTTCTAGAATTAGAAAGCGTACCTTTATAGCAGCAGTTAACATTCCTAATCGCTGGTATGCAAGACCAAGAGTCTGTAACAAACATAACCAATAATTAATCAACAAAATGGAAAACGTCCGGAAAGAAAGAGAGTAAAAATAAGATGGACAAACCCATTACTCAAAGAATCTTGTATGATTTATTTAGTTTCCCTAGATCCCATTTATTACTCTTTTCTTAGGCCCTTTGAGTCTAACCCAAGTTTATTGAATCCACTTTTGTTTTTTCCTTTTCTATCCTTCTATATTTTGAAAATGGGAAATAAAGAATAAAACAAAGAGAGGAAGAAGGATTAGTCACGATTAACATACTTCCCACAAATCTGCACAAGTAGGATAACCTCGTATAGCCTGCTGAAGACTCTGTACTGCTTCAGTCCATTTCTTCTGATGAGCCTGGACAGTTACATAACAATATATCAGTTAACGTGATCACAGCAATGGTAACAACAGAGATCCACAAGTACATAAACCACAAAAACAAAAGAAATGTTCTGTAATCGTAAGGAAACACCACCAGCAAATATCCTAATCGACGATACGCCCAAAAGGCCCTTGGTGACTTCTCTGAAGCATCGCGACAAACAGCAACCTCCAATGTTTCCTTTCCATCATCACTTAACAAATCACAAAGAGCTTCCTACACAACAAATTAGTAAGAATCCATAACTTTCTCAATAAATTAGTTTCAAATGAAGAAGAACAAGTATATTTAAGCACAAACCCCAGCTTCGATATCATCAGGATTAAGAGTGAGTGATCTTTGGTAACACTTAGAAGCTCTTGAAGTATATTTGATAGAGAATCTACTATAATAATGCCCTAACAATCGAAATGCAGAACCATTATTAGGGTTTAACTTAGCAGAGATAACCAAATGTTCAACGGCTTTTGCTTTTTCTTCTTCTTGTTGTTTGTTCTCCAATATGAATAGTGCCTGTTTGTGTGTAATGAAACAAGTTCTGGAGTTCAAAATTTGAAACAAAGAAAACAGAAAAAACTGAAATCGAAGAGTTGAAGAAGTTAGGAGCTTACGAGATTGTAGTGATGAGATGCATTGGTGGGATCCGAATCAACGGATTCTTGTAATTGCTTCAATAATAAAAGACCTTCTTCTTCGTTTTCTTCGCTTTTCATCTCTAAATTGAAAAATCCTTTCTCACTCTCTGGACGCAAACGCTAAAGAACCAGTAATGATACCAGAAAGAAAGGAAGAAGTAGAAGTACCGAACAGGAGAGGAAGGCTTGTTTATTTATTTGTTGTTCTTTTAGGGTTAGTCAACAGCGGTTGATTATAGTCCAAGGACGTAACGCATTGTTGCTCTTAAAAGTGGCACTGATAAAAATGGTTCCACCTATTTACCACCCACACTTTACCTAAATACCACTCCTAGTAAAAAGAACTTACACTTTATAACCCCTTTCAATGTGAGTAGCAAACACCCACTTTAAAAACTGCTCCTCTTCCATTTGACCGTAAACTCTACCAATACTGCTTCATCCATAACCCACTATCATCATCTTAGATTGGTCATACCTAGGTTAAATGATTCAATTTGATTTATTGTGACCCGTGAAAATATTTATGAGTTATGTTTTTGGATGCTAGATAGATGAACCAAATGCATGCATCACTATGATGTGATCAACAACTTGAATCTGATTTTACCTTTACCAACAATTTAATTTTGTATTTAGAAAAGGTTAGTAAACATAAGTTTGATTGTTATGAGAATCAACATTCAGGGAATATAGATCTTCATAAATAACCCATCCGTCTATAGTTGATTAATCAAACGAAAAGAGTTCAATGATATCTAATCCGATTTTTGATTTCAGTGGATCAATAATTAACTAAGATATAAGTTGAATTCAAAAATTGTTTCTAGTATGCATCTGTTCGGAATCATTTTTGTACGAGACCTTGCTCAATTTTAAGACAAACTAATGGAACTTTCGTTTTTTAAACATCCCATTTACAACTGATAAGAGAAGCGGTGGTGGATGATGATTTTAATAGTTATGAGACTTGGGCGGTGATCTTTAAAGTTTAGCCTAAAGCAAGAAGATAACCATGTTGGGTTATGGTTACCTAGGCTAATTGGGTTCATAATTAAAAGGAAACTAAGTAGTGGGTGGCATTTAGCAAAGCCATAGGTGGTGAATAGGTAAAACCATAAAAATTGATTCCATCCCTCCACATATTTTTTTGCGTGCCAAGTGGCCTGACAAACTAGACGTGCCACTATGGGAAAACTATATAGTGATAAGCAAGGTATTGAAAGCGTGAAGCGGAGCGTGAAGCGGAGCGTGAAGCGGAGCGTGAAGCGGAGCGTGAAGTGTTTTTCATTTTTAGGAAGCGATGCGTATGTCGAAGCGTGAAGCGTCGCTTCATGGTTGATGTTTGAAGCGGATGTTTCCTTATAAATAAATTAGTCGTACCTAGTAATTATAAATTTATTAGGAAGATAATATCATATAAATTTTATATAAGTCTAATTTTTATCAAAAACAAATCGTGTGTACACCAATTCAACCTATTCCAGACAAGTGGGAGGTGGGGTGTTCAATTCCCCCTTAAAACATTCATATTTTTCTTTTAAAAGATTTAAACATTTTGTTGAAATGCTGAAATTCGAAGCGTGAAATGCTGAATTTGAAGCGAAGCGCACGCTCTGAAGCGTGAAGCGTACGCTTCATGAAAGATACGCTTCACATGACCGCTTCAGAGCGAAATGATGAAATTTGAAGCGAAGCGTACGCTCTGAAGCGTGAAGCGTACGCGTTTAAAAACCATGGCGATAAGAATGTTATTGAGCGATAATTTTAAATATTCGTTAAAAAATGTTCCCGCGCCATTATAGGAAAATTATTTGTCTTTCATATTCATTCTATCTGATTACAAAATTTCATGAATTGAATTGAAAATTTTAGGATTAACAATCAAAGAAAAATTCTCGCATAGCAGGCAAGCGAGCGACAAGCTGCACCACAAGCCCTTTTTGAATTGCAAAGCCTATTCTTTTAAAAATAAACTCTCTTGAACCCGGAGTCATGACATTACTGTGCATGACCTTCTGGACTCTCTTGAGGAGTCCAACCGCCTCTGGAGCCAAGAAACAAAAAGTGTCAAAAGCAAAGGGGAATGCTTTATCATGCTTCACTATCTTACCTGAGGCAGCCCTTAACGCTGCTTGGCCAACTGTAGTGCCATGTCCAATGTCTATGTATGAATTAATTTCTACTGGTACAGTCGTTACAACGCCAAAGAATTATTTTAAAACAAAAAATATTTCTAGATTATGTCAGAGATCATTCAGTAAAGTATTTGCTTTTATATATCTTTACTTCCTTGGTAATTGTCACCTATCATATTTCAATTAAAAATGAAACTTGGAAGTTAATTCTTCTAGTACCTCATCATATGAATATTTTAGGACGCAAATGGATTTATGAGTAAAGGTCAAGCCAGGTTGAACTACAAAATAAATCCAGATTGGTTGCAAATATCTTTGAAAAATAAGAAAATATAAACTTTAATGTAACCTTCAACCCGCTTCACTATTGTGCTTACGTTGGTTGTGATTCATGATTGAGTTATTAAACAACTAGATGTTTTAAGTGGATTCTTACATGGATTTCTTAGTGAGGATGTTTTATTACTTAACCTCAAGGTTTTGTTCATTTTAATTTGCCTATTGATCATGTTGTCATTTAAAAAAGAGTGTGTATGGTTTAAAGTTGGCCCCAAGCATCTAGTGTCTTTTCATCATAACTAACAACATGTAAAATGGTTGGTTGTGATGTTGCTAGATAAATAATGCCCGAGTAGCGTGCAAGGAAAAAAAAACTCCTCAATAACATGGCGTGATTCACAACTTCCTTCCCTATTTCCAAGGAAATAATGCTTTTAATGAAGATTTTTTGGGTTGTGAAGAGGTTAAGAACTTCCATAAGACCTAGTCTTACTAATAGTTAATGCCTTTAGTGCAGAATTTGCAATGAAAGTTTTAGGGGAGTTAGATTTATTTTATGCGCATTAAGGCAACTGGATAATCAAACTTAGTGGTTTATTCTCGTAAGAAATACGCTTTAGACTTATTGCTAAAGCGATATGTTTAAGTGTAAACCATGTGATACTCATTTAGGGCTTCTATCTAGGATGGAAAGTTGTTTGCAAATCCAATTGAGTACAAAAAAATTCTTAAGAGTTTCTTCTTGGTAAATTTTAATTTCAAAAATTCTTTCAAGCATGCATCAGTTAGTAAACTCCGCTATGTAGTCTTTTCTGCAAAGCCTGTCCTGAGCCAGGATAAAGGAGTAGGAAGGTCGTTATAGGCGTAGCAAGCCAACATCTGGATTTTATCTACTCTCTTATGAAATGAAAGCCATAGATTTTTCCTCGGGGCATAATCCTCTTAGCGACGCGCCACACCGGAACCCGGGTGTGGTGTTTAATGAGCAAGGGTTGGGTTGTCACCTCTTTAATGACTTCTCATATTGAGACCTAGGTATGGTGTTAAATGAATGAGGGCCGGATCATCCTCTTGTCAGTGGCGCGCTGCATTGCCGTTCGGATGTGGAGACAAATGAGCGAGGATCTTCGTACTCTACTCGACGAGTGCGAAGGGAAAGTAACCTAGCTGAGGTAAATAGGAATCATTTAAATAGTTAGAATGCAGGATCCGAAACATGATAACTACGAGAGATAATTGATATTGCGGTTAGGAGGCGTGTAAATATCTTATACATGTATCCGATCAAATGATCGGTCCAGAAGGCAAATGAGGTGGAGGGCACATACTTCAAGCTTTGGTGCACATGTGAAAAACATAATAAGAATGGGGTAGATATCTTAACTAATAAAAGCCTAAAGAACAGAGTGGTCAATGTTTTAAGATAATGGGATATGATCATCCTAGTCAAAATCGTGGGTATTATGGTTTAAACGTCATTAGTGTGTATGTGCCACAAGTATGTCTAAGCGAGGATGCCAAGTGGAAATCCTGGAAGATTTAGATGACATGGTAAGAGGTGTGCCTGGATGTGAGAATATTTTCATTGGAGGATACTTCAACGATCACATCGGCACAAGTACTGGGAGTTTTGAGAAGGTGCATAGATAGATTGGATATGGTGATAAATAACAAGAAGGGAAAGAAATATTAAATTTCATGATCGCCTATGATCTCATGATAGATTACACATTTTTCATGAAGAGACAATATCTATAGTTACATTTACTAGTGGCCAACAATCTAGCCAGATAGATTGTGTCATTACTAGGAGAGACGATAAACGAAAGTACATAGATTATAAGGTTATACCCAGAGAATGTGTTATATCACAACATCAACTCTTGATATCCTATTCAACGAGACAAAGGTCATAAAGTTAAAAGGACAAAGTGATGGAAGCTCAAAGAAGATGCCTCAAAGGTTTAACGTGAGATAAATTATAGAAGGTGTATGGAACATAGAAGTATATGTGAATTAATGTGGAAGGAGATTGCATCTGGGAAGTGGTTGCAGAGTTGTTAAGAGTAACAAGACGAATTAAACGGGAACCTAAAGACACTTGGTGATGGAATGAGGACGTGAAAAGGGAGGTACAATAGAAAAAGGAACATCCTTGTATCATTAAATAAGTGAAGATAACATACGAAACTATAGATTGGAAAGAAAGAACGAAAAACGATGGTGAATGAAGCAAGGGGCCAGGATATGGAGACATGTACCAGAAGCTGGGTCCGAAGGAGGATAAAAGAATATTTATAGGATAGTCAAACACCGAAAGAAGAAGACAAAAACTGAAAAGGCGAGGGTACCCCAAATATACCTAAAGCTATTACTTTTCCATCCTATAAGTCCATTCCCCGAAAGTGATTGTCTATGGACTGAGTCGAGACAATACAACAAATCGGTTCACACTTTGTGTGATCATCTATGGATACGAGATTGAGACAATACAACAACCAAGTATGTTTACTTGATACAAAGGTTCGGACTTAACCAAACTCAATAGGATTCACGTATCAAGTAAATAGGAATTAACGTTTGTGAAATTTACTTTAATTATAATAAAACAATTATAATGCGGAAATATAAAGTAAATGACACAACAAGATTTTGTTAACAAGGAAACCACAAATGCAGAAAAATTCCGGGACCTAGTCCAGAATTGAATATTCTCAGGATTAAGCCATTATACAAAATAAACCAACTTTGTATAGTTGAGACCAAGCAACTAAACCTATAGTTCACCGAGTTTCGTCTGTATTCCCACGCCTCCAACCGGTAAACAAGTCACGTACTTGGACCAATTCCTTTGGTTCGTATTCCAAACAGTAAAGGAATAACAAATCTGTTTGGTATCAACTCTCTTCAACCAAGTGATATGAGTTGTGCAAAGGTTCCCTTGTTTATCTTAACATAAACTCATTTGCCATGTTCTAAGATCTATCTTATATTCAATCACCCAAAGGCAATTGTTAAGATTAAGCCAATCAATACCTTTAATCACAAGGAAACATATTGGTGCCGATCTTCCTCAACTATTCTATCAAAATACCCAAAAGAATAAACCAATTATAGTAGGATCCTCTTTTTCCCAAACAAGTATTGTGCACACCAAATATTATAAAAACCAAGTCAGAAATCTTCAATATCTTCTTTGTCTTCAATAAACACATGCACACAACTACATGAATCTCTTATGATCAATCACACACAGAACGGAGTCTGTTAACAATGGATTATCACTAGATCGTCTTTAGATCTAACAACAGTGTAAAGATCCATGTCGAAACCTTGAACTAGTTTGAGTGAATCTTATATCAGAAGAGAAGATTCTCAAGCATAAACAAACTAGGTGCAATCAAAGTTCAACCACCGTTAGGCGATCAAATCAATACAAAAACTAAAAATAAACCACAATATCTAGTTTCCCACCAACGGGTCGCGCTAGAGCTTCTCAATCCAAAAGAAGACTTTAAATTGAGCGGTTGTAATAGATTTCACCTAATAAGATTACTCTCCTCTCTGATAGGCGGCTTCACCAGTAACAAAGACAAAAGAGGAAGTTTATGTCACGCAGGATTAGTTTGATAGAAATGCAAACTCAAAGTACTTATAGACAAGGAAGTTTGGACACCAAGGAATTTCCAAAACCGAAAATATTCTCAAGATATTTTTCATTACTCCACCAAATTCGATTTTCATAATTCCTGTGAATGCATTGTCCAAAAATACATGATCGAAATCTCCTTGGAAAATCTTTAACTAGCAAATGCACATTACTAATTCTTATTTTCCATATATAATTAAAAACCCTTAATTAAAAAGATTCTTAACTTATTTAAATTCGATCTTGGGATTTACTTCCTTCTTAGCCGTTAAGGAATATCTTTGAACAATATAGAATAAGAGTTAATGCACCGTGTTCAAAGTGTGTCGACATCTTACTCTTGCAAGTCCTTTTTCATACTTGCTCACTTGAAACCGATTTACCACGCTTCCAAACAAGTTTAGAATTGGTTCATCTGAATTTCAAGAACTATGTGATTGATCAAGTAACACTCATTCACAACTCATGGGTTTACGGTTCCACCAAAACAAGTTTCGGTTCTACCTCCATGTGAGTACTGTGCATAGTTACCCTAGCTTATCAAAGATACGGCTGACTAGGTACTAGGATCAGTTCCCCACATATATTTGGTATCTAACTTGTATGCAGTGCACATGTCCATAAGATGGGTTCCCCCTTCCCAAAAACGTGTTGGACATGTTCATAGGATCGGCTCCCCTTTCTTCCATAAACCTTGTTGCACCTCATACAAGGATCGGTTCCCCTTGTGATGCACTTCACCTTTTACTAGGATCGGTTCCCCTTCTCCCAATTCAGACACTCACAACCCGATCATACCCCAGGTGATTACTTAAGATCGGTTTCACTAATAAAAGTCATACCAATACATAAGTCAGGCCTCATGTGAATAGTTTTACCAATAACACAAACAAGTCATTAGCGGTTATATTAATCACACATATTGGTCATTCATAAGATATGCAATGAATAACAGCCCCAATAACGCCTGGCGATTTCCTTTTTGGTTCACAACACATATCATGAACATACTTCCTTAAAACACATGTAAACATTGTTCCCTAGGATGAAATCCTCACCTCATACCCATACATAATCACAATAGCATTCATACGATTATGTCGATGTCTTATTATTAATGGTGGATTTTAGACAAGGGGTAAAATCGTAAAACCCCATGACCTAATGTTGCCCGCAACACATTAACTGAGAGCATTTAATTAAGATGTAAATAATTAATAGGGGTATTTTTTTCAAAATACCGGATTAGGGTTTTCGACACAGAACCCTAATCCAAAACCAAGCCGCATATTGCGCACCATGGCAACGATGCCAAAACCAAGCCGCATACTACGCACCATGGCAATGACGCCAAAACCAAGCCGCATACTGCGCACCATGGCAACGACGCCAAAACCAAACCACATACTGCACCCACAGACAACCATGCCAAACTAAGCCGCTATGCCATTTGGCACATGCCAAAAATAGCGCCCTAGGCTTGCAAACCGTGCAACTAGGTCAACTTGGCCGTGCGTGCCATTGGCACATGCCAACACGCACCACTAGCCAATTTTCAAGTCGCTATGCCGATTGGCACATGTCAAAAATAGCGCCTTAGGCTTGTAAACCGTGCAACTAGGTCAACTTTGCCATGCGTGCCATTGGCACATGCCAACACACACCACTAGCCAATTTCCAAGTCGCTAAATGGCGCCTTAGGCTTGCAAACCGTGCAACTAGGTCAACTTGGCCGTGCGTGCCATTGTCACATGCCAACACGCACCACTAGCCAATTTCCCAAGTCACTATGCCGTTTGGAACATGCCACAAATAGCGCCCTAGGCTTGCAAACCGTGCAACTAGGTCAACATGGCCGTGTGTGCCATTGGCACATGCCAACACACAAACCAATAGCCACTTTCTATTCCAAGCCGCTATGCCATCGGCACATGCCAAAGTAGCCCCCGCAACTTGGCCAAAGTGGCCGTGCGTACCATTGGCAAATGACAACATGCAACCACTAGCCAATCCCCATTCCAAGCCGTTATGCCATCGGCACATGCCAAAGTAGTGCCCGAAACTTGGCCAAAGTGGTCGTACGTGCCATTGGCACATGCCAAACACGTTACCACTAGCCACTTTCTATTCCAAGGCATTCCGCGCATGCCATTGGCACATGCCACATGCTCCACTAAGCGACTTTGGCATTTCCATCCGCACTCAAAGTGCAACTTGCGGCCAAGGAATTCCGCACATGCCAAATGCTCCACTTAGCGACTTTGGCATTTCCATCCGCACTCAAAGTACAACTCGCGTCCAAGGCATTCCGCACATGCCAAATGCTCCACTAAGAGACTTTGGCATTGCTATCCGCACTCAAAGTACAACTCGCGGCCAAGGCATTCCGCACATGCCAAATGCTCCACTAAACGACTTTGGCATTGCCATCCGCACTCAAAATACAACTCGAGGCCAAGGCATTCCGCACATGCCATTGGCACATGCCAAATGCTCCACTAAGCGACTTTGGCATTGCCATTCGTACTCAAAGTACAACTCGCGGCCAAGGCATTCCGCACATGCCAAATGCTCCACTAAGCGACTTTGGCATTGCCATCCGCACTCAAAGTACAACTCGCAGTCGAGACATCCCGAACATGCCATTGGAACATGCCGCAACGCTTCACTAGCAACTTTTTCATTGCCACTTGCGCCCAACTCTCGAGACATCAACACAAACTAGGGGATGCTTTCTGGGGGTTTTGGTTTGGCGGTCACAACGTGCAGCGTACACTACGCTCGCAATAAATCAAGGCGTGCAAGGAATGAATACGGTCAATTAAATAAGGAAAATTATGATGAAAACATTTTTCAAAATAAATCCAACGGTTTCCACCTCCTCTGTTTTAATTGATACATTTAATCAATTCCTTAATGAGGCTAGGGTACGTTCAATCTCACTTGTATAAATAGGTTTCACCTATTCGGCCAAAACATACAAGTCTTGGTCAGGCAAAATACAGCATTATCAGATAGCAACTTTGCAAGATCTCTCAAAAGCTTCCATCACTAACAAGCTTCCGCAAGCTTCTACACATATGATACAAGTCGATATACTACCTAGCCAGAACTCTCTGGTCTCATCACCCTTCTTCGCTATCCTCCCCAAATCAACCCTTCTCCTCCACTTTGTGACCGAAGCAAATCTGGAACGACTATCTTCTTGGTTTAGCCCAGAGTTGTACAGATTGATATCTCGAATCAAAAGTGCTCACGTGCAGCACATTTGTTTAAGGGTTTAAACCAGTCTCTCCACCTTCAAATTTACCAAATTCGGCAGAGGAGATTTTCTCCCATAAATAATTGGCGACCACAGCGGGAGTTTCAATCTCTCGGTTACAATATCTACTTCTAGAAATCGATCTCGCGTCTCGATACAAGCACCAACAGCAGAAGCAACCAATCGGTTTGGAGATCTGCGGCTCAACTACCAGACAACCCAGTTGCCAGCCGTAAAACCTACACGGGAAACTGGGGACTCCGATTTGGGGATTGGCTGACGGCTTTTTCAGCAAAACTGTTACCAGCAACTGGGGACTTACTGGCAAAGTCACCGGCAAAACCACTTCTTATACGAAAATAGGCATATTTGCGACGAAAGATCCATACAGCAAGTAAGTCTAGCCCGGGAAAGATATCTGATCTGTTTTTGGGTTCTAAGTAAAACCATCATACCATTACTTCTTGTGTTATTGCTAGCACACACTTTCATAAAAACAATATTCCCTTCGCAAGGCATAATCAAAGTTATATATTAAAACCATTCATCCCAGAAAAAAAATCCAACATCTCAAAAAACATCAACCAACTACCAAAACCAGTCAGACTCCGAAATCAAGCACCCAGAGTGTTTCTCGTAATAAAAAAAAGGGAATCTAAAGGAGAAACATTCAAGAAAAGTTATCCAGCAGCGGTTTACTCTTCTTAGCAAGACGGTCCTTCGCATCTTCAATAACCGCTCTCTTCATAGCTAACACCTTGGACAACTCCTCAGCTTCTGCTTCTTGCCGTGTGATCTCCTCCGCAGAAGGGATTTCGACTACTGTATCCTTCGATTTCCGAATCTCAGCAATATTTTCGACGAACCACGAAGCATTGAATTCCTTCTCTACACACACATCGCGGTGATGTTCCCAGTTAGCAATGACGTCTTCATAAATGGTGTAGCCAATCACCCCGCACATGTCCTCAATAGAAGATAAAGCTTCTTCCACACGTTTAACCAGCGCAATACGACTAGTGACCTTCCTGGTCGTAGCCATGTGTCCATACTTCTTCCAGATTTTGGTATACACCACCTCATATTTGGCCAGCACGCTGAAACCGTCGACTAACATGTGACCTAGGTAAGGGACCAAGTACGGAGGATCGAAAATGGCGCCTGCAACCATATCCGCAATCTGCGAAGGGTTCCCTTCCGCATCTGTGCCAGCAACCAGAGAATCATTTCCCGGTCGAGCTGCATTCATTCTTTGTGATTGATCAACTTCCGTATCCAAGCCATCATCAGCGGTCACAGTCACTACAGGCGGATTTTCAACTTCCATCTCCGGGTCATCACTGACGGTTGTTGTCACCAAGGGAAAGTCTTCATGTGCCTCCACCTCAGATCCATCTCCTGAGTTAGATTCCTCCTGCAAAATTTGAGTTAGACGTTCAAAGGGAGAAGGAAGAAAAAGAGGTGCGAAACCTACCGAGCCACTTTTCAAAAGGGATCCAGGGCTGCTATCGGAAGAATCACATTCACTTTCCGAACCAGAATTACTCAAAGGAGTTTCCGTCTCCTGACAGCGAGCAAGAGCAGTAAAAGCATTAACACTACCAAAGCCCTGGAAGAAACGAGACACATACCTTCAGCAGAAATTCACACATTTGGAAACAAACCAGCAAAGAGGCGACACATACTTGGTTATTGGAAGAACTGAAAGACACAATGGCTGCAGGAGGATCCTTTGAAACCGTCTGAAACCCACCAGCACGGTTTTTCGTCCTCTTCTCTTTCACTTGGGGACTTTCAGAATTGCTAGACGACTTTCGCTTGAAATCTCTCAATATTGGGTACTTCTTCAAAACTTCTTGGGAAGGCTTACCACGAACATTCTCCACCACGTCATCCACAAACTTGTGAATCATAAGACGCTCACGGCACCAGAATTCGTTGTAACTAGAAGTCTTCGAGGGAGCTCTTTCCGATTGAAAGAAAGGAAGATGGATACCTGACTCAAGGGCACTAGCATCGAAGGAAGCACGCAATGAATCCTCAGGAAGCACCATCTGGCGAGCAAGGGGCACCCCTTGATCTAAACCCATGTGACGAGCGGCACGGTCAATATTGTAAGCAACCATCCGAAAAAAAACCCTAAAGAAAGCCGGCATGTAACCCAGAATGCAGCTTTGCATAAACAAGTTTGCACCAATACTCAAGTCGTCATCCGAAGACAAGATCGCATCCGAAGCAGAAGCCAAAGTATCAATTTGAGTCACAGACTTGTGGACCGGCTCCCATGGACGAAAGTTGATCTCGTGCAACTTCTCAAGAAGACTAACCAGGCTCACGCCAACTCTTGAGCGCCTATTCACCCATCGAAGAATTCGAGATCCACCCCAACTTGCGGGAATCGTAGGCAATGGCTTTGGAGCATACTTTTCAAAATGCTCCCACAACCACGCTTGCAGAAAAACGATATGCACATACGAGTCCACTTTCATAAGACCATTCGAAACTTGCATATTCGTGACTAAGTAATCCAGATGCACATACAAGGAGCCGAGGAATAGCTTTCCAATGGGTAGAACTTCACCCTTCTCTAATTTTACGTCAATCGGTAGCAACCCCAGTCTTATCTCCTTCTTGCCAAATATGTCGTCAAAAATGTCTCTAGACAACCAGAGAGCCAAAAATGCTGCAACATGGAGATCGCTACTCTTCTGTTTAGCCTCCAACTCTTCCGGAAACCACTGAGATATCCACCAGATGTAAAGGCACCTTTCATCTTCTTTCCGGGAAGGATTTTTCGACTTCGCAGAAGAGTCTTTTTGGGAAAAGTCTCCCAACTTAGCAGCAAGGTCATCTCGCATATTCTTCTCATCTTCTGACAATTGGATGTTAAGATTCCCGGTCACTGGAAGATTCATCAAGAGAGCCACACTCTCCAAGGAGAAAGTTATTTCACCCCATCTACAAATAATCGTCATCAATGATCCGTGCTCGAGTCAAGTTGGAATTTATATGCTCCTTACTCACCATAAACTCAACCCACACATCAAAGGAACGCAATGGTCTTTGACACATTCTGAAATCGATACTGGAAGAGGCGTACAATCCTTTATGCAGACAAAGCCGTGTAATGTGCTCCGGCCGGACCGAACAGGTTTTCTTTTCATCTTCACCACTAGTCAATAAAATTGGCACGAAATCTGAATGATTTCTCCGAGCAGGAGTGAGGGGTTTGGTAAAAAACTCATCATCTATGTTTGGTTTCGAACTATCAACATCTTTCGACGAAACAGAGCCTTGTTCAGGTAACATCTTGTCGATTTTCCTCGCTTAGCAACAAGATATCTGCACAAAACAAAACAGAGAAATTATGAAATTATCTCCCAAACACATAACCGCGCTCGAAAAGAGAAAAATCCCTGACACATGGGAGAATAGTATTTTCTATGGTTTCGAAATACATATGCAATATCCTACTTCGGGTTCAAAATTATATGTGCATTATATTTTCTGGGTTCTAGAGCATATATAGTAATTCTTTAGGGTTCATATGAAGCACATATACAGTATTCTTCTTCGGGATTCATATACAGTAATTCTTTCGGGTTCATATGAATCACATATACAATATTCTTCTTCGGGATTCATATACAGTAATTCTTTTGGGTTCATATGAAGCACATATACAATATTCTTCTTCGAGATTCATATACAGTAATTCTTTCGGGTTCATATGAAGCACATATACAATATTCTTCTTCGGGATTCATATACAGTAATTCTTTCGGGTTCATATGAAGCACGTATACAGTATTCTTCTTCGGGATTCATGTGCAGTATTTTTTCGGGTTCAAGTGCATATACAGTATCCTACTTCAGGTTCAAAATTATATGCGCAATATATTTCTCGAGTTCAAGTGCATATACAGTATCCTACTTCATGTTCGAAATTACATGTGAAGTATATTTCTCGGGTTCAAATACATATACAGAATCTTTCTTCGGGTTCAAAATTATGCGCGCAGCATTCTCTACGGGTTTGAAATCATATGTGCAGTATTTTCTACGGAATCAAATCATATATATATACAATATTCTCTACAAGAAGCACGCCAACCAATCATGTGCGCGATATCAACGCAAGATTTATAAAATAAAAAGCACATACTGCTAGGGTTTGCACCTACAAAGGAAAACAAGAGAAGTATTAGAAGACACACCTGGATAGCCGGTTTTTCCTTTATCACTTTACCGCTAGCAAGAAAGAAGGAAGTAACAAAGCGCAAGGTAAAAGAAAAAACTCCATGTATATATATGCGGGTGGTTTCCACAATAAGGAAGGATTCCCCTTTTTTCTCCCAAAAGATGCGCGTGTAAGGGAAGTTTGGGCCCACAAGGGCGCCCAAATTTTCAATAGCCGCTCAAGCCTCCAACGCCAATGCCTTTCGAGCATTCCGGTCCCACCAAGCCCCCTTCCCAAACTTGCGCTCAACGCCCAACTCTCCGGGCCATCCCGCTCACTCTGCGTCGGTCCCACCACACCAGCTTCTCAACTCGCGCCGGCATCTCAATACTTCCCAGCTTCCAATTTGTTCCAACCTCCCGATTCGCGCAAAACTGCTAAGGACAAGGATTCCGAATCCAATTTGCATCTCAGAAAAAAGGTCAGATAAATTTCCTCACTTCTCTTTCAGATTTTGTCTTGGCACCATCTTATGCTTACCTTGCAACAAAGCTCCTGTTCCGATCTAAACAGGGGACTTAATGTTGATGGTGGATTTTAGACAAAGGGTAAAATAGTAAAGCCCCATAACCTAATGTTGCCCGCGACACATTAATTGAGAGCATTTAATTCAGATGTAAATAATTAATAGGGGTATTTTTTCAAAATACCGGATTAGGGTTTTAGACATAGAACCCTAATCCCAAACCAAGCCGCACTCTGCGCACCATGGCAACAACGCCAAAACCAATCCGCATATTGCGCACCATGGCAACGACGGCAAAACCAAGCCGCATACTGCGTACCATGGCAACGACGCCAAAACCAAGCCGCATACTGTGCACCATGGCAACGACGCCAAAACCAAACCACATACTGCACCCACAGACAACCATGCCAAACTAAGCCGCTATGCCATTTGGCACATGCCAAAAATAGCGCCCTAGGCTTGCAAACCGTGCAAATAGGTCAACTTGGCCGTGCGTGCCATTGGCACATGCCAACACGCACCACTAGCCAATTTTCCCAAGTCGCTATGCCGATTGGCACATGCCACAAATAGCGCCCTAGGCTTGAAAACCGTGCAACTAGGTCAACATGGTCGTGTGTGCCATTGTCACATGCCAACACACAAACCACTAGCCACTTTCTATTCCAAGCCGCTATGCCATCGGCACATGCCAAAGTAGCGCCCGCAACTTGGCCAAAGTGGTCGTGCGTGCCATTAGCACATGCCAACACACAACCACTAGCCAATCCCCATTCCAAGCCGCTATGCCATCAGCACATGCCAAAGTAGCGCCCGCAACTTGGCCAAAGTGGTCGTACATGCCATTGGCACATGCCAAACACGTTACCACTAGCCACTTTCTATTCCATGGCATTCTGCGCATGCCATTGGCACATGCCACATGCTCCACTAAGCGACTTTGGCATTTCCATCCGCACTCAAAGTGCAACTTGCGGCCAAGGCATTTCGCACATGCCATTGGCATATGCCCAATGCTCCACTAAGCGACTTTGGCATTTCCATCTGCACTCAAAGTACAACTCGCGGCCAAGGCATTACGCACATGCCAAATGCTCCACTAAGCGACTTTGGCATTGCCATCCGCACTCAAAGTACAACTTGCGGCCAAGGCATTCCCGCACATGCCATTGGCAGATGCCAAATGCTCCACTAAGCGACTTTGGCATTGCCATCCGCACTCAAAATACAACTCGCGGCCAAGGCATTCCGCACATGCCAAATGCTCTACTAAGCGACTTTGGCATTGCCATCCGCACTCAAAGTATAACTCGCGGTTGAGACATCCCGCACATGCCATTGGCACATGCCGCAACGCTTCACTAGCAACTTTGGCATTGCCACTTGCGCCCAACTCTCGAGACATCAACACAAACTAGGGGATGCTTTCTGGGGGTTTTGGTTTGGTGGTCACAATGTGCAGCGTACACTACGCTCGCAATAAAGCAAGGTGTGCAAGGAATGAAAACAGTCAATTAAATAAGGAAAATTATGGTGAAAACATTTTTCACCATAAAGCCAACGGTTTCCACCTCCTCTGTTTTAATTGACACATTTACTCAATTCCTTAATGAGGCCAGGGTACGTTCAATCTCATTTGTATAAATAGGTTTCACTTATTCTGCCAAAACAGATAAGTCTTGGTCAGGCAAAATACAACACTATCAGATAACAACTTTGCAAGCTCTCTCAAAAGCTTCCATCAAGCAAGCTTCTACACATCTGATACAAGTCGAGATACTACCTAGCCATAACTCTCTGGTCTCATCACCCTTCTCCGCCATCCTCCCCAAATCAACCCTTCTCCTCCACTTTGTGACCGAAGCAAATCTGGAACGACCATCTTCTTGGTTTAGGACAGAGTTGTACAGATTGATATCTCGAATCAAAAGTGCTCACGTGTAGCACATTTGTTTAAGGGTTTAAACCAGTCTCTCCACCATCGAATTTACCAAATTCGGCAGAGGCGATTTTCTCCCATAAACACTTATATACAAAGTTTAATGGTTAAGCAAGAAACTTCTTATTTTATTCCTTAATACCATGTCTATCTAGAGTGTTCATGCTTCGTAGTTTTATGTTTTTCAATATGCACGACTTGAAAGATACGTTAGGGAATGAAACAGTTCAAGTCAAATATCACTAACCTCAAGTAGAAGGATGATGTTGTGTTTGTAGCTCCGTTCTTCTTCACTTCTTCAAGTCTTCGCAATACTTGTAATGTCTCACCCTAATACTTTCAAGTTAACATATACGAAGTTGACTCTAGTACATTTAAATCAAGCGACTCTTAAATGAGTTTTGGCTCACTAAAATATGACAACCAAACTTGACATACCAATGCTTGGTGGGTTCAACCAATCTATGCTATAACAATCTCCCCCTTTGTCAATTTTAGTGACAAAACTCTTACAATCATATGGATAAACAAATTACAATAATTCATTACACATACGCTTGATTCCCGAATTCAACAGCACATAACCTGCATTAATTCAATCCTTAAAATGTCGTTGTTGACATTATAATAACAAAGCTTATACTCCCCCTAAAGGTGAGATAGGTATATTTTCAATCCGCGCGTCTTTGTTATCCTAATCATATGATATGTTACTCCCCCTTAGTCTGTACTTTTCCTCATTCGTTAGATAAATGTTCAAGCACCATTGTACTCTTCCCTAGTGACACCAATCAACCATAAAATTGATACCAGCATCACTTGTTTACTCCATATATTTCTCCCCCCTTTTGTCATAAAAATGACAAAGAAACGAAAAAATAATGGACAAAACGAAAAGGATCTTAAAAATCTCAAAAATATACTTGCAACCTGTTGAGTCAAGCACGAGGGTTCCACATACCATTTTTGATAACCAATATCAAAACCGAAACTATAAAGTAATTACGTTTTGATATGTTATCATGGAAATAATTGCCCAAAGCAATTTTCCCAACTAGTTTAGCAAACCAAAAATCAACTAAGAAACTTAGTTCCTTTGCTAAACCGATTGTATAAATACAACCGCTTCATTCGATAAGACCAAAACAAAGATAAACTCCATTTTTCTCATCGGGTTCTAATTATCCATATAACTTAGACCTTTAGATTTCAAACAAGCCAAATACTAGGTTAGTTAACTAGCATTTCCTTGTTTAGGCTTTCGGCTAGACTTGAATAACCGAAACCTCCACTTTGATAAGTCTAACTAAGATCAGAATTAACTTAGTTTATCTTATCCGGAATCGAATTGGACTAAACAGCTCGTCCCGTCAACATATTCATTCGTTAAGCCATAAATAATTCATACAAACTAATAAATCAACTTGCATAATTATTCACCTTAACCGGATACAATAGAAACAACACATATATGTGTGTGTATATATATATCAAGGTTTCACTATTGCACCGAAATTTTGTAAGCCTAAACAATTGATACTACACAATAAAGCAAAATAATAATTGTTTTACTTAAATAGAAGCAATTGAATTAACATAAACATTAAAGCACCGCAATTGCACAAAATTTCGTAAGCCTAAACGATTGATATCACACAACAAAGCAAGATAGCAATAGTTTTACTTAACCGGAAATAATTGAATCACACAAACATCCACATATACATAATGGAATAAACACATCAATTGTACCAACTATTTCGTTTAAGCAAAAGCAATATATATGTCAAATAAAAATAGGCTTTTCTTAAAACAAGAAAACAATTAACTAACAAGATTGTTACCTCAATTTCGCATCCAACTTCTCCAAATATGATTGCATCGTTTTCTTCTTCCGGGAGAATTGATATTGAAATACCATTATGTTGTCATTCTCATGCCAAAAAAAAAGAATAACAACAACCAACCTTTACCAGAGAAAGGTTGAAAATCGGTTTTAACAATTGCAAACAAAAGTTGAAAACCGGCAAAACACATATGCTTTTATGCTAAACCAAAACCGATTCAACATATTGTGAATTTTTCACATATTGTTTCTACAGGAACCCCTCATGATCCTTTGATAAATCCTACCAACATGGGCTATAACTTAATCCTGCTAAATCAAAAAGTCACCCAAACCATAAGGGTTCACAACATCATATGAGATCGAATATTAAGGTCATGAAAACCGTAATCAAACATCCCATAAACACAAATGCAATACACTATAAATATTCAACATAAAATCAAGTATTGAAATTACCTCAATCTTGTAGAGAATTAAATTGCGAAACCAACGCAAAAAGAATGAGGTAATTCCGAGTTCGGACGAAGAAGTTATAGGCAAAATAGTTTTATACTCCTTTGTATTGCACCTCTCACTGGGATTGGCACCCCCATGTGTTGCACCTCTCACAAGGATCAGTTCCCTTGTGTTGCTAGTGAAAGATCACAATACTAAACTTTTTTCGACATAACTTTTGCATACGATGTCCGAATTTAGTGATTTTTGGCTCGTTTTAACCGTGAAAACAAGAGCTACACATATATGATCAGTATATATCAACATCATAAACTCAAAATTATTGTTTCTTTCAAAACCCAAATATAGATACAGAAAGTATGAGTATAGAAGAAAATATATCTCCTAAATATGTTAATTAGTCATATAATTATCGAGAGATCATGTGCTCAATTTCATGTGCTTCCTCACCTTTTAAAATTGAGCACCAAGGTGAGCATGCACATTCTAACACAACTAGGTTGTGTTAAGTTCACTCTTGTCTTGTTTGTCACGAGTGACTAAGACAGAATCATTCTTGACCTCTTGCTTGGTTTGTTTTCTCTTGTTCCATCTCTTGTTTTTATTCTTTGACTTGTGATGAA
The DNA here is from genome assembly GCA_023529315.1 of Papaver bracteatum. Taxonomy (NCBI): domain Eukaryota; kingdom Viridiplantae; phylum Streptophyta; class Magnoliopsida; order Ranunculales; family Papaveraceae; genus Papaver; species Papaver bracteatum. The sequence goes on from JAJJWX010002698.1 coordinate 882,803, forward strand.
GAGTGTAATTATCACAACTTTTACTAGTACAAGAGATTTCAGATATAATGTCTTTCTTTAGCCTTTCAAGAAGACTCTTGTAATTATTGTCACCAACAATTAACAGCTGAGAGTCATTCTTGTGACTAACTTTTGGTACCTTCTTGGCTATGGAGGACTTAGGGACCCATTTAAAGTTGGGTTTCGCAGGAGCATCTTTCTCATTTATACCATTAGGATTATTGTCCTTTTAAATACTTTGTGAAACATCCTTTCTCCAATTTGGAACATCAGATCTTGTCTTTGCATTTAAAACGTCATCTCTCTTTATATAATTGGGTATTTTATGAGATGACCTTGTCGAGTGATATGCAAGATTTGAAATATCATTATAATATTTCTTTTGCCTAAACTTAGGACAATAACGATCTGAGTTCTTAAGAGGAGAAAACTTAGCCAATTCGTTTGATACAATAGAAAGTGCATCTTGCATCTTACGAACTTTGCATCCCCATTGCAAGTGTCCTTTATTACCATAATAATAACAATGCTTAGTATAAATATACGAAGTATGAGTTTTAGTGTTACCTTTTTGTGGATCCTCTTGCATTGGAGCTCGACGAGTTTTCTTCTTCCTCTTATCCTTGTTCAACATTGTTGCTTTCTTGACATTAGCAGAAGTGCTCTCTTTGATTGCTGCTGGTTGAACACAATTATCAGGCTTGACTGGCTTTACTTCTTTACAAGAAATAATATTATTTTTGTCAACAATGGAAGCCTCTGGTTGGGAAGAATTAGTATCTTTAACAAATTTTACCTCTTTGTTAATATTTGAAGCATCTATTCCCTTATAGTCCAATCCTCGTGTATCATGATGATTTTTACTTGCTTCTAACATTGAGGTTAAATTGTTTGATCTAACATTGAACTTTTTAAGGTCCAAAATGTTTTCTTCCAATGTCTTTATTTTATCAAGAGCACCAGCTAAATCATCCTTAAGGTGTTTTTCTCGTGAAAGATATACACCTTCTTTCTCTTTAAAACTCTTTTGTTGAGAGTTAATCCTTGCATCAGATTCAACAAGTTTTTCTCCAAGACCCTGTATTTGTTGAGAAGTATCTTCCCTAAACTTCTTGTGATTTTGATACATCCTTTCATATTCAATTTTAATTGCTTTGAAATCATCCTGATTTTCTTCAATTACCTTTTTGCAAATAAGCAATTGTTGTGAGCATTATTCTTTCATCAAGTTATGCTCTTCATCGAGATTTTGAAACTATAAGATCAAATCTTGTTCTCTTTCAAGTGCTGAAAGATGTTCATTATAATTAAAAAGAAATTGCTTTCTCAATTCTTTTAGTTCAGATGTTTTTACACTTGATCTTTCATCAGAAATCTCAAGCATATAACTCAAAAAATTCTCGTTAACAAAAAGACATTTTTCAGAGTCTGAATCGTTGATTTCGAATACAAGGCTTAACTTAGTCTCGTCTAGAGAACATTCAGACTTATTTTTAGAAGAGCAAGTAGAACTTGAAGAAGCTCCTTTTAATCATTTCTTAAAATCAAAACTTGCAACGTCTTGCGATACGTTAAATGAGTCTTTCTTTAGTTTTCGCTCTCGCTTAACTCTACTTTGACTCAAATCTTATAGGTTGGATCGCATCGAACACAGATTGTTAGATCTTTTCGTGTTTGCCTGCTCTGATACCAATTGAAAAGCCGAGGGTACCCCAAATATACCTCGAGCTATTACTTTTCCTTCCTATAAGTCCTTTCCCAGAAAGTGATTGTTTATGGACTGAGTCGAGATAATATAACAAATCGGTTCACACTTTGTGTGATCGTCAATGGATACGAGATCGAGACAATACAACAACAAAGTATGTTTACTTGATACAAAGGTTCGGACTTAACCAAACTCAATAGGATTCACGTATCAAGTAAATATGAATTAACATTTGTGAAATTTACTTTAATTATAATAAAACAATTATAATGCGGAAATATAAAGTAAATGACACAACAAGATTTTGTTAACGAGGAAACCGCAAATGCATAAAAACCCCGGGACCTAGTCCAGAATTGAATACTCTCAGGATTAAGCCGCTATACAAAATAAACCAACTTCGTATAGTTGAGACCAAGCAACTAAACCTATAGTTCACCTAGTTCCATCTGTATTCCCATGCCTCCAACCTGTAAACAAGTCACGTACTTGGACCAATTCCTTTGGTTCGCATTCCAAACAGTAAAGGAACAACAAATCTGTTTGGTATCAACTCTCTTCAACCAAGTGATATGATTTGCGCAAAGGTTTCCTTGTTTATCTTAACATAAACTCCTTTGCCAGGATCCAAGATCTATCTTATATTCAATCACCCAAAGGCAATTGTTAAGATTAAGACAATCAATACCTTTAATCACAAGGAAACGTATTGATGTCGATCTTCCTCAACTATTCTATCAAAATACCCAAAAGGATAAATCACTTATAGTCGGATCCTCTTTTTCCCAAACAAGTATTGTGCACACCAAAGATTATAAAAATCAAGTCAGAAATCTTCAATATCTTCTTTGTCTTCAAATCTTCTTAGATCTTCAATAAACACCTGCACACAACTACTTGAATCTCTTGTGATCAATCACACACATAATAGAGTCTGTTAACAATTGATTATCACAAGATCGTCTTTAGATCTAACAACAGTCTAAAGATTTCTGCCGAAACCTTGAACTAGTTTGAGTGAATCTTATATCAGAAGAGAAAATTCTCAAGCATAAACAAACTAGGTGCAATCAAAGTTCAACCACCGTTAGTCAATTAAATCAATACAAAAACTAAAGATAAATCGCAATATCTAGTTTCCCACCAACGGGCCGCACTAGAGCTTCTCAATCCCAAAGAAAACTTTAAATTGAGCGGCCGTAAGAGATTTCACCTAATTAGATTACTCTCCTCTCCGATAGGCGGCTTTACCAGTAAAAAAAACAAAAGAGGAAGTCTATGTCATGCAGGATTAGTTTGCTAGAAATGTAAACTCAAAGTATTTATAGACAAGGAAGTTTGGACACCAAGGAATTTCCAAAACCGAAAATATTCTCAAGATATTTTTTATTACTCCACCAAATTCGGTTTTCATAATTCATGTGAATGCACTGTCCAAAAATACATGATCGAAATCTCCTTGGAAAATCTTTAATTAGCAAATGCACATTACTAATTCTTATTTTCCATATATAATTAAAAACCCTTAATTAAAAAGATTCTTAACTTATTTAAATTCGATCTTGGGATTTACTTCCTTCTTAGCCGTTAAGGAATATCTTTGAACAATATATAATAAGCATTAATGCACCGTGTTCAAAGTGTGTCGACATCTAACTCTTGCAAGTCCTTTTTCATACTTTCTCACTTGAAACCGATTTACCACGCTTCCAAACAAGTTTAGAATTGGTTCATCTGACTTTCAAGAACTATGTGATTGATCAAGTAACACTCAATCACAACTCTTGGGTTTACGGTTCTACCAAAATAAGTTTTGGTTCTACCTCCATGTGAGTAATGTGCATAGTTATACTAGCTTACCAAAGATACCGCTGACTAGGTACTAGGATCGGTTCCCCACATATATTTAGTATCTAACTTATATGCACTGCACATGTCCATAGGATCGGTTCCTCCTTCCCAAAAACGTGTTGCACATGTTCATGGAATCGGTTCCCCTTTCTTCCATAAACCTTGATGCACCTCATACAAGGATCGATTTCCCTTGTGATACACTGCACCTCTTACAAGGATCGGTTCCCCTTCTCCCATTAATAAGTTGAGACACTCATAACCCGATCATACCCCAGGTGATTACTTAAGATCGGTTTCACTAATAAAAGTCATACCAATACATAAGTCAGGCCTCATGTGAATAGTTTTACCAAGAACACAAACAAGTCATGAGCGGTTATACTAATCACACATATTGGTCGTTCATAAGATATGCAATGAAGAACAACCCCAATAACTCCTGGCGATTTCCTTTTCGGTTCACAACACATATCATGAACTTACTTCCTTAGAACACATGTAAACATTATTCCCTAGGATGAAATCCTCACCTCATACCCATACATAATCACAATATCATTCATATAATTATGTCGATGTCTTATATACAAAGTTTAATGGTTAAGCAAGAAACTTCATATTGTATTCCTTAATACTATGTCTATCTAGAGTGTTCATGCTTCGCCATTTTATATTTTCAATATGCACGACTTGAAAGATATGTTAGGAATGAAACAGTTCAAGTCAAATATCACTAACCTCAAGTGAAAGGATGATGTTGTGGTTGTAGCTCCGTTATTCTTCACTTCTTCAAGTCTTCGCAATACTTGCAATGTGTCACTGTAATACTTTCAAGCTAACCTATACGAAGTTGACTCTAGTACATTTAAATCAAGCGACTCTTAAATGAGTTTTGGCTCACTAAAATATGACAACCAAACTTGACATACCAACGCTTGGTGGGTTCAACCGAGCTATGCTCTAACAAAAACTTAGATCAAGTAAATGCATCAATAACGAGAACAACATGCTTTTAGTGGAGGGAGATAGGATAAAGAATAATTGGATATAATACTTTGATGATCTCTTCAATGAGGAGGATGATAGTACCATTATCGATCTTGACGACTCTTTAGACCATACCAACAAACGATTTTTTAAGATAACTCAAGAGTCGGAGATAAATGGGACCTTAAAAAGGATGAAAGTATGGAAGGAGATGGGGCATGATATCTTCCCTATTGAGGTGTGGAGATGTAGGGGTAACTTGGATAACTAAGTTATTCAATAGAATTTTCCAGTCAAATAAGATGCCGGAAGAGATATTCAAAGTTGTACAAATTACATAAGAATTAAGCTCATGAGCCATATAATGAAGCTCTGGGAGAGAGTCATTGATCAACACTTAAGGAGGATGAAAAACGTGACAAATAACCAATTAGGTTTTGCTTGGGAGGTCGATTACAAAGGCAATCTTCCTGACAAGACAGCTTACAGAGAGATACCGGGAGCAGAAGAATGACTTATATATGTGTTTGTATGTGAAAATAGTTCTGTTGATTTTGGTAATTTCGAGTGTGTACGGGTGAGAAAAAATTTAAACCCTAAACAATATACTGCAAGGGAGTACTTTAAGTTCGAGAGATCAATCTGTACAAATCCAGCCTAAACCAAGAAATGGTCGTTCCGTACTTACTTCGGTCACAAAGTGGAGGAGAATGGGTTGGTTTTGGGGAGGGAAGCAAGGAAAGTGATGAGACCAAAATAGTTGATTTTGGAAGAGTAGTTGTGTTACTGTGACTTGTATCAGAAAAGTGGGAAGGCTAACAAGTGGTAAGCTAGCAAGTGTTTTCTGAGTGTTGTATATTCCCGAATGAACTTGTTGTTCCGTGGAAATAGGTAAGACCTATTTATACAAGTCGAAGTGAATCGTACTCTGGTCTCATTAAGGGATGGATAAATGGGTAAGTAAATGGGAGGAGGTGATAACCGCATGCATGGAATTGATGTTCCATAAAACCGTTAACGTATGGAATTGATTGTTGAGCGTTTCACCATTGACTCCCTACTTTTGCTGATCACCTCACACTTATGACACTTCCTTATAACGGGCGTAGTGTATGCCGCACGCTATAAACTTCCATACCAATATCCAAAGAGGATCCCCCAGTTTGTGATATGTGTTTGATGTCTCGAATGTTTTTTGTGTAAAACATGTGGCACGTCGTGGTTGCCTGGCAAGTCGAGCTTGGGAGACTTGGTAGCTTGGTGACCTTCGACGGTTGAGATATTGCATCTTAAGAGGTAGGGTAGCCGTTGATCGTTGCACGCTTTCGTTCGTTGGTGGCTGCATGGGGAATGCCAGCATGGTGGCACGGCTAGGTTGGCATGCCATGGTTTGGCGTCGCCAAACTTAGGTTTTCGGGCCAAAGGTTACCATGTGTTATCTGGTAACCTTGGATGGATAGGATTTGCTCCCGGGGTTGAAGGGCAACTGTTGATTGTTGCACGCCTTCGTTTTGGTAGCCGTGTAGGGAAGGCCAGCATGGTGGCGCGGCTATGTTGGCATGTCGTTGGAATGGTATGGTTTTGTCTTGGCGTGTGGGTCCAAGGGTTTGCCATGGGCGCATGGCATGGCTAGCTTTGTCTAGGTACGGTTTTGGCTTGGCGTGTGGGGCCAAGGGTTTGCCATGGGCGCATGGCATGGCTAGCTTTGGCTAGGTGTGGTTTTGGCTTGGAATGTGGGGCCAAGGGCATGGCTAGCTTTGGATAGGTACGGTTTTGGCATGGCATGTGGGGCCAAGGATTTTCCATGGGCGCATGGCATGGCTAGCTTTGGCTAGCTACGGTTTTGACTTGGCATGTGGGGCCAAGGGTTTTGCCATGGGCGCATGGCATGGCTAGCTTTGGCTAGGTGCGGTTTTGGCTTGGCATGTGGGGCTAAGGGTTTTGCCATGGGCGCATGGCGTGTCTAGCTTTGACTAGGCGCGTGACCAAGCTAGGGTTTTGGGCCAAAGGTTGTTTGGTAACCCTAGACGGCCAGGATTTTCTCCTGGGATTGAAGGGAAACCGTTGATTGTTGCACACCTTCGTTTTGGTAGCCGCGTAGGGAAGGCAAGCATGGTGGCGTGGCTAAGTTGGTATGGGGCCATGGCGAGGTGCGTTTGGCATGGCGCGGTAGGTGTGGCTGGCATGGTTTACCGTTGGCACAGGGTGCGGTTAGCATGGTTGGCGTGCTTTGGCGCGGTTAGTATGGCTGGCATGATTTTCCATTGTCATAGGGGTGCGGCTAGCATGGTTGGCATGCTTCGGCGCGGTTAGTATGGCTGCCATGATTTTCCATTGGCATATGGGTGCGGCTAGCATGGTTGGCATGCTTTGGCGCGGTTAGTTATGGCTGGCATGGTTTGCCATTGGCACACATGGGAATCAGGGTTTGGCTTGTTGTAACCCTAATTGAAAAAGATACCCAGGTAATTATTTACAGACACATTAAAGATTTCAATAAATGCGCCTAGTAAATGCTTATTACTTAAATGTTGTGACGTCATTGTCTACCAGGGTTTAGGGTTTTTATTAAGTGCATATTTTGCATATATTTAGTGTCGAATCCATGCTAGTAAATGCTTAGTTTCTTGTAAAATTATTGTATATTACATTTGTTTTTCTTTATTTGTGTTTTGCTAGGTGAATCATCCAAAAGAAGTCAATTTGCACTTAATTGTGCAAAGAAAGAAGTTAGCCGCAAGCGGAGAAGTGCCAAAGATCAAGTGGAACTCGTTCGAATCCAAGAGTTCTTGATATCATCTTGAAGAGGACGAGAAGACGAAAGTAATGGCGAAAGAATGAGGTCATTCCGACTTCGTATGAAGAAGTTTTGGGAGAAACGAGAAGTTTAGCTTGTCGGTTCTCCGGAACTGACAATTCAACTAAAAGTGTTAAAGGTAGATGCTAGAATTACTAGGGGGTAGCTGAAATGCAGATATTTATAAAGGAACCAGCCGTTTCTTCTACGGGCACCACCATCTTCTTCTTTTAACTCACGACAGTGTCAGGGAAGTTTATCTTCCCTATTATCTATGAGTTCACGACCAGTTCTTGTTGTGTATTATGATGTTTATGAAGTCGAAGGATAATAAAATGATTTGGAGATCAAATGGAGTTGGAATATGGCTGCTACCATTACCAAAGATGATTAGTGGGTTTGGATGTGGCTACTGACTAGGTGCTCGAGTTGGACAGAAAGAGAGAATGAAGATGATAATGAGTATCTCGGATGATGACTGGTGACATTTGGATCGATCATTGGAGGAGTTGACGTCTGCATGCGTTTTGCGTAAAATGACTGTAAGGAGCGATTCTGTGATGCTGGAAGGAGATGATCAGGGATGAGATGGCGCTGAACTGTGGATCTATATGATTGATGGCAGATATGAATACGGGATGGACGTGACTACGGCAGTTAAGCTCGAGCTTGGAGTAATGGCAGAGCATGAAAGTATTGGAGATAAAGGAAGAATGAAGCTGCTGGGTTTGGGTGGTTCTCGATGGTGGAAATTGAATTATTGTCCCTACTTTGGATGGGCCTTTACAAATATCCTTGAAGAACTTTATAAATATCCCTAATGGCATTATTGAAATTATTATTAAAAACATAATTTTAATTATTCCGTATTTATCCTTCCTCTCTCACCTTGTTCTTCTTCGCCTCTTATAACAGAAACATATCTTATCGCTACCACCGTCTCCAACGCTCCCACCACCACCATCTTCATTGCTCCCACCATCACCACAATTTCTATCGCCGCCACCACTACCACCACCATCGCTATCGTCGTCACCACAACCAACATAATCACATCTGCAACACCACCGTCTTATATGTTGAAGTAAAATTATACATCAGTAAATTTTTAGATCTAATTTGCAGCCACCTCCACCACCAATACTTTCATCAACCCATCCATCTCCAATTTTCGCACCACCTCTTAGTACTCCACCAACTCCACCACCTAATCCACCACAAATTTAAGGTTTTTAAAATATGTGAGATTTTTTTCTTTTTGTTTTAAAAATCAATGAGAAGAAGAAGACGAAGAATCAATTCGCTACAATCAACACCGACGATTCTTTCAGGTTCAGAACATTTCGAAATCCACATTCATGTTGACTTTTGATTTCATCCATCTTGATCTCTTTATATATGTTTTTCTTATTTGTAAGTAATTTTATTGAGTTAATATGTTCAGCATTACGATCTGATTTATATAATTTCAATTTTTGCTAAACAATTCATTGGTCCTGACACGGAGTTTGGATCAAAAATAACGATCCCTAAATGGATGACTAAAATCCTAAGATTGATTAGTTTAATTTCAATTTGTTAATATAATCATGAAAAGTATGGCAATTGATGATTATGTATATGCTTTTTTATTTTGATTATGTCCATCATGGTCAGTTTTCTTATTATGAAAGTTGAATTAATAGATTAAAATTTGAACTGCTAATGTGATTGGGTACTATGTATAAAGTATGAGAAATTTCTCTTTAAGCCTTTACATCTGTTTAATGCTCAGCTGGTATGAATCACTATTAAAATTATAATGATGTTGTTGGGAATACTCAAGTACAAGATCCAGATCATGTTCCTAGAACTAGTAATGGATTGTCTGAAGAGATTTCTCTTAAGATTGTGAAACATGTGAGTTTTTTTCTTCTTCTGAATTGTGTGATTTTGGGGTTTTTAGTTTTTTTAGTGAGTAATCTTAGTGTTTTCAGTGTCAATTACTGTGGATTTTTATATCACCAAAATCACATGTTTCATTTGCCGAGCATAAATCTATTGTCTGCAATATATTGTGGATGCTATGGATTTGGTTAGAGCCAATTTTTGCTAGTAATGCTATTATGGCTTTTAGAGATGAGATAAAGCTTGTTATTCCTTTAGAAATTTTAACTGTGTATTTGACTGAATTGAGAGTTAAATTTTGAACACAGACGTACCTTTACAGGGACCAACATAGTAGTGTAGGGCAAGATTTAAAATGGACAGAAGTGACTGTGACTTGTAGTAAATGAAATCTATTGATATGTTTAGGATACGGTTCCTGCTTGTCTTGATTGACCATTGTCTTTTTTTTCCTTTAGCGTAGTTTTGGTTTTGAAGTTACATTTGGACCGGTGTTTGGTTATTGCATTACATACATGATTGTATGCAATATATTGTGGATGCTATGGATTTGATGGGATATGAAATGGATGCAATATATTGTGGATGCTATGTAGATATATTTCATTATCCATTGCAGTTGTTGATCCAACTGCAATGGATAAACATCCACTGTTGATCCAACTGAAATGGATAAACATCCATTGTTGATTCAACTGAGATTGGTTTTGAAGCTGGTCTTGGAGCTGTTGGTGTTTATGAAGCTACAGGTAATGAAATATGGTGGTTATATGGGTTGAAGCAGGAAGTGATATTGGATCAACTATGGTTGTTAATCCATATATTTTGGATCAACTATGGTTGTTGATACATCTATATGGGATCAACTACTGTTGTTGATCCTTTGAACTCATGTTTTGTAGTTTAAATCATGTAAATTTGTTCTAATGTTGAACCTATGGTGCAATGGTAGCATGACTGACTCCATGTCAGATGATGCGTGTTCGACTCACGCCAAGTTCACTCCATTTTACATGGATAAACTATCATTATTGATCCAATTTTACATGGATCAACTTCCATTGTTGATCCACTAAAATTGGATCAACTTCTATTGTTGATGCTTTTTTCTTGGATAAACTAGATAAACTTCTACTGTTGATGGTTTTGTTGGTGAATCTGAAACTGCAGCTGATAAAGTGGTAACATTTTTCCATCAGCATGGATAAACATCCATTGTTGATCCAACTGCAATGGATAAATTTCTACTGTTGATCCAACTGCAATGGATAAACATCCATTGTTTGATCCAACTGAAATGGATCAACTACTTTTTGTTGATACAAAAAAAAATAGAACCAGTGATGGTGGCGGCGGTGGTGGTGGCGGCGGCGGTGGCGGCGGTGGTGATGGTGGTGGCAATAAATTTGTGGTGGAGGAGGACTAGTGGTGGTGTAATGGTGGCAGTGAAGGAGTGGTGGCGGTTGGTAGGTGGTGGCGGTTGGTAGGTGGTGGTTGTTGAATGGTGGTGGTGGTGGAATGGTAGTTGAATGTTGGTGGTGGTGGTGCTAGTGGTGGTGGTGAAGTGGTAGAGGAAGAAATTTGTTGTATTTTGAAATAAAGAAAAATATTATATGAGTGAGGGTATTAAAGTAATCTAATATTAAATGGATAAGGTTATAAAAAAGGAGGGACATAATTATTGTTGCATAAGGATATATTTGTAGGGAGTTAAAAGTAGGGACATATAATTAATATACCCTTCTCGATGGATGAGAACTGGAGTTTGGAGAGAAGTGGAGCTCAAAATAAACATGAAATTCGTAATGGTGTTGATGTTATACGAGATGATCATTGGAGATGGCCTGGATGTTGTTATAAATAGCTAAGACTAGGACTAGTTATGGTTTATGTTAACTGAAGACGAAAGAGAACTAGACGAAGGAGAACTAGACAGGATAGTTTTAACATAAGGTTTTTCTTATTATTCATACTACAATAATCACAAGAGATACAAGATATATATACATAAGCTTCCTTGAACTTCAAGGTAAGGTATTTCCTAACTAAACCTGATTTCCTAAAATACAATCTACTTAGCCAACAGGGTATCGTGTGTCATATTTCACACGTACCAGATGATGTGTTAACACCCTCCCGCAAGCGTAACGGGTTATCCTGAACCGTGAGCTTGAAACGTAAAAGAGAAAACCGATCTTTAGAAAGTGGTTTTGTGAATATATCTGCAATTTGATCTTTAGATGATATAAAACAAACATCAAGAAGTTTGGAAGCAACCTAATCACGAACAAAATGATAGTCAATTTCAATATGCTTCGTTCGTGCATGAAATATAGGATTATCTGTGAGATAAGTTGCACCAAGAATGTCACACCATAATATAGGAGGAGAAGATGTAGATATACGAAGCTCCGAAATAAGTGACTGGATCCACATAATTTCAGCAGTAGCAATAGCAAGTCCCCGATATTCAGCTTCAGTACTAGAACGAGAAACTGTTTTTTGTTTACGAGCACTCCAGGAGATAATATTTCCACCTAAATAAACATAATACCCACTAGTAGAACGACGATCATCAAGAGAACCAGCCCAATCAGAATCAGTATATGCACTGAAGGATAATTATAAAGAAGGTGATGGCCGAAGAAGGATACCAAAAGTACTTGTATGCTTGAGATAGCGAAGAATACTCTTAACTAGACTCCAATGAAACTCGGTAGGAGCATGCATAAATTGAAAAACTTTATTGACAACATATGCAAGATCTGGACGAGTAAATGTTAAGTATTGCAATTCTCCAACAATGCTACGATATTCAGTAGCATCAGTTAATAAAGTGCTACGATCATAAGAAATATCGCCAGAAGTACTCAGTGGAGTATTAAGGGGTTTGACTCCATCCATTTTTGCTCGAATTAGAAGATCACGAGCATAACGTTGTTGAGAAAGAAATAAACCCGAAGAAGTACGAGTTGCCTCAATTACAAGAAAATAAGACAAGGAACCAAGATCTTTAATTGCAAATTCTTGTTGTAAATGAGTAAGAATAGAGGCAGTATCCGTAGTACTGGAGCCATTAACGATAATGTCATCCACGTAAACCAACAAATAAATTATTCCATAAGTACCATTGTGAATAAACAATGACGAGTCATACTTCGAAGTAAGAAACCCAGTTTGTAGCAAAAAGGAACTAAGTCTGTGGTACCATGCACGAGGAGCCTGTTTAAGTCCATAGAGAGAACGATGTAATTTGCAAACATGTGTAGGAAAACGAGAATCCACATAACCCGGAGGTTGTTTCATGTACACCTCTTCTTGAAGTTCTCCGTGTAAGAAAGCATTCTGCACATCGAGTTGATGAATAGACCAATTGGAAGATAAAGACAATGTAAGAATAATACGTATAGTACATGGTTTAACAATCGGACTAAATGTTTCAGAGTAATCGATCCCCTCTTATTGATTGTAGCCTTTCGCAACCAAGCGAGATTTACGACGTGCAATTGTACCATCAGGATTTCGTTTGATACGAAATACCCATTTACATCCAATAACATTCATAAAAGGATCATAAGGGACTAGTGACCATGTACCATTTCTAAGCAATGCATTGATCTCGTCGTCGGATGATGTACGCCACTTTGGATCTTTATGAGCCTGTGAAATGCAAGTAGGCTCGCTAAGTGAGTCACATACCAGTGCGTATTTGGAATTGGGTTTAAAAATGCCATCTTTAGCTCTAGTCACCATTGGGTGTGTTGTAATAACAGGTAGTACAGCGGAAGCCTGATCACTGGAGTGTGTTGTTGTATGTGTGGTTCCTAATATGTCAAAAGAAGACGCAGAAGTTGGTGTTGGAGACTGAACGCCGGCTGAAGACAAATCCACATTGGAAACAGGTACGGACAAAATAAGTTCTGAGGTAGTAGCAGAAGTATCAACGTGTAATGATTGTTGACTTAATAGAGACCGAGGAGGCAAACGTATACTGTTTGTTGGCTGAGCAGAGGAGAGATTCCTTGTTGGAGACCGAGGAGACATTAACTGCTGAACAGATGGAGACGAAAGTGTATACTGGTCGGTAGTAGATGGAGTTGTTGCTGAAGGCTGATCAGTGCCAGATGACGGTTGGAACAAAGCAGGTGTAGACTGTCCAACAGAAGGTGTGCGATCTGGCAGCACCGAACGAATAGTAGAACTAGGAGACAGAATCAGTGGTAAAGAAATGGACAAAGGAGAAGATGAAATTACCTGTGAAGCAGCCGATGCCGGTGAAGGTGATGAAGCAGCAGCAAATGGAAATGTAGTCTCATCAAAAACAACATGACGACTTACATAAATACGACCCGTAGGAATATAAAGACATTTATAACCTTTTTAAGATGGACTATAACCAATAAAAACACAAGGAGAAGAAAGAGGTTCCATTTTGTGAGACCTATACGGATGTAAGTGAGGATAACACAGACAACCAAATACACGAAGAGAAGTGTAAACTGGTGGGAGACCAAAAAGAGCTTCATAAGGGGGGGATTTATTAACGGAAGTTGAAGGGACACGATTCATTAAATAGCAAGCAATGTAAAATGAATCATACCAATAAGAAGATGGCACAAAAGCCATATTAAGGATTGTAAGACCAGTTTCACGAATATGACGATGACGACGTTCAACCAAACTATTTTTCTCAGAAGTATGTGGGCATGAAAATCGATGAAAAATCCCAAGTTTTTGGAGATGCGGAGTAAGTTTGCGATACTCTAGGGCATTGTCAGACTGGAATATTTTTTATCTTTCGATTAAAGAGATTTTCAACATGCTTTTGGAACAAAAAGAATTTGGAAAAGACATCAGATTTCTGAGACATAGGAAACATCCAAGTAAAACGACTATACGCATCAATAAAAATGACATAATATTTGTAACTTTCAGTAGATAAAATATGAGAGGGTCCCCATACATCCGAGACAATTAAATCTAATGGATTCAAATAAATAGTTGTACTAGATTTAAAAGGTAGCTTATGACTCCTATGCTCATGACAAGACGAACAAAAACTGATAGTTTGGTTTGAAACCGAAAGAGAAAACTGAGAAATAACTTTGTGAATTGTGCGCATCATTGGATGCCCCATTCTAGCATGCCAGTTTTGGAAACTAGTACGTTCTCATATGAAAGCTTTAGGAGATTGAGATGAGTCATCAAGTTGATAAAGACCACCCTTTCTACTGCCGCGAAGAAAAACCTTCCTGGTACATCGATCCTTCACAAGACAAAAATTTGGATGAAATTCAAATAAGACATCATTATCGGTAGTAAGACGAGAAACAGATAAGAGATTATGAGAGATTTTTGGTGCAAAAAGAACATTACGAAGCTACAACTTACGAGTGGGAGTTCCCAAGATAGAGGAACCAACATTCAAAATTGGGATAGAAGAACCATTACCCATATGTATTTGATCAGGACCAATATACTTAGTTGGAAACTGAAGACGAAAGAGATCATTCGTTATATGATCGGTAGCACCACTGTCAGGAGTCCATGGAGGAGTTGGTAATAAACTAGCTTGAGAAGTATATGCATGCGGTGCAGAAGCTGGTGGTTGACGTCGCGGAGGACGAAAGCTACGATCAAAATGGTTCCAACAGTCTGATGCTTCATGATTGGGGCGGCCACAAAGATGACATGGAATTTCAGACCTGTTTCATTGTGGTAAAGGAGCTGAAAACCGAGAGTTATTGTTTGAAAATTTGATGTTCGCCCCATAGTTGAATTGAGACGAAGACAACGAAGCTCCACGGGATTGTTGATGAGATTGTTGATCGAATTGAACAGAGGCCATAGAGGAGATAGTAGATGAGATTGTTGAGGATTCAGTCGACAGAATTAAGGATCGGTAAATGCTAAGCTGATACCAAGCTAAGACTAGGACTAGTTACGGTTTATGTTAACTGAAGACGAAGGAGAACTAGACGAAGGAGAACTAGACAGAATAGTTTTAACAGAAGGTTTTTCTTATTATTCATACTACAATAATCACGAGAGATACAAGATATATATACATAAGCTTCCTTTAACTTCAAGGTAAGGTATTTCCTAACTAAACCTGATTTCCTAAAACACAATCTACTTATCCAACAGGGTATCGTGTGTCATATTTCACACGTACCAGATGATGTGTTAACATAAATTAGTTGGTGATGTTCAAAGGAAGCTTTCAACTGCGATGTTGAGCATGGCAGTAGTGAAGATGCTATCGGAGATGGAGTAGGTTTAGTTGGACAGTTTGAAAGATAATAATGAAGAATGGAGGAGTTTGCAACGAGAGTAGCTTGTAATGGAATTAAGCTGTGGTATCTACCATGGTTAGTTAGCTGTTGATCACGATAATGAAAATAACAGGGAAGTGTTGATGATGGCAGTTGGTGAACTCGAGTCTGCCATGGAAGCTGAGATCATGGAGTTTCCAGTGACAGATGAAGATGGAGATCGAACCAGAGATAAAATGACGGCGAAATAATGTTGTTGCCAATGAGATACGAAGGAAAATGGTTTCTTCATGATGCTGGAAGTTATTGACAGCGAATGATATGGAGCTCAAGTTGAAGTTGTTAGATTGTTGAACTCGAGAGTGTGTTGATGACGTCGTCGTGATGCTTCATAGCAGAGAGGATGAAGTCGAGTATGTTATGGCTGTTGTGGAGTTTCAAAAAGAGTTATGATGGTGTGCTGCTATGGTTTGATAGAGATATGAAGCTCGAGTGATAACAGAGAAGATAGACTGATATTTTCTCGAAGTTTGGAGTATGGAAGAGAAGGAAATAAATAGTGAAACTCAGGAGATATTACGGTTGGAAACCCAGCCGTGTTTTAAAAATAAAATTCCTAAGAAACATCCAGGAGAGTTTACGTGCCGGAAGTCCTCGCCGTGATAGAAAGCAAGAAATTAAGCAAAACATCCAAGAGAACATTCGTACAGGAAAACCCATCCGTAATTGAAAAAAGAAAATAGGCTGTCAGTTTCGGAAAACTGACAGGCCAAATAAAGTTTGGCATTTAGGATTTGGACTGGGCTTCACTGTTCATGACCTAGCCCATGAAGCTGTTGGACATGGGTTTGGTTAGTTTACACGAATTTGGCTTGATTTTGGCTAGTTTTTGACAAGTTTGGCACACCATTCGATCGGGATTCGATGCACGGGCATAACTACAATTGGGACACCTATATAAGAGAACTTCTAATATTTTTGGTACATGGATCTTATAATCTTTAATCAAGTTTTGGAGAAAAGAACACAAGGGAGAAATGCTAGGGTTTTGGAGCGTTCTTCATTACCGTAACTATTTCTTTTCCATTTTATAATATGTATCTCATGGGTTTCATTAATCCCATGAGTAGCTAAACTTCTTAGTGATTGGGGATGAATTCTAAGTTCTAGACACAATTTGAGTTATTATATAAATCTATTTTGAAGTTCTTCACATGATTATTGATTGTTTATACTAATTAAAATATTTATGATTAATTGATAGATTGTTTAGGTGGCCAACTGAATTAATTTGTTGATTCAATCAAATGCTAGTATTGAGTTAGGAGATAAGTAATAGTCGAATAATTCATACAAAAGTAGAGAACAAAAGACCTTGCAGAGGGATTCTGTGTAGCGATTGTGTGTATAAACAACACTAGAAAGTGGACATTGAGCTAAGAGTCTAACTACTAGGATCAATCTATAATTCACAAAAGATAAAGCATTCGAAGAAATTACACCTTGAGTAAGCTACTACTAGGTGGTTTAGACGAATAGAATCTGGTATTGGAGAGCTTATGTACTTAGTGATATAAGGAATTTAGGGGGTAGCACTGAGCTAGCTGTTATTCCACGTTTGGTAATAATCTGTGATTAATTGTATTAATGGATGAATATAATAACTTGATGATGGTTTAGTAACAAAGAAGGATTCCCTGATCATATTTCTCTCTATTGCTTGCAACTTAATTATTTTTAATTGCTTTTATTTAATTTTGAATCTAAAACAAAAATCCCCCCATTGTGACACTTTTGACAACTAAACTCCCTGCTCTTCATGGGAGCAGTTAATTGTGTGGAAATAAGTAATTTAATTTGAGTGCACCTACGACACGCATCAGTTTTACGATTTTAACCCTAGGCTAAAAACCACCATCAACATTAAATCCCCTGCTTAACTCAAAACAGGTGCCTTGTTGTGAGGTAAGCATATGATGGTGACAAATAAGGACGGAATCGAGACGTAAGTCATTTGCAAAGATGGTCAGGAAAATTCGGCTAACCTTTTTGAGGGGTGAAGAGAATTTTGGCTTACCGCGTTGGCGGCCCTGCGTAAGTTGTAATGGGGATGCAGACCGTGGAGTGGTGAGACGAAATTTATCGGCTTGGTCTGGTCATACATCTCTGAGGCGAAGCGGGCGCGGTCTTAGAAAGCAAGCGCGTGTGGATGACTTGGCACGATAGGGCCACGACAGGGGAGCGGACGGTCTGGCATGGTGCGTCCATGGCAAGGCGAGATATACATGGATGGCTTGGCGTGGTGGGACCGCGACAATGGAGCGGATGGCTTGGCCTGGTGTGGAAATAGCAGGGCGCGGCTCGGTGAGGTGAGGCGTGCATGGACGATAGGGCCGCGATAATGGAGCAGGTGGCTTGGTATGGACACGACGAGGCGTGGTTTACATGGATGGGTAGGTGTGGTGGGGCCGCAGTAATGGAGCGGATGGCTTCGTGATTCGTCTTTTAAGGGTCCAGCTGCCTCCTTTCCTTACTTGGCTCAAATAAGAAATTTTGTTTCTCTTCAAGACCCCAAAAGCGTTATGCCCGCAAGGAAAAGGGGCGTTTCTCCTTTTGCTCAAGTTATGTTTCCAATTTTTTGTCTCTGAATTGCTGGCGATGGGAAAGCAACACACGAGTTAGTGTGTCTCAAACACGTTTCCTCGGAAAACCCTAATCATGTTACACGGCCAGGCATGAGACTTTCCTTTATATTGGCTGGCAGGATGAGGTTTAATTAGGATCGAATGTCACGCCTTAACTCACGGATAGTATAAAAGCTTTCCTTTTGGGGGAATGCGTCGCTCCGATGAACATAAAAGATGATATCGAACCCTCCATTCGCCTAGTTCGTCCACGCCTATCTTTCTTACAGGTTTCGTCTCGCGTCTTCTTTTGGTTCTTATTTTATCTTCTTTATTATATATTCCGTTGGTATAGATGAGGTGGAAATATGACAATTTTTTTTTGTTCTTTGTAGCGTATGATGGGATCTTTCAGAGACAACCACGCTTCCAATTCTTTGGAGAAATTTTTTGGAATCGGCGAAAACCAGTTCTCTTTTCACAAGGAGGCGCTAGGTAGAATCAAATATATGTTCTATGAAGCTAGTGGAATTATCAGGGACCTCCCTTCTATTTATCTCAATGAAGCGCGCGAGCGTGTTCGGACTTTCTTGTGTTCGGTGGACATGGAGGAGGAACGAGAAGGTGATGAAGAACCTTGGTGCATTGAGAAGCTCCAGTGCAGCAAAACTTCTTCTCAGTCCAATGCTAGGGTGGATCGGATTGTTTCTAGGTTGAAATAACTAAAAAATGAGCCTGTGGAATTTTTAGAGGAAAGTCGACGTGACTTCTTCATTTAGGATGGCATAATAATTCTCGATTCTGATGTAGATGAGTCAGGAAATCTCCCTCGAAGGTCTGTTGAGAAAACCCCTGAGGAAATATTTTGACATGACTGAAGCTGCCTTCGGAATTGACGCCGGAGATGTTGTTGGAGACATTAAAGGGGTCATGGTGGCGTATGATTGACCGGTTTTCAAAGTGGGTATCGGGAAAGAGATGGATACTGTCACTACTGAGGTTGATTCGGGATGGGATTTTGTGGTTGCTACTGCTAACGCTGTCGAATGGAATATTTTTTTCCCGAGAGATTGTTGGGGAAAGTGCTTGAAGATATCCTTGACCAAGGAGACTTGTGTTCCATCTTTCGTAGGATAGTTTCTCCCTTTTATAATTTTTTATTATTTAGTCGTCCTGATATTTTATGTAGACTCATCTTTACCTTTTTCTTTAACGTTCCGCTTGTCTATTTTTTTTTTTGGGTAATTGAATGAAGTATTTCTGGTTGTGATATGATATCTTTTCAATGTTTTTTTTTTGGGGTTAGTTTGGTGTGTTTCTCTGATATCTGGAAAACTTATTCAGAAAGAGGTGTATTATTTTTTTTTAAGAAAAATTCCGGAGAAGAATACAAACGGTGTATTCATCTTGGGGAACCAAGAGAAATTGTTGAAGGAAGTACTAAAGGGAGAGTGGTTGAAAAAGGAACAACGTTTTTAGAGATTGAAAATCTTGAGCCATCGCGAGTGAACTATCACGCCTTCCGGTTTGTCTGTGTTGATGAGCTTGCAGCATCCTCCTAAAAGCATGTCTACCACCAGATACGTCTCGTCTTCTCTTTCATTAGGCGAACCAATTCGAACGGCCATTTTTTACCGTCATCTTCCTAACTTGAAACGAGTTTACTTTAACCACTATATTACCGATTGAAAACGGGTTCAGGTGTTGTGCAACCGTTTGAACCTTGGTTTCGTTGGTTCCGATGGAGGCTTCTAGGTTTCTTTCAAAGCGTTCGAATGGTACAGCATCCCATTCGCATTTTTTGAAAGCGTCCGTGCCAATAATCACGCCGAGTCCCCATGACGGAATAGGGGAAGGAATGATTGGTTGTAGAGGAGATCGTTCGGCCAGACTTACTTGCGTTTTGAACCTATGGGTTAGTGCCAACAGGTCTTCTCCAGGCATCTGGGCTCTATAGCAAGTGGGATCGACATTGATAGAGGGTATGTATCTAATTCCGCTTTGTTGTCGAGTACCCATAAGTGCCCCAATATCATGTCGTAACCCAATTCTTTGATAATGTGGAATTTTCTATGCGTTATAGCGTCTCCTATCTTGATCTCGAGGTTTATGTAGCCATGCACATTCAAGGCTTCTCCTCTTGGGTTCTTAATCACAGACGGGGAATGGATGGCGTCTTATTTTGTAAATCCCGCAGCTTTTAGTATCTTGAAAGTAATAATGTTGAAGTCAGAGGCTGTGTCGATGAGCGTCTTGTCGAATTTAATACCTCTTAAATGGGACGTAGTCAGCAGTCCCCAATTATCCTTTTTGATTCCGCCGGTTTGGAAAGCTTTGGCCCTCGGTGTGGTTTCCGTGGAGGAAAAAAGTCGTTTGCCTAATACAACACGATTGGGGGCTATGAAGATATATTGGCGCTGCACCTTGGAAGGATAGATAACTTCGCATATGTGCTACATCATGGATTGTACAGTCTCATGCACGGAGTCCCTAGAGACCCCAAAATTCCTAACTGGAAGTGGGTCTCGATGTACTCCCCCGTTTCCTAGTTGGAGCTCCCATGCTTCTATCTTTTCTTTGAAGATATGCTTTAGTCTGTTGCAATCACTGGTTGGGTGGTGAAAAAATATGTGGTAGTGGCAGTACTTGGGTTTGCCATCTCGGCCTCAGTCGGTGGGCGTCTGGGAGGTGGCAGTATGATAACATCGTCTCGAATCCATGCTTCTAGGAGATCAATCACCTCCTCGATGGGAAGCGGGAAATCTTGGCCATTCCCTTCAGTTTCGTGATGACGCATGGGAGCTTTAGGGGTGGCCTTCCATGGCGGGGTTTCCCGTTGTGCCGGTGCTTCACGTTTAGGCTGAGAGTCTACAGTTGGGGCCTTCCTTTTCCCTCTCTCGTTTACTACGTTTACATAGGAGGGGACATCGTTAAATTGCTTGCTGGTGAGGCGCCTGTTCCCGCGAGTTTCGCGCATGTCTTCGGCTCAAGTCGGTCTAGACCTATCCAGTAACGTTGGTGCTGTCGTTGCAGAATGTCTAGCGGCTTCATGGAGTTCTGTGAATGTCTGGAAACGCAAGTTCTCTAGCAAGACACGGTAAATAGAAACCATACCATTGATGCATGTGTTCACCAGCTGTTGCTCGATCACGTTTGGGTCATGACAGTCCAATGCTTGAACCCTAAATCTCTTAACAAAATCATTTAGGTGTTCGTTGTCCCATTAGTACATTCTTCCAAGGTATGAGAAAGTAACTTGTTCAGACACGAAGAAGTACTTCTTATAAAATACGGTAACCATGCTACCCCAGTTGGGGATATTGTTCGGCGGGATGTTGTTGTACCATGTATACACTCTTCCGGTAAGTGATTTCGAAACTCCCTCAGACGAAGGACGTGATTGTATTCATGTTCGCCTAGGGACTCCAAGAAGCGGGAGACGTGCTCATGTGCATTTACGGTGCCATCATATAGGGTGAATTGAGGAGAGGAGTATCCCCTTGGAAGAGGGATTCTTTGTATCTCGGATGGGTAAGGGAGCTGGTGCTGATGCACGTCCATTTCATCATTCTTGACTTGGTTGCGGAGGAGTTGCTCCAGATCTTCTCGTGTGATGAAGTTGGACGTCTGGTTTCTTTCCAATGGGATTCTAGCATGAATCTCCTCGTCTGGGAGGCATGTTCTGACGAGGTGCTAGCACTGGAGGTGTTGGAGACGTTCCTAAATGGCTCTGGAAGGCGCGACTCACATGGTAGCCACTCTGTCAGGGCCTTGAGAAAGACAAGTACTTCTTTCTGTGTAGAAACCATATCCGTCTGAGCTCTGGCGAGCATTTATTGTCATTCCATCAAATCAGCGATGGTAACATAAGGTCGGCTTCCTCTGGTCCCTCCGGTTTCTCGTCCCGTCGGTGGGGTAGTCGGGATCATAGCTGCGGTTGGAGGCGCCATGCTTGACGAAGCATTAGGAGCGGTAGATGCGTCTCTGGCTTTGGTAACTAGTAGCGTAACGCCCAAAGAGGTGTTTTCGGTATTGTCGTGATTAGGAGATTGTGCAGGGATATTAGAGGTGGCGGCAGCTCTGGCCCTGGTGATTGGTGGTGTTACCCTTTAAGGAGTATTTTCGGAGTTACCGTGGTCAGTAGATGATGTAACGACATTGTTGGAAGTAACGTTAACATTAGGTACGTGCTTTGTGCTAGTATTCTCAACAGCTGATCCGGATCTGAGTTCTACCATATTGGGATTGGCGTTTGGAAGATGAAATTAGGAATTGAAACTAATATTGCAACCGATAGATCAATCTGCCACTGTGGTCGCCAACTATTTGTAGGTGAAAATAGTTTCTGTTGATTTTGGTAATTTCGAGTGTGTACTGGTGAGAAACAATTTAAACCCTAAACAATGTACTGCAAGGGAGTACTTTAAGTTCGAGAGATCAATTTGTACAAATCCATCATAAACCAAGAAATGGCTGTTCCGGACTTGCTTCGGTCACAAAGTGGAGGAGAATGGGTTGGTTTTGGGGAGGGAAGTAAGGAAAGTGATGAGACCAGAATAGTTGATTCTGGAAGAGTAGTTGTGTTACCATGACTTGTATCAGAAAAGTGGGAAGGCTAACAAGTGGTAAGCTAGCAAGTGTTTTATGAGTGTTGTATATTCCCGAATGAACTTGTTGTTCTATGGAAATAGGTAAGACATATTTATACAAGTCGAACTGAAACGTACTCTGGCCTCATTAAGGGATGGATAAATGGGTAAGTAAATGGGAGGAGGTGATAACCGCATGCATGGAATTGATGTTCCATAAAACCATTAACGTATGGAATTGATTGTTGAGCGTTTCACCATTGACTCCATACATTTAATGAATGCCTCACCCTTATGACACTACCTTATGATGGGCGTAGTGTACGCCGCATGCTGTAAACCGGCAAACCAATATCCAAAGAGGATCCCCCAGTTTGTGATATGTGTTTGATGTCTCGAATGTTTTTTGTGGATAACATGTGGCATGTCGTGGTTGCCTGGCAAGTCGAGCTTGGGAGACTTGGTAGCTTGGTGACCTTTGACGGTCGAGATCTTGCATCTTAAGAGTCAAGGTAGTCGTTGATCGTCGCACGCTTTCGTTCGTTGGTGGCCACATGGGGAAGGCCAGGATGGTGGCGCGTCTAGGTTGGCATGCCGTAGGCATGGCATGGTTTGGCGTGGCCAAACTTAGGTTTTCGGGCCAAAGGTTACCATGTGTTGTCTGGTAACCTTGGATGGCTAGGATTTTCTCCTGGGGTTGAAGGGCAATCGTTGATTGTTGCACGCCTTCGTTTTGGTAGCCGTGTCGGGAAGGCCAGCATGGTGGCGCCGCTAGGTTGGCATGCCGTTGGCATGGTATGGTTTTGGATTGGCGTGTGGGGCCAAGGGTTTGTCATGGACGCATGACATGGCTAGATTTGTCTAGGTACGGTTTTGGCTTGGCGTGTGGGGCCAAGGTTTTTCCATGGGCGCATGGCATGGCTAGCTTTGGCTAGGCGTGGTTTTGGCTTGGCATGTGGGGCCAAGGGCATGGCATGGCTAGGTATGGTTTTGGCTTGGAATGTGGAGCCAAGGGTTTTCCATGGGCGCATGGCATGGCTAGCTTTGGCTAGGTACGGTTTTGGCTTGGCATGTGGGGCCAAGGGTTTTGCAATGGGCGCATGGCATGGCTAGCTTTGGCTAGGTGCGGTTTTGGCTTGGCATGTGGGGCCAAGGGTTTTTCCATGGGCGCATGGCGTGTCTATCTTTGGCTAGGCGCATGGCGTGTATAGCTTTGGCTAGGCGCGTGACCAAGCTAGGGTTTTGGGCCAAAAGTTGTTTGGTAACCCTAGACGGCCAGTATTTGCTCCTGGGATTGAAGGGCAACCGTTGATTATTGCACGCCTTCGTTTTGGTAGCCGCGTAGGGAAGGCCATCATGGTGGAACGTCTAAGTTGGCATGGGTCCATGGAGAGGTGCGTTTGGCATGGCGCGGTAGGTGTGGCTGGCATGGTTTGTCGTTGGCACAAGGTGCGGTTAGCATGGTTGGCGTGCTTTGGCGCGGTTAGTATGGATGGCATGATTTGCCATTAGCATAGGGGTGCAGCTAGCATGGTTGGCATGCTTCGGCGCGGTTAGTATGGATGGCATGATTTTCCATTGGCACAGGGGTGCGGCTAGCATGGTTGGCATGCTTCGGCACGATTAGTTATGGCTGGCATGGTTTGCCATTGGCACACGTGGGGATTAGGGTTTGGCTTGTTGTAACCCTAATTGAAAAAGATACCCCCGTAATTATTTACAGACACATTAAAGATTTCAATAAATGCGCCTAGTAAATGCTTATTACTTAAATGTTGTGACGTCACTGTCTACTAGGGTTTAGGGTTTTACGATTTTAACCCTAGGCTAAAAACCACCATCAACAATATGGTATTCATTGACTTGGAGAAAACATATGACAAAGTATCGAGAAACGTCATGCGGTGGACTTTTGACAAGAATAAATTCAGCACAAAGTATGTTACTCTCGTCAAGGATATGTACGATGACTTGTGACTAGTGTCTGAGCATGCAATAACGAGCCTAGTTATTTTCCTATCTTGATATGATTGCACAATTGGTCAGATTTGAGCCCTTATATTTTCACCCCATGGACGGACGAAGTTACAAGGGACATAAAATGGGATATCCCCTAGTGCACGCTCTTTATTGATGATGTGGTGTTAATTTACAGGAGTAGGGTAATGTTTGGTAGGCAACTGGAGTTTTCGAGACAAACTCTAAAATCCAAGGTGAAAAGGCGAGGTTACCCCAATATACCTCAAGCTAAAACTTTTCCTTCCTATAAGTCCTTTCTCCGAAAGTGATTGTCTATAGACTGAGTCTAGACAATGCAACTAATCGGTTCACACTTTGTGTGATCGTCTATAGATACGAGATCGAGACAATACAACAACGAAGTATGTTTACTTGATACAAAGGTTCAGACTTAACCAAACACAATAGGATTCACGTATCAAGTAAATAGGAATTAACGTTTGTGCAATTTAATTTAATTATAATAAAACAATTATAATATGGAAATATAAAGTAAATGACACAATAAGATTTTGTTAACGATGAAACCGCAAATGCAGAAAAACCCCGGGAACTTGTCCAGAATTTAATACTCTCAGGATTAAGCCACTATACAAAATAAACCAACTTCGTATAGTTAAGACCAAGCAAATAAACCTATAGTTCACCTAGTTCCGTATGTATTCCCACGCCTCTAACCTGTAAACAAGTCACATACTTGGACTAATTCATTTGGTTCATATTCCAAACAGTAAAGGAATAGCAAATCTGTTTGGTATCAACTCTCTTCAACCAAGTGATATGAGTTGCGCAAAGGTTCCCTTGTTTATCTTAACATAAACTCCTTTGCCAGGTTCCAAGATCTATCTTATGTTCAATCACCAAAAGGTAATCTTTAAGATTAAGACAATCAACACTCTTGATCCAAAGAACTGTGTTGATGCCGATCTTCTCAATTAATCAATCCAATATACCAAAAGGATAAACCAATTATTAATTGGATCCTCTGTTACTCAAACAAGTATTGTGCACACCAAAGATTATAAAACCAAGTCAGAAATCTTCTATCTCTTCTTAGATCTTCAATAAACACATGCACACAACTACTTGAATCTCTTGTGATCAATCACACACATAACGTAGTCTGTTAACAATGTATTATCACAAGATCGTCTTTAGATCTAACAACAATCTAAAGATCCATGTCAAAACCTTGAACTAGTTTGAGTGAATCTTATATCAGAAGAGAAGATTCTCAAGCATAAACGAACTAGGTGAAATCAAAGTTCAACCACCGTTAGCCAATCAAATCAATATGAAAACTAAAGATAAACCATAATATCTAGTTTCCCACCAACGGTTCGTGCTAGAGCTTCTCTATCCCAAAGAAGACTTTAAATTGAGCGGCCGTAAGAGATTTCACCTAATTAGATTACTCTCTTCTCCGATAGGCGGCTTCACCAGTAACATTATAACAGAGGAAGTTTATTGTCACGAAGGATTAGTTTGCTAGAAATGAAAAATCAAAGTATTTATAGACAAGGAAGTTTGGGCACCAAGAAATTTCCAAAACCAAAAATATTCTCAAGATATTTTTCCATATTAACCCAAATTCGGTTTTCATAATTCCTGTGAATGCACTGTCCAAATATAATGATCGAAATCTCCTTGGAAAATCTTTAACTAGCAAATTCACATTACTAATTCTTATTTTCCATATATAATTAAAAACCTTAATTAAAAGATTCTTAACTTATTTAAATTCGATCTTTGGATTTACTTCCTTCTTAGCTGTTAAGGAATATCTTTGAACAATAAAATAATACACATCAATGCGCGTGTTCAAAGTGTGTCGACATCTTTTTCTTGCAAGTCCTTTTTCATACTTACTCACTTGAAACCGATTTACCACACTTCCAAACAAGTTTAGAATTGGTTCATCTGACTTTTAAGAACTATGTGATTGATCAAGTAACACTCAATCACAAACCATGGGTGTAACGGTTCTACCAAAAGAAGTTTCGGTTCTACCTCCATGTGAGTACTATGAATAGTCACACTAGCTTACCAAAGATACGGCTGACTAGGTACTAGGATCAGTTCCCCACATATATTTGGTATCTAACTTATATGCACTGCACATGTCCATATGATCGATTCCCCCTTGCCTAAAAACGTGTTACACATGTTCATATAATCGGTTCTCCTTTTTTCTATAAACCTTGTTGCACCTCATACAAGGATCGGTCCCCCCTTGTGACGTACTGCACCTCTTTATAGGATCGGTTCCCCTTTCCAAAATTTGGTCAGACAATCACAAACCTAATCATACCCAAGGTGATTACTTAAGATTGGTTTCACTAATAAAATTCATACCAATACATAAGTCAGGTCTCATGTGAATAGTTTTACCAAGAACACAAACAAGTCATGAGCGGTTATACTAATTACACATATTGGTCGTTCATAAGATTTGCAATGAAGAACAACCCCAATAACGCTTGGCGATTTCCTTTTCGGTTCACAACACATATTATGAACTTACTTTCTTAAAACACATATATAAACATTGTTTCCTAGGATGAAATCCTCACCTCATACCCATTCATAATCACAATAGCATTCATACGATTATGTCGATATCTCATATACAAAGTTTAATGGTTAAGCAAGAAACTTCATATTGTATTCCTTAATACTATGTCTATCTAGAGTGTTCATGCTTCGAAGTTTTATGTTTTCAATATGCATGACTTGAATGATACGTTAGGGAATGAAACAGTTCAAGTCAAATATCACTAACCTCAAGTGGAAGAATGATGTTGTGGTTGTAGCTCCGTACTTCTTCATTTCTTCAAGTCTTCACAATACCTTTAATGTCTTACCATAATACTTTCAAGCTAACCTATACGAAGTTGTCTCTAGTACATTTAAATCAAGCGACTCTTAAATGAGCTTTGGCTCACTAAAATATGACAACCAAACTTGACATACCAACGCTTGGTGGGTTCAACCGAGCTATGCTCTAACAATCTCCCCATTTGTCAATTTTAGTGACAAAACTCTTACAATCATATGGATAAATAAATTACAATAATTCATTACACATACGCTTGATTCCCGAATTCAACAACACATAACCTGCATTAATTCAATCCTTAAAATGCCGTTGTTGACATTATAATAAAAAAGCTCATAGTCCCCCTAAAGGTGAGATATGTAGATTTTCAATCCGCACGTCTTTGTTATACCAATCATATGATATGTTACTCCCCCTTAGTATGTGCTTTTCCTCATTCGTTAGATAAACGTTTCAATCATCATTGTCCTCTTCCCTAGTGACACCTATCAACATAAAATTGAAACCTGCATCACCTGTTTACTCCATATATTTCCCCACTTTTTTGTCACAAAATGATAAAGAAACTAAAAAATAAAGGACAACACGAAAAGGATCTTACAAATCTCAAAATAGATTCGCAACCTGTTGAGTCAAGCACGAGGGTTTTATATACCATTTTTGATAACCAATATCAAAACCGAAACTACAAAGTAATTATGTTTTGATATGTTATCATGGAAATAATTGCCCGAAGCAATTTTCCCAACTAGTTTAGCAAACCAAAAATCAATTAAGCAACTTGGTTCATTTGCTAAACGGATTGTATAAATACAACCGCTTCATTCGATAAGACCAAAACAAATATAAACTCCATTTTTCTCATCAGGGTCTAATTATCCATATAACTTAGACCTTTAGATTTTAAACAAGCCAAATACTAGGTTTATGAACTAGCATTTCCTTGTTTAGGCATTCAGTTAGACTTGAATAACCGAAACCTCCACTTTGATAAGTCTAACTAAGATCAAAATTAACTTAGTTTAGCTTATCCGGAATCGAATTGGACTAAAAAACTCATCCCGTCAATATATTCATTCGTTAAGCCATAAATAATTCATACTAACCAATGAATCAACTTACATAATTATTTACCTCAACCAGAAGCAATTGAAACAACATATATCATTAAAGTTCCACTATTGCACCAAAGTTTTGTAAGCTTAAACAATTGATACCATACAATAAAGCAAAATAACAATTGTTTTACTTAACTGGAAGTAATTGAAATAACATAAACATTAAAGCACCGCAATTGCACCAAACTTTCGTAAGCCTAAACGATTGATATCACACAACAAATCAAGATAACAATAGTTTTACTTAACCGGAACCAATTAAATCACACAAACATCCACATATACATAATGGAATAAACACATCAATTGTCCCGATAATTTCGTTTAAGCAAAAGCAAAAGCAATATATATATATATATATCAAATAAAAATAGGCTTTTCTCAAAACAGGAAAACAATTAACCAACAAGATTGTTACCTCAATTTCGCATCCAACTTCTCCAATATGATAGCATCTTCTTCTTTCAGGGAGAGTTGATATCTAAATACCATTATGTTGTCATCCTTATGCAAAAACAAAAGAATAACAACAACCAACCTTTACCAGAGAAAGGTTGAAAATCGGTTTTAACAATTGCAAGCAAAAGTTAAAAACCGTCGAAACACATATGCTTTTATGCTAAACCAAAACCGATTCAACATATTGTGACTTTTTCACATATTGTTTCTACATGAACCCCTCGTGATCCTTTGATAAATCCTACAAACATGGGCTAGAACTTAATCCTGATAAATCAAAAAGTCACCCAAACCATAAGGGTTCACAACATATTATGAGATCGAGTATCAAGGTAATAAAACCGAAATCAAACATCCCATAAACATACATAGCAAATAAATAAAGCATTAAAGCACCGTCTATGTAAATCAAAAACTATCACAAGAAAAATTATAAATCAAATAACTTTATTCATAATAGACTTATACAATCAATGAAAGAAATCAAAAATTGATGTATATTTTTCTAGATTAAGTATTATAGCTTATAACTTAATCTCTAGTGGTGCTCTTGTTGTTCACCGACGTTTCTTCAGTGTTCAAACTGTTAAAGCATGTCTCAAGAGACTTGTCTGCAACCACTTCCTATTTCTCTAGCTCTTCAACAAGAACCTTGAGTTCGGCAAGAGCTTCTTTTGTCCCTTCGATTCGTTCTTTTAACCAATCCTGATGTCGACTGTCATAACTAGATCAGTTTTCAGTTTTTCAAAACTTTGTATGTATTGATTCATACTGTTTGAAAGAATCCACTTGACTTTGGTCGGATCTTGTTTGTTATAGGCCAACAGACATGACTCATCTTGTGATCCAACCGAACTCTTAGAATCATAATCAGACATGATTTTTGATCTGCTTCTTTTATTCTTATCAGTATTTATTGGAGGCATGCTTGGTTATATATAAGATGATTGATCAGGGTATAATTATACTGGAAGAGATAGTTTCCCTATACAAAGGGACAACTTTCGGACCGAAAGATATCAGAAGAATCCGAAAATATTAAAGAATATATTTCGTTTCCTTTTGTCCGAACTTTTTAGTTTTATTCAAAAATTCCAAATAAAACTTATCTAGAAAATCATGATAAACATGATTTTTTTTTGGATTTACAGCTATCCATAAAATTTATAACTTTTCCGATAATCAATTACACAAACACATGTGCTCTAGATTTATTGTGCCATTCCCATCCATAAATACGAGCACAGATGAGGATGAGAATACACAATTTTGATACAACTACGTTGCATCGGAATAAGCTTTTTCAAGCTTAAATTGAATATCAGAACTATAATTCATGTTTCTTTTAGGGAATTTCTGCCCAATATACTTTCTCCCAAAACGATGATCTTTTCTAACTCTAGAGATATGATCATGTGGATAAATTGTACCGATGTGAGAATTCTCAGAGATTGATAAATCTCTCTTAATTCTTTCAATGAGATTTTCATATGATTTTCTCATTCTAAGGACTTCCTTATGATTCACATCAGTGTGATTATCTGAAACAATTATTGGACATCCCTCATTGTTCCTTTTGGCAGATATTCTCTCTTTCCCTTCCTTCTAGAGTCGTTCTTCATCAAAACAAGAATTATTTCGATATGGATGAGGAGGAATCTTCTTCCAGAAGCTATTGTCAACTCTTTCCTCTGATTTTGAGTTGATCTTATAGGGTTGTGGCACAATCTGTCTTTCTACTGAGGAATGATCTTTCAGTTTTTTAAGACAAGAAACTTCCTTCAATATTTTGACCACAGTATGTTGAAGAAGTATAAGTTTCCTGTCAAGTGACTGAAAAGTATATTCCTTAAGATCATTGTCATGGAATCGGTTCAAAGTTTCCTTTGGACAAGATTTCATTTGATCATCAGTAGATGTAGAAGCTTGTTTCACATCCTCTTCTGACTTGATGTAATTTGGAAAACTCCCATCATCTTGATCTGTTTCAAATGTGACTAAAACAACAACATCATTTGTCAGAGTCATTGTACATGTCTATTTATTAAGAGAATTAACAAGTGCTTCTAATTTGACAGTGAGATTCATATTCTCTTCAGCCAGACTATCCAGTTGACTGCCTTTATTTCTTATCTCCTGTTTAAGAAGATTTGACTCTATCTTTAAAATCACCATTTTAGAAGACATAGATTTTATAGGCTTTAGGAGTTTTACCAACTCTTTATCAGCATCTTCTTTTCCATCAGAAAAAGACATAGATGTTTTTGCAACTCCTGGATCATGAGTCAACGAAGTAGTAACATCTTCAACCTTTGAGTAGTCATACTCTTGCTTAACGTTAACTGAATCAGACATGGATTTAATTCTTATAGGATGGATCGCACCAAACACAGATTGTTAGATCTTTTCGTGTTTGCCTACTCTGATACCAATTGAAAAGGCGAGGGTACCCCAATATACCTCAAGCTAAATCTTTTCCTTCCTTTAAGTCCTTTCTCCGAAAGTGATTGTCTATAGACTGAGTCGAGACAATGCAACTAATCGGTTCACACTTCGTGTGATCATCTATGAATACGAGATCGATACAATACAACAACAAAGTATGTTTACTTGATACAAAGGTTTGGACTTAACCAAACACAATAGGATTCACGTATCAAGTAAATAGGAGTTAACAATTTACTTTAATTATAATAAAACAATCATAATGCGGAAATATAAAGTAAATGACACATCAAGATTTTGTTAACGAGGAAACCACAAATGAATAAAAACCCCAGGACCTTGTCCAGAATTGAATATTCTCAGGATTAAGATGCTATACAAAATAAACCAACTTCGTATAGTTGAGACCAATCAACTAAACCTACAGTTCACCTAGTTCCGTCTGTATTCCCACGCCTCCAACCTGTAAAAAATCTACGTACTTGGACCAAGATCTCTTCAACCAAGTGATATGAGTTGCGCAAAGGTTCCCTTGTTTATCTTAACATAAACTCCTTTGCCAGGATCCAAGATCTATCTTATGTTCAATCACCAAAAGGTAATTGTTAAGATTAAGCCAATCAACACTCTTAATCCAAAGAACTGTGTTGATGCCGATCTTCTCAATTAATCAATTTAATCTACCACAAGGATAAACTAATTATTAATTGGATCCTCTATTATCCAAATAATTATTGTGAACACCAAAGATTATAAAACCAAGTAAGAAATCTTCTATCTCTTCTTTGTCTTCAAATCTTCTTAGATCTTCAATAAACACTTGCACACAACTACTTGAATGTCTTGTGATCAATCACACACAGAACGGAGTCTATTAATAATGGATTATCACAAGATCGTCTTTAGATCTAGCAACAGTCTAAATATCCATGTCGAAACCTTGAACTAGTTTGAGTGAATCTTATATCAGAAGAGAAGATTCTCAAGCATAAAGAAACTAGGTGCAATCAAAGTTTAACCACCGTTAGTTTTTTTTTTCTCTCTCCGGCAATGATCCATGGCGATTGAAATCTAGGGATCATCATCGGATTGGTCTCATCCTTGTCTTTTGTGGGATTTGGTCGCCTTTTCTTCTTATTTTCTTTTCTTCGTTGTTTTGATTCCACGGGCTTTGTTTTTGGTATTTTTTCCCTTCCCTGTTTTGCTTAGGGTTTTCTTTTCTTTTCGTTTAGGGTTTATCTTTTGGTCAAGAACAACCTTCTGTCATGTCTGCCTCAGCAACTCCTGCTCCTCGATCTTCCCTTAGACCACCTCCATCACCTAGGACAACGCCTGGTTCTCCAACTGGTTCGTCCTCTCAGAAGGGTTACGTGACCTTCCCATTCAAGAACTTTGAAGACTGCAACAATGGAGTTCACGGGAGGGGCTATGCTAGAAGTTATATCTTGCGACATCTCCAAGATAGACATTCTTTTTCGAAGGAGAATGAGGCTTATTGCAGGGGAATCATCTGTGATAACTTGGAAGTCCACAGCGCCTGGGAAGTTTTGTTGCAGCAGTTACAAATGTGGATTTGCAGCCGTTGCATGGTTCTTCATGCTTGGAAGTCTCCTTGTAAAGGTAAGGGGGTTCATTGTGACACCATTGCAGGCCCCTTTAATGGTATATCTGCAGATTTTCTTCTCCATGGTATCGAAAGGCCTGCTGTCTCACCAGCATTGATCGAACCTGCTGCTGCTTCCTTTGGTGTTGTCGCTGCATTCCCTGAACTTGCTGTTGGTTCCAGATACGTCAATAAGGCTCTGTCGGATGAGATTTTTTCACTAACCCTAGGATTTCTTTGTGCTATTTTCCAGCGTAATTTCTCCACAGTTGCTAGCATTCCTCATAAGTGTAGGTTGAGTTTCTCCCGTACTTTGAAAGTCTGTTTGGACAGTGTGCTCAGTAAGCCTATGGATATTACTGCCTGGATCCGTCTTATTCTCCTTCATATTTGTACGTTGGTACGCCACAAGACAAAGGAGGATGAGAAGTCTTGCAATCGTAGGCAATTGCAGGTAGCGGCCATTCAACATGCCTTGTTGGTTTGGAAAGAGCCAGGGGGTTGTTTTAAGCTGATGGAGAAGTTGCTTCATGCGCCGAATCTTCACCACGACACCAAACTAGACAGTGTGAAGAAGCCGGATTTAGCCAACCTAAGTGCTTGCCGTAGGAAGATCGAATTTGGACATTATGCGGCGGTGATTCATGTATTGTCTTCGAACGGTGTTGCTCCTCGCAGTGATAACACATTTTTTTAATTACAATCTAAGCATCCTACAGCTCCACCTCCTTCCATTCCATAGGGTGGTTTTGGTTGTGACCCAGTCATGGTCGATTCACGAGATGTTCGTGGCACTATCAAGAGTTTTCTTAGAGGAACGTCTTGCGGTCGTGATGGTTTGCGTGCGCAGCATTTGGTCGATGCTTTGAGTGGTATGGCAGCGGCAGTGACAGATGATTTGTAACCTTTGGTTGGCTGGCCGGTGTCCTAAGGTTTTGGGGGAGCTCATCGCCAGTGCACCTCACACACCTTTACTCAAACCTGGTGGAGGGTTAAGGCCTATTTCCGTAGGCACTATCTGGAGACATTTGGTATCTAAGGTAGCCGCTCTTTCCGTTGGCAAGGCCATGTCTTCTTACTTAGGAGATCATCAGTTTGGGGTCGGCGTGCCAGTTGGGGGTGAGAGTATACTTCATGCCGTTAATGGGTTGCTGGAGTTGAGAGGGCACTCAGATAAGATCTCAATGTTACTTATCGATTTCTCTAATGCTTTCAATAGGTCTCACCTCATTAGAGAGGTTCGACTTCATTGTCCGGGTATTTCTTGCTGGGTTGAATTTTGTTATGCTAGGCCAGCTAAATTATACAATGACCATTACATTTTATCTTCGGCTTTGGGGGTCCAGCAAGGTGATCCTCTAGGTCCCCTTCTGTTTGCTCTGACTCTCCACCCTTTAGTGAAGTCCATTGCTTCACGTTGCAAGCTTGATTTACACGCATAGTATCTTGATGATGGCACTATTGTCGGTGACACGTTGGAGGTCGCCAAATCTCTTCAAATTGTAGAATCTGAAGGGCCGAGTAGAGGCTTGCATCTCAATATCAAGAAAACTGAGGTCTTTTGGCCTACTCTTGATCCACGCAGCCTCGAGGATGGTGTTTTCCCTAGAGACATTGGGAGGCCTAGCAAAGGTGTTAAACTTTTGGGGGGGCCCATGAGTTTGGACATGGATTTTATGAGCGATATGGTTTTGGGTAGGGTGAACAAGACTATTCAGCTAATGTTGGCTATCAAAAAACTCAAAGACCCTCAGAGTGAGCTGTTACTGCTTCGTAACTGCGTCGGTGTCTCCAGATTATATTTTGCTATGCGTACCACTAATCCTGCTGCTATATAACAAGCCACCGACCTTTTTGACGACCACTTACTCAAGTATTTGAGGCTTCTGATAACGGGAGATGGAGCTGGTTTTGGTCCTTTGCAACAGAGATTAGCTACACTACCCATCAAGGATGGTGGTCTTGGTATTTACACTATGATGGACACTCGTACCTACTGTTATCTTGCCTCCCAGAGCCATACGTCCTCAGTGCGGAAGAGGATACTTGGTAGTCTTTTCCCACCCGACAGTGGTGCTGCTTACAAGTTAGCTCTTCAGAAATTTACTCAGGTATGTGATTTTCCTTCTACTTATTGCGTTGATGATACTCCCCCCCCCCTCTATGCACTCCCTGGAAGTTACTTATTTTGACACAGTCAAGAAGCAAATCCCTGTCCAGTTTACTTTATCTGCGAGAGACTCAATGTTATGGCAGTGTAACCAAATCAAGCATGCTCAGGATTATCTTTTGGCTGTCCCTATTAGTGGACTTGGTCAATGCCTTGGTCCCCGACAGTTCAGGGCTGTTGTTTTTTATCGTCTTGGTATTCCTTTGTTCGTCGAAGGCGGTTTATGCTCTTGTTGCGATAAACCTATGGATATTTTCGGCGACCATGCGCTCCATTGTGACAAAGACGTAGGGATTAAGTTTCTCCATGACCTAGTCCGCGATCTAGGTATCGACATCTGTTACAAATCATGTGTACCTGCGCGCAAGGAAGCAGACATGGGTATTGTATCAGATGATAACAAGGATTTACGCCCAGCCGATATCCTTGTGCTCAATTGGGAGAACGACCAAGATGTGTGTATGGATGTTACCGGTGTCTCACCCTTCACTGCCGATGGTGTTTGTGCCTTTATCCCGGGCCAGGATATTTCGAGAGAAATTTCACGTAAGCGTACTAAATATTTGTCTGATTGTACTGCTCATGGTTATGGTTTGGGTATTTTAGCTTACTACTTTTGGAGAGCTTAGTGAGGACTTTATTTGTTTTTTCAAGCGTCTGAAGAATTGTTTAGTTAGCAATGACGTTGGTAATGGTTTAGGAAATTTTATTTTTCATAGATTGGGTGTGGTTATTCAGAAAGGGGTTGGTGCTCAGTTTGTTGCTCGACTACCAACCAAAATCTTTGTAGTGTAATAAGTTGAAAATAGTAAGATAAACCGCAATATCTAGTTTCCCACTAACGGGTCGCGCTAGAGCTTCTCAATCCCAAAGAAGACTTTAAATTGAGTGGCCGTAAGAGATTTCACCTAATTAGATTACCCTCCTCTCCGATAGGCGGCTTCACCAGTAACAATACAACATAGGAAGCTTACTGTCACGAAGTATTAATTTTCTAGAAATGCAAACTCAAAGTATTTATAGACAAGGAAGTTTGGACACCAAGGAATTTCCAAAACCGAAAATATTCTCAAGATATTTTTCCATATTAACCCAAATTCGGTTTTCATAATTCTTGTGAATGCACTGTCCAAATATAATGATCAAAATCTCCTTGGAAAATCTTTAACTAGAAAATGCAAAGTACTAATTCTTATTTTCCATATATAATTAAAAACCTTAATTAAAAGATTCTTAACTTATTTAAATTCGATCTTGGGATTTACTTCCTTCTTAGCTGTTAAGGAATATCTTTGAACAATAAAAGAATACAGATTAATGCGCATGTTCAAAGTGTGTCGACATCTTTTTCTTGCAAGTCCTTTTTCATACTTACTCACT
This sequence comes from Papaver bracteatum, assembly GCA_023529315.1. Classification (NCBI taxonomy): domain Eukaryota; kingdom Viridiplantae; phylum Streptophyta; class Magnoliopsida; order Ranunculales; family Papaveraceae; genus Papaver; species Papaver bracteatum. The sequence continues at coordinate 919,557 of JAJJWX010002698.1, forward strand.
TAAAACCGATTTACCACACTTCCAAACAAGTTTAGAATTGGATCATATGACTTTCAAGAACTATGTGATTGATCAAGTAATACTCAATCACAACTCTTGGGTTTACGGTTCTACCAAAATAAGTTTTGGTTCTACCTCCATGTGAGTAATGTACATAGTTATACTAGCTTACCAAAGATACCGCTGACTAGGTACTAGGATCGGTTCCCCACATATATTTGGTATCTAACTTATATGCACTGCACATATCCATAGGATCGGTTCCTCCTTCCCAAAAATGTGTTGCACATGTTCATAGGATCGGTTCCCCTTTCTTCCATAAACCTTGATGCACCTCATACAAGGATCGATTTCCCTTGTGATACACTGCACCTCTTACTAGGATCGGTTCCCCTTCTCCCAGTAATAAGTGCAGACACTCACAACCCGATCATACCCCAGGTGATTACTTAAGATCGGTTTTACTAATAAAAGTCATACCAATACATAAGTCAGGCCTCATGTGAATAGTTTTACCAAGAACACAAACAAGTCATGAGCGGTTATACTAATCACACATATTGGTCGTTCATAAGATTTGCAATGAAGAACATCCCCAATAACGCTTGGCGATTTCCTTTTCGGCTCACAACACATATCATGAACTTACTTCCTTAAAACACATGTAAAAACATTGTTTCCTAGGATGAAATCCTCACCTCATACCCATACATAATCACAATAGCATTCATATGATTATGTCTATGTCTCATATACAAAGTTTAATGGTAAAGCAAGAAACTTCATATTGTATTCCTTATTATTATGTCTGTGTAGAGAGTTCATGCTTCGCAGTTTTATGTTTTTAATATGCACGACTTGAAAGATATGTTAGGGAATGAAACAGTTCAAGTCAAATATCACTAACCTCAAGTGGAAGGATGATGTTGTGATTATAGCTCCGTACTTCTTCACTTCTTCAAGTCTTCGCAATACTTGTAATGTCTCACCCTAATGCTTTCAAGCTAACCTATACGAAGTTGACTCTAGTACATTTAAATCAAAAGACTTTTAAATGAGTTTTGGCTCACTAAAATATGACAACCAAACTTGACATACCAACGCTTGGTAGGTTCAACCGAGATATGATCTAACACAAGGGTTTTAGACATAGTAGAACTAAAATCGAGTTAACGAGGTGTGAATTTACTGATGCTAGAGCAAAGGATGGTGATTCCACTTTGGACGAAAAATATGTTAGAGCAATGCTTGGTTGAACCCAGAAGTTTTACTATCTCAAGCTTGTTGTCAATGTTAGTTGAACAAAACCATATCTTCAAATCTATACTACTAGGTCAAGTCTCATACTATGTTAGAATTTGGTAGTTGAGTATCAGACACCACCCTCGAAAACTAAAGATTGACGAAGACATTTGGAGAACTTCATCAATCGTGTATGTGAAGATTAAACCATTCTATTTTACTTATTATCTTACCATTCTATCTTTTGAGACTATTTTGTACGACTTATAATAGATTTATCGCAAAAAAAAAAGAAGAGTCAACCTTGTCTTGTTAAAAATATCAAAATATGATTCAAGCATTGGATGTTCAATTTGAAATAATTTATTGTTCAAGAATTAATTTGTGGATCAATTGAAAATTTCCCAAGCAAATGATTTCATTATTTAAGAATGTTTCAAACATGAATAGAAAGAAATACAAAACTTATAATATTTTGGCTCAGGGTAGGTTAGCGAACCACTTCAAAAACTATAAATATTTGAGTTTCATAAATAGAGGGAAGGGTTGCGAACCCGGATTGGAAACCACAAGTTCGGTTGTGGACAGTTCGCCTTGGTGATCTGAATTTTTCATGTTGGTGTAAAAGGATAATAATTGGCGATCCCGGTTCATGAACCGTGTCCATCTGAGTTCTCAAGCCGAGTAAGATTGGCGAACGCGGTTCACGAACCGTAGCACCCTGACTCGTGAACTTTCCTTGCGGTTCATGACCAATGGATTTTAGCAAATGCTTAAAGACTTATTTTTTTAAATATGTTTAGTATTTCTATGACTCTTTTAAACACCTCTAAGACAACATTGATCACTAAAACACTTGTGTATGTGCACCGTGATTAAATTATTAAGTGTTTAAATGAACATCAAATTGGTTTTAGTTCGTAAGGCATATTTTCCAAAGAAGTAAACGGTTCTCTAACCAGACCACTGTGTATATGTATCTAATGTGATTTTAAGACTAATTTCTCACATTCTTACTTGAAACCCGAATTAGAGTTTCATCTAAACAGATAAAGTGTTTGCTTGATTCTCAAGTTATCATAGCTTGAATTCTAAGCAAAAATCCTTCATCTTAAAAAACTATAATGCTCTTTCAACTGAGAAATTTAATCCTTGACACCTTATGTCCTAGTTGATAGCTAGAGTCGTCCTCTATTGACCTAGGTTTCCTCTGAGAAACATAATTAGGTCTACAACTAAAAGACTTCGCTTTGGGATTCATGAAGCCATGTCAGACTATCTTTTATCTTGATAGTTCATGTATCCTGATCTTGCTTTTATGTTATCGAGGTTCTCGTAATCTCTTTCAGGCAAGATATATATAAATCGCAAAGTTCTCTTCGTATCATACTTTGTGATTCCTCAAGATAGATATCTGAAAACTATTTCTAATTGATAAGTTGAGGATTTTTCTTGAGAGGTGGTAAAGAATCCAGGCTTCTCACCTAAGTGAGTGTATGTAGGTGATATGGATTTGTGAGATTTCCTAGCTGTTGATGGTGGTTTTTAGCTTAGGGTTAAAATCGTAAAACACTAAACCCTAGCAGACAGTTATGTCACAACATTTAAAGCAACAAGAATTTACTAGGCACATTTACTGAAACCTTTAATGTGTCTCCAAAATAATTACCCGGGTATATTTTTCAAATTAGGATTACGATGAGCCAAACCCTAATTACCACGTGTGCCAATGGAAAATCACGCCAGCCACACCAACCGCGCCAAGGCATGCCAACCATGACAGCCGCACCTATGTGCCAATGGAAAATCATGCCAGCCACACTAACCGCGCCAAGGCATGCCAACCATGCTAGCCGCACCTCTGTGCCAATGGCAAATCATGCCAGCCACACCAACCGCGCCAAGGCATGCCAACTATGCTAGTCTCACCTCTTTGCCAATGGCAAATCATGCCAGCCATACCAATCGCGCCAAGGCATGCCATCCATGCTAGCCGTACCTTTGTGCCAATGGAAAATCATGCCATCCACACCGACCGCGCCAAGGCATGCCAACCATGCTAGCCGTACCTCTGTGTCAATGGAAAATCATGCCAGCCACACCAACCACGCCAAGGCATGCTAACCATGTTAGCCGCACCTCTATGCCAATAGAAAATCATGGCAGCCATACCGACTGCGCCATGCCAAACACGTCTCGCCATGGCCCCTCATGTCGCGCCACCATACCGGCCTTCCCCATGCGGCTACCAAAGTGAGGGCGTGCAACAATCAACGGTTTCCCTTAAATCCCAGGAGCAAATCCTGGCCGTCTAAAGTCCCCTCACGACCATTGTCCCAAAACCCTACCTTGGTCACGCACCTAGCCAAAGCTAGCCACACCGGCCGCGCCATGCCAAACACATCTCGCCATGGCCCCTCATGTCGCGCCACTATGCTGGCCTTCCCCATGCGGCTACCAAAGTGAAGGCGTGCAACAATCAACGGTTGCCCTTAAATCCCAGGAGAAAATCATGTCCGTCTAAGGTCCCCTCACGACCTTTGGCCCAAAACCCTAGCTTACTCATGCACCTAGCCAAAGCTAGCCACGCCGGCCGCGCCATGCCAACACGTCTCGCCATGGCCCCTCATGCCGCGCCACCATGCTGGCCTTCCCCATGCGGCTACCAAAGTGAAGGCGTGCAACAATCAACGGTTTCCCTTCAATCCCAGGAGAAAATCCTGGCCGTCTAAGGTCCCCTCACGACCTTTGGCCCAAAACCCTAGCTTGCTCACGCACCTAGCCAAAGCTATCCACGCCGGCCGCGCCATGCCAAACACGTCTCGCCATGGCCCCTCATGGCGCGCCACCATGATGGCCTTCCCTATGCGGCTACCAAAGTGAAGGCGTGCAACAATCAACGGTTTCCCTTCAATCCCAGGAGAAAATCCTAGACGTCTAAGGTCCCCTCACGACCTTTGGCCCAAAACCCTAGCTTGCTCACGCACCTAGCCAAAGCTAGCCACGACGGACGCGCCATGCCAAACACGTCTCGCCATGGCCCCTCATGTCGCGCCACCATGCTGGCCTTCCCCTTGTGGCTACCAAAGTGAAGGCATGCAACAATCAACGGTTGCCCATTAATCCCAGGAAAAAATCCTGGCCGTCTAAGGTCCCCTCACGACCTTTGGCCCAAAACCCTAGCTTGGTCACGCGCCTAACCCTAGATAGTCATTCCATGCTCCTATGGATACCCCTTGGCCCCACATGTTAAGCCAAAACCGCACCTAGCCCAAGCTAGTCACGCCATGCGCCCATGGCTACCCCTTGGCCCCACATGCCAAGCCAAAACCGCACCTAGCCCAAGCTAGTCACGCCATGCGCCCATGGATACCCCTTGGCCCCACATTCCAAGCTTAAACCACACCTAGCCTAAGCTAGTCACGCCATGCGCCCATGGATACCCCTTGGCCCCACATGCCAAGCCAAACCAAACCTAGCTAAGTTAGCCGCGCCATGCCAAACTCACTTTGCCTTTGCCCTAGCCGTGCTAGTCACGTCACGACTAGCCAAGCACCCTTGCCTTGGCCTTAGCCATGCCATACGCCTATGGCGAACCATTGGACCCTCATGCCAAGTCTAAACACACCCTAGCCGTGCCACCCTGTTGGACCTCACTATGCGACTACCAAAACGAAGGCGTGCAATGATCAACGGTTGCCCCTCCTCTCAAGATGCAACATCTTGACCGTCGAAGGTCACCAGGCTAGCAAGTTCCCCGAGATCTACTTGCCAAGCCACAACAACATGTTACATGTTTTCTAAAAACATTCAAGACATCAACACAAACTGGGGGATTCTCTTTGGGTATTGGTTTGGTGGCCTACATCGTGCGGCGTACACTACGCCCTTCATAAGGAAGTGTCATAAGGGTGAGGCGCCTAGTAAATACGAGAGTTATGTGGGAAAAGTTCATGGGACATAAAGCCGTGAGTTAACAACCTTATGGAACATCAATTCCATAACGTTAACAGTCTCATGAAAACCAGTTTCATGCGTTAACCACTTTATGGAACATCAAGTCCATGCATACGGTTACCACCTCCTCCCATTTACTTCCCCACTCCTTAATTAGACCAGGGTACGTTTCTACCTCGACTTGTATAAATAGGTCTTACCTATTTCCCTTTGAACAACAAGTTCATTCGGACAAGACAACACTCAGAAATACTTACTTAGCTCTCCTCGTGAGATCTCCTACCTTTTCTGATAACAAGTCGTGGTAACCCAACTACTCTTCTAGAATTAACTATTTTGGTCTCACCACTTTCCTTGCTTCCCTCCCCAAAACCAACCCATTCTCGTCCTCTTCGTGACCGAAGCAAGTCTGGAACGACCATTTCTTGGTTTAGGCAGGACTTGTACAGATTGATCTCTCGAATATAAAGTACTCCCTTGAAGTACAAGGGTTTAAACAGTTTCTCACCTTCACACCCGTAATTACCAAAATCAGTTGAAACTATTTTCACCTATAAACAATTGGCGACCATAGCGGGAGGATTGATCTATCGGTCCCAATATCAGCCTCTAAGTACATTTCCCTAACAAGGAAGGATGGTTGGTCTTTGGACTGAATCCGTTTCCTCGAATTCCACCCAGGAAAACGACAATGTTTTAACGCCCAACAACGCGACCGACGAAGGAGTTCCAAGGTTGATTGACCTGGCACGAGTCCAGGGGATTCACACCAAAAACATGGGTCAGATGAGAGACACAATCAACACCATACTAGATTTCCTCATCAACTTGACGGCAGAGTTGAGCGATTCGCCCGCCTCGAAAACTTCGGAGCTAGGGACTGACGTCCCGAATGATCACTCTCAAGCTAACAGCTTCACTTCCAATCAGAGACCCGTAAGCCAAAAAGCGGCTTCGCTGGTGGAAAACCTATGTGAACTATTATATCTTTCAAGGGATATACGGATGGAGACGTTCGACGCCATCAATCGGATAGCATTAAGCGTGCCCTTGTTTCCTTCACGCTAGGAAACAGCAAAAATGCATGATCCGTCCATTAATAATATCACGTTCACCGACGATGACATGATGGCAGAAGAAGGCCATAACCGTGCCTTACACGTCACTGCTCGAATAAAAAATATGGAATTCAAAAGGGCCCTCGTCGACACAGGAGCGTCCTCCAATGTTGTCACCCTTAGGACGCTTAGGACGGCCAAAGTACGACCAAGCGAGGTGACACGAAAACCTACTACCATGACATATTTCAAAGGCAACCAAACCAATACATATGGGTACGTCAATTTGAATCTGTCGGTAGGACCTGTCTAGTCAAAAGTAAGATTCGAGGTAATTGAAAATGAGCCGGACTACCACATGATACAGGGGAGACCATGACTCCACGACAACATGATCATTCCTTTAACGTACCACCAGTGCTTGAAAACCAGGCTAAATGGAGAAGTCGTTCGCATCGCAGCGTCATTATCTCCCTATGCGCTAATTTGTGGCATGGAAGTTTTTGAGCCAAGACATGGGCCACAAGTCACAACCAATAAGGCTCACCACACCCCACTGCCAAAATGGACGTCCATTGAAGAAAGCGATAGTCCTACACAACCCCGTAGAGAAAATTGGCCTCACGTCACACCTTCAGAACAGAGGCGCACTCCCCTCCATCCGCATAACCAGAGCCTGGTTCCAACCAAGCGAGGACGGACTTTCATTACGGGTCATGACGAAAAGGGAAAAACCGTATATCAACGCTGCTGTTAGATATTAATAGGGGAGACTACCACGCAGTCTCTCCGCCCAATGGAATTCCATCTTGGTGACAAGTCACGAGAGGAGATACCTGACGCACCACAACATCTACAAGACGACACCAATTCAACCACGGACGAGCTTGAAACGGTTAATATCTGGAATGAGGGATCTCCACGACCCATCTCCATAAGCTCAACTCTACATGCAGACGAGCGCGCAAAGTTGGTAGACCTCCTCAAGGAATATCAAGATGTGTTCTCATGGACGTACGAGGAAATGCCTGGCCTGGATGAGAAAATGGTTACTCACCATTTACATGTGATATCCGGATCCAAGCCGGTCAAGCAGACCCCAAGGAAGTTCCGACACGATATTGAAGAACATATTAAGGCGGAGGTTCAAAAGTTATTGGTGGCCAGTTTCATCAAACCAATCCACCACCCCACCTGGTTGGCTAACATAGTTCCGATGAAAAAGAAGAATGGTCAAATCAGGTGCTGCGTCGATTTTAGGGATCTAAATAAATGTTGCCCTAAAGATGATTTTCCGCTCCCCAACATCGACATGCTGGTAGATGCCACCAGTGGACATGGCATGTTTTCTTTCATGGAAGGGTACATCGGCTACAACCAAATAAAGATGTACGATTATGATGCATGCAAGAACGATTTTCGAACTCCTCTCGGAAACTTTTACTATACCATGATGCCCTTCGGTTTGAAGAACGCTAACGCCACATACCAATGTGCTATGACCACCATTTTTCACGGTATGATGCACAAGCAGGTTGAGGATTATGTAGATGACATAGTGGTCAAGTCAAGAACCCGGGAAGCTCACATAGAGATTCTACAATAGGTGTTCGAAAGATGCCGTGAATACAAGCTAAAAGTGAATCCGTTAAAGTGTGCTTTTAGTGTCTCCTTGGGAAAGTTCATAGGATTCCAAATAACCGCTGAGGGAATCAAAGTTGACCCAACCAAGACACAAGCCATCCTCACGATGCCACCACCGCGGAACGTGAAGGAACTCCAGAGTTTCATGGGAAAAATAAAATACATCCGCCGCTTCATACCCGGATTGAATCAACTTATTGCTTCGTTTACCCCCTTACTAAAGAAAGGAGCAAGCTTTGTATGGACCACATTACAACAAGAAGCATTCTGGAAGATTCAACAAACATTATCTTCCCCAGCCGTCATGATATCACCCATGCAAGGAAGACCGCTACACCTCTACACCGCCTTCAGTGACACTGTTGTTGGAGCCCTCCTTGCTCAAGAAGATGATGAATGGATTGAATACCCCATATACTATTTCAGTCGGACTTTGAGAGATGCCGAACTCAGGTATCCCAAAGAATAAAAGGCATACCTAGCCTTGGTCTACTCCATCTAGAAATTCAGGCACTACCTGCTGTCCAATAAAGTGGTGTTGATATCCAAATCTGATCCCGTGGAGTTCCTCCTATCAAAACCTGCTCTGATAGGAAGACCAGCCAAATGGATCCTCTAGATGTCAGAATTTGACATAGCATGTGCATCCCAGAGGGCCATCAAAGTACAGGCAATTGCAGATTTGTTGGCGGCATTTCCAGGAGAAAATGCTGTAACATTACGCGAAGACCTCCCTAGGGACTTTCTGGAGATCTCTTTCATCCAAAAGGAAGCTTGGATATTGTTTTTTGACGTCTCCACCACCCCTAACAATGACACGGGAGGAGCCGGCGTGGTTCTAGTATCCGTAACTGGTGAAGTTTTCTCACACTCCTTCAAGCTAGACTTTCCCTACACCAACAACTCAGCAGAGTATGGAGCCTTCCTCATTGGTTTGTCCTTGGCTAAACAAGCCGGAGCCACGCGTATGGAAATAAGAGGGGACTCTAAACTACTGGTCAACCAAGTAAACGGAGTATACGCACTAAAGGAGGTAACCCGAGCCCCATACAGAGCCGAGGCGCAAAAACTGCTAAACTATTTCGCCGACGCAACAGTAGCCCATATCGGGCGCGAAAGCAATCAACATGCCGATTGCCTAGCAACCTTAGCATCAAAACTACGATTTGAGGGCATTGAGGAAACTCTAATAGTGAAAAGAAGAACCGTGGCTTCAACGTGGCTTTCACAACCTGAAAAATATGAAGTTGATAACTGGAGGACACCGATTATCCAAGAGCTTAGCAGCTCACTCTTTCAAGGAAAGGTCAGTCTCAAAACCTTGCGTGATTTCTTCATGATTCGAGGGGTACTCTATCATCGAAATCCAAATGGCTCTTTGTCAAGATGCCTCGGAGAAGAGGAAGCACATCAATATATCAATCGCATCCATGGTGAGGTCTGCAGACAGACGTTGGTAGTGACCCTCTATCGCCGTTTGGAAGGCCTTGGCTATTATTGGCCGGAGATGGAAGTCCAAGCTCGGTTACTTCAGAAATCCTGCTCCAATTATCAAGCACCGCCGCATCAATTAGAAATTTTCAACATTAGTCACGCCGGGGACTGGAAGGGGCCATACGTCGGTTACCTTCGCGACGGGATGCTCCCCACCAATGAGAAGGAAGCGTCCAAAATAAAACAAAGGTCCTAGAGGTTCGTATTTCACGAAGGGATCTTATACCGTAAAAGCTTTGGAGGGATCCTTCTGCGATGTTTGAATGAGGAAGAGGTCCCAATCATGCTGAAAGAGATGCACGAAGGCGAACACCAAGGAAAGCAGAAGTCGTTTCTCCAAATACACGAGAAGTACTACTGGCCAACTATGGAGGATGACACAACAGTTTTCGTACAGAGGTGCAAGGAGTGTCAGGTCCACGGGAACCTTATTCATGTACCGGCAACCACCCTACATTCAATAAGCAGTCCATGGCCCTTTCATAGCTGGGGACTCGACATTATTGGGAAGATCAACCCACCATCCTCAAAATATCACGAGTATGTGATAACAACAACCGAATACTTTACCAAGTGGGTCGAAGCCATAGCTTTATGAGGGACGAACAGAACCACGATCGCGACATTCATCAAGGAATACATTATCTGCCATTTTGGTGTGCCTAAACATATCGTTACCGAAACTGGCACCCCTTTCGCAAACAGGCAAGTATGAGAGCTACTTGAGGAATATGGGATTAAACAGGTATTCTCCACCGTATACTACCCTCAAGGAAATGGGCAGGCTGAAAGCACCAACAAGACTCTAATTCGAATCCTCGGTTGGACAGTGCACGATAATCCTCGAACATGGAATGAGCAACTTCCTATGGCACTCTGGGCGTACCGGACATCACCAAGAAGTTCCACTGGGTTCTCTCCTTATTCTCTTATTTATGGCGCAGACGCCATCCTCCCAGCGGAAATTAAAATCTCGTCATCCAGGATTGCCCAAGCAAGCGGGATTCGGTGGAATGAAGCTGAAGCCTTAAGCGCTAGGGTTGCAGAATTGGACACTATAGACTCCAGGAGGGCCAAAGCGGAAGAACACGCGCATGCATATAGAAACAGGTTTTCCAGAGCATACAATAAAGCCGTGAAACCCCAAATTTTTCAAGTAGGAGACTTGGTACTGAAGACTGCTAAACACATCCAGCAAGACGCTTCTGCACCAAAATTCTCCACAAAATGGGAAGGTCCTTATATAGTCACGAAGGCATACAACAGTGGGTATTACAAAGTCGTTAAGGAGGATGGAGGAAAACTGGAAGCGGTCATCAACGGGAAGTGGATAAAGGCATACTACGCTTAAGCGCCGCCTCACCCCACCGTATCACAAGCACAGATAGTCAGGTATCTTTCCACTTTCCTCCATACCATATTGAGTTTTTCTTTCATTTAGTTGAAGCAAATCATTAAAATTCTTTTGTTCTTTCAAAAAAAAAGGGAGAGAGATGTAAAAAAAAAAAAAAACTCAAAACCCAGAAAAGAAACCCAAGCATATCACAACTACATGACTCAGAAAAGCCCGTCCAAGAGATGGTAATCCCTAGAAAGCATCATCTTCAAGCGACTTTGGTACCTCTTGTATGCGTGTCGTAACCACAACAAATTAATTAATATGTTACTACCTAATTAACAAGTAATATAGGGTAGTCAAGATCGTTCCCACGAGGAGCAAGAGATTATTAGTTGTCAAATTTTCACAAAAAGGGGGGAATTGGTTGTAAAATTTATAAAGCAAAAGAAATAAACAAAGTAATTAAAAGTGTAAGTTGAAATCAATGAGAGAGAATAGATCAAGGAATCCTTCTTCGCTGCAAAACAATGATTAAAGTTATGTTCTTTTCCACTTGTTATTAGTCATAGATTATCACCAACCGTAGGTATATAAGCTAGATCAGTGCTAACCCCAAAATCCCTTATTTCACCGGATACGGAAGTTCTCACCTACGGGATTCTATTCACCAAACCACCTAGTAGTAGATCACCCAAGATGTAATTTAGTTAAACGCATTAAGATTCATGAATTTATTAGGTTGATATTAGTAGTTAAACTCTTAGATCAAGGTCCACTTGCTAACGTTGTTTTTACACACAATTGCTCCACGGAATCCCTCCGCAAGGTCTTGTGTTTTCTACTTATGTAAATAGTCAAGAAACGATTACTTATCCCCTAACTTTCACTAGCTTTAGATCAATTAACAAATCAATTTAGTTGGCCACCCAAACGACTTATCAATCAAGCATAAACACTAATATTAGTAAAAACAAACGATAATCATATGAAAAACTTCAAAGTAGAATTGAAACAAAACTCAAATCATATATTAAGAACTAGGAATTCATCCTCAATCAATAAGAAAATTAGCTACTCATAGTTTGGAGTTCACACAATAATAATAATAATTTAAGGAAGAAAGAAAAACTTATTGAAAAGATGATGGTTGCTCCTTCCTCCAATCCTTGTGCACTTTAACTCCTTCTCCAAAGTAGATGTGTGTAAAAGTTGTAGAGAACTCCTCTATTTATAGGCTTTAATACTCTCCATATATTTGTAGGAAAAGAATCCTCATTCCAAAAGAACACCACTTTCCCAATTTGAGCCATATTCCAAATTCTAGTCCAATTCTCCAAAACTTCCAAGTTTTCATCCAATTCCCAATTCTAAGTCTTCACACATATGAGAGAAGTCCATACGAAATTCTGTATTTTTGCTCGCCGGAAAACTGGGTTTTTGACCGGAAGTTGGCCGGAATTTGTAACCGACGGCCACCTGAAAATTCTCTCCGTTGGCGGAATATTCCGTCAGTCAACCGTTAGGACTAACGGTCAAAGGTTAAACCGTCAGTCAAAAGTTAGTCAAAAGTCAAGGGAGGGGAGTCAGCTGGCGAGTTAGCTTTCTGATTCTGGGCTGAGTAGTCTTAATCGTCTGAGTCACTGTGCTGGATCGGCTCATCGGAATCGCTCTGGATCGGTCATCGCCGACACCGAGTTGACTCGCCGGAGGGATGATTTGGCCGAGTTTCGGCTAATTACAGGACATTTCCGGCCGTTGTTTTCAGGCCATTCTTCTCTTCATTCCCTGCACAAATCCTAGCACATACATCTATTCGTTCAGGTATTCATTCTTGCAATACAACTTTAAACAGCTGCACCCATCTTCCCCTGAACAACATCATACCCTCAAGAACACAGACGAATCCCATTAAAACCCTTGTTGTCTGCAGATCATCATCTTCTTCTAACCCATTTCACCAAGTCTCGACAACAGCATGAATCCATCTCAATTTTCACCAATTTCGACCCCACACTGCACTGCTTCAATTCCTCCACCAGATTTCACATCTCGTTCTATACAACAGCCCTGTCAATTTCATCTAGCTGCTTTAAACTCAATCTACAACCATGTTCTTGATTCACTGCCTTAATCACTGCCATTGTATCAAACCCATCTACAACAACAATTTCATCTCGACATTCAGGAGCTCAAACCCATCTCGTTCTTCC